>CP130734.1:20926152-20927805 GCA_030553155.1 Nippostrongylus brasiliensis
GTCAGAGTCGATTCTTGTTACTTGACGCTCTAGTCTGTTGTCTGTAAGGACAGCATTGAAGTCAGTGGCGATTGACCTCTTATTACTTGTCCTAAGGCTTTCAGCTAGTATGTATGGAACCTTGAACTCCGGTTTAGATGAGAGGTAACACCATGTATAGACGATGGTGTGTTCCATCTCTTCTTCCACTGTTTTGAGGCCTAAGCCCCCTTCCTCTTTGCTGACATATAGTCTCGCTGTGCAGCTATGACCAAATCTCATTTTGGTCTGCTCCAGCAGTTTTCTTATGCGTGCGTCAAAGGCTTTCGCTCTTTTCCGCATCACGCACATCATCCCGGTTCCAAAGATGATGCACGACATTGCATATTTTAGTTTGGGTACTACCACCTGGTTATACCCATTAATCTTTTGTCTTACGACAAGGTCGCTTGACATAATTCGAGAAGCTGAGGCAAACGCTTGTTTTTCTACGCGTTGCCATAACTGCTCAAAACTGGTTAACAGGTTCTGCTCAGCTCCCAAGTATTTGTAGAGCGAGCTTGCACCCAGGAGGGGGATATCATCCATACCACCTCTTCCTGTATTTTCCGAGTTTAAGGATTTCATCGCACATTTTGTGGGATTCATCCTTAAACCTATTTGATTTGCAATTTTCTGTATGCCTTCTTTGGCTTTCACCAAGTCGGCAAAGGTCTTTGTGTATACCTTGAGGTCGTCCATGTAAAATATATGTCCGAGCCTCATTGGTCCCATGGCTCCTCTACCTGAGGCTGTTGCCGTTTGGTAGGGTGCCACATGTGTTCTGAGCCAATCCGAGATTGGCATTATGGCAATGCAGAACAATAGTGGGCTTAGCGTATCGCCCTGCATTATTCCTTTTCTGATCTCGAGTGGTACACTCTTGACCAGTTTCTGTCCTTGATACCCGCAGTACCTGACAGTTTGCATGGACATCAGCGTTGACAATAGCGCCCTGGTTCGGTATGCTACGCCAAGCTTTGCTAATATCCATTTTATTGCTCCATGCGAGACTGAGTCGAATGCTTTCGTCATGTCAACCCAGAGCATGTGCAATTCTTTGTTGCGCCTTTGCGCATCTTTACATACTGATTGATCAAGTATGTGTGCATGCGTGCATCCCCAGATTCCTTTGCGCATAGCGACCTGTTCCATCGGGATCCGGCTCTCCACGCACTCGCGAATCTGGCGTGCGAGCATTGCTGTTAATACCTTGTAGCATGTGTTTAGACATGCTATTGGTCGGAAGTCCCCGGGTCCATGCGGCCCTGACTTTCCTTTGGGTATCAGCACGACTCTTCCTCGGCATAACCATCTGGTGATGGCTTTGCGCGGGTTATTCGTTGCTGTTTCACACCATTGTCTGAGCCTCAGCTTCGCTTCTGGGAGGTGTTTCCACCAGTATCCCTGAATACCATCTGGGCCCGTAGCCTTCCAAGGCTTGATTCTAGAAAATATGTCGTTCCAGGTTTCATCAGATAATCTGGAACACTTTTCGCTTGATGGGCGGCCTTCTCTTTGTGCCCAGTCCATCAATTCTAATGACGGGGTAAATGGTTCGGGCATACCTACTATACCCTTCCAGTATTCCCTTATTTCTTGTACTGGCGTTTGTATGTTCGATACCCTCGGTTC
>CP130734.1:20930805-20933305 GCA_030553155.1 Nippostrongylus brasiliensis
TCGATTTGCACGTCAGAACCGATACGGACTTCCACCAGAGTTTCCTCTGACTTCGTCCTGCTCAGGCATAGTTCACCATCTTTCGGGTCGCAACCTGTACGCTCTACCGCTGCCCATCTGCAAGCAGACAAGACAGGGCCATGGTGCGCCGCTTCAAAACGAAACGGATCCCATGTCAGTCGGTTAACCGACCTTTACTTTCATTGCGCCTTGGGGTTTTCCACCCTTTGACTCGCGTACAAGTTACACTCCTCGGTCCGTGTTTCAAGACGGGTCGGAGAGGTGGTCGACCTTCACACTGACACCCTGCATAAAACAGGATAAAACACTAGTCATAACAAACCTACCCGTAAACAAGACACCAATTCGAAAATTGGGCAACGAAAACGGTTCGGAACGTACAACCAGTGCTGTCAGCGCAGCCATAGGCAACATACATTCACCTTAATCACAATTAAGCGATTTCGGCAAACTTAGTCACCGGACTACGTCAACTCTCTCCGTTTCCACTCCAGCGATTTCACGTTCTCTTGAACTCTCTCTTCAAAGTTCTTTGCAACTTTCCTTCACAGTACTTGTTTGCTATCGAATTCGCGTCTATATTTAGCCTTAGATGAAGTTTATCACCCACTTTAGGCTGCACTTTCAAGCAACCCGACTCCAAGGTATGATCGTACAGCTTGCTCCACTATCCGCACAGGTCTCGCACCCTCTCGGGAATGTGGCCCCTATCAAAGGGACTTTGGATAAGTAGCACAAACTGAAAACCACACCTATACGCTACATTTCTTAACGGTGTAACACCGAAAGATTCAGCGCTGGGCTTCTCCCCGTTCACTCGCCGTTACTAGGGGAATCCTTGTTAGTTTCTTTTCCTCCGCTAAATGATATGCTTAAGTTCAGCGGGTAATCACGCCTGAGTTCAGGTTGCAATATTCAAATGAAATACACAACGAACATATGAATAGATATTTATCACAAACAAGCGGTACCATTATGATGTTCCTTCTCATTCACAAGTACTTATCATAATAGTGTGATAAACGTCTATAACGTTCATCGATTTCATTCAGCAATATCATACACACATGTAACATGCAGTATGATATTATTTTGCTCTATGAAATTCTGTACTAGAATGGGAATCACCACGAACGATGAGTGCCACCCGACAAACAGTGTACAACAAGCCCCACTGTAGTAATTTCATAACAACCCTGAACCAGACGTGCCGAAGGGAAAACCCAACGGCGCTATGCGTTCAAAATTTCACCACTCTAAGCGTCTGCAATTCGTGGTAAATAACGCAGCTAGCTGCGTTTTTCATCGATACGCGAATCGACCGATCCATCGCTGAAGCTAGTCAAGTGTATAGTGTTTATTCGAAAATAAACACTAAATTCTGCAAGCAACATACAGTAAAAAGTGTGTTTTGGCGTCCACTCAGAGGCGGATCATTAAGATTTCCTGAACGAACCAGGTATGGAATGTACGCGCATTATACACGAATGTATAATAACACATACACACCTAATCACCAAATATAATCAATACAATTGAAAATATATGTTTAAGAGGTGGCATTCACGCAATGCTCATTAAGTCTAGAAGCTCAACCACGAATGGGAACTTTGCGTACGAAATCATCACCGTCACTCAAGAACGATTCATCCATACACGTAGACACCTCTAAATGTAGAGCTCTAACGGTTGGTATGATACTACCGACCGCTACGGCAAAGCCGTAACGACAAGCGCGTCGGGTTCTCATGATCACGCGAATTAACCATTTGAATGGCTTCGACGATGATCCATCTGCAGGTTCACCTACAGATACCTTGTTACGACTTTTACCCGGTTCAAGCCATTGCGATTGAACTGTTTCCCGCCATACCGCGACCCGAAAGCCTCGATACAGCAGTCCGCAGTCCTCTCGAGACAGCTCAGTCCCGGACAGCGACGGGCGGTGTGTACAAATGGCAGGGACGTAATCAGCGTGAGCTGATGACTCACACTTACTAGGAATTCCTCGTTCAAGGGAAATAATTACAATTCCCTATCCCGGTCACGGAAGAGTTTCAACGGTTTACCAATGCCTTTCGGCAATGGATAGGCCAGCTGATTCTTCCATTGTAGCGCGCGTGCAGCCCGTGCAGACATCTAAGGGCATCACAGACCTGTTATCGCTCAATCTCGTGCGGCTAGTCACCGCTTATCCCTCTAAGAAGTAGACTGAACATGAAAATTCAGCCACTATTTAGCTCGCTCGTTATCGGAATAAACTAGAGTCTCGCTCGTTATCGGAATAAACCAGACAAATCGCTCCACCAACTAAGAACGGCCATGCACCACCAACCACCAAATCGAGAAAGAGCTTTCAATCTGTCAATCCTTACGGTGTCCGGGCCGGGTGAGTTTTCCCGTGTTGAGTCAAATTAAGCCGCAGGCTCCACTCCTGGTGGTGCCATTCCGTCAATTTCTTTAAGTTTCAGCTTTGCAA
>CP130734.1:21540676-21550676 GCA_030553155.1 Nippostrongylus brasiliensis
AGATACAGCACACCATTTCATAGGAAGTTTCGAGCGCCGTGAGCTTCTGTAGCGAGGTGCGAGGAGAGTGAAGGAGCATCGTCAACGACGGCGATGCGAGATAGTACTAGGGTGAACCAAAAGTTCGTGTGCATTTCAGATCCTGACTTCCTTTATTATTAACTTAAGAAAATTAAATAAATTACCCGTCAGAGGTTATCATGCTTAAGCACAATTCTTTTTGGGATCGCTAGCATAAATTGTGCCTAACTATGATAACCACTTTTTCTTGAGTTATGTATAAAGCAAGTCAAAATCTGAAATGCGCAAAAACTTGTGGGTCAGCCTAACAGATGCATCAACGTTGACGGCGATACTGTATACCACTGACACTGAGGATGCCAATGCCATCTGCGCATACATTGTTTCCATTTTTATCACGCTCTTATTGTTGCCCATTGGGCTTCATTTGTTGCGCGTGCACACCTATGTATTTACGCTGTTTACGTGGCTATGAAATGTTCGTACACATGTGACGTTAAGATTTAGAAGGTCGTCCCATATTGCTACATAACAGAACACCAGATATTATTCTGATTCGTGCCACCACACCATAAAAGCCTCCGATAGTTACTGCTCCTACATGTCAGCGCTCAATATCCTGCCTACGGATCAGGGCCCTTCGATCTCCTCCACAGCACATCTCTCTACACCCTTTCGAGGTCTCTTTTCACGTCAAACCTCGGAAGATCTGTTAATAAGGATTTGCTCTCCTGAATCAATCGGATAAGCTTCAGTTTATTCATAAGGGCCATTGCATTTTCAGTTTCATACGTAGCTTATAGTCAATAGAATTTTCCTTTCCAGCGAAATGCTCCTGTCCAAAAACATCTTTTCAAAAGCTGCCCTTTCAAGCATATTATGTGATTCTAGAATGTGAAGAATGGTGCCAACGGGACTGGATGGCCGAAAGTTAAGAACCTAGGTTCATGATCTGAATTATCAGAATAACGACAGAGAAACAAAGTGGTAATCTGATACATCAGCGAATGGGGCGCCATCGTGAAAGAAGACGAGACGAATATCAAGGAAGACGCACACTGTAACTGACCGAGGAAAAACGCTGTGCGTATAGAGTAGTGGCTCTTTCTAGGTCTGTGAAGAAGGAGCTGAAAACACTGATGTGCAGAAGAAATGATAACGAAGTACTTACTGTTCCTATTTTCTTTATGCAAACAAGAAAAACAACTTAATCTACCTCGCAAACAGGTGCGTTTCCACTCCATTAATTTTCCTTTCACGACTTATAAAGGTACCACACTATGCTTTCAGCTCAACGAAGTTGGTTCAGCAAATTTATAGACATGACTTCTTTCGGATCCAAATGAACAGCTCAACCAAATAGAAAGCCAACAACGTGGATTCAGATCTGCATTTTCTCTGGTTGTGGTCACCAAAATATGTCACGTGGACAGCCTGAAAGTGAAGCGCTTATGCGCTGCTTACAAAAAACGGAAGTAAATATTTCGCCTCTCGGCTTTCTCTTTTATGTCTAATCATGGGATTTTTACGACTTACGTGACCAAGTTTTTTTTATCTGTTGACGCTAACCGTAATTTTTACGACATCTCTGTGATCTACTGAATCGCACTATTGATGATTGGTATCCTGGAGAAGGATAAGAGTCTATGATTGCATTGAGCATGGGATGTTGGGCTGATGCCATTCATCGAATAACATTCGCGAGTCACGTATGTCCTGGAATCATGGACTAATCGATTTTGAATTTTCTTTCCGCGAAACCAATAAGGCTTCTCTAACTTGTCCGGTTCTAAAGATGTGAAGCGATGCAAGTTGCCATAAAATATCGACTATTGAGTATTCGTTGTCGGAGGGTTATTTCCATCCTCATGCTCTAAACAAACTTTTCCTAAAGGGTCTCGAGTCGCACCTGAGCTCACTGCCGACTCCCGAGCAACTGTTAATCTTGTTGAATGTTACGGAAAATCACATTGTTGAGTTTTTTCGTTATAATATTAATGCCTGCTGTAGTAATCATGCAGCTTTTAATGCGCTGTACTTACTCCCGTGAAGACGTATACAAATGGGCAGCAGACATCCAAAAACTAATACAGATATTTAGTAAGTAGAATGGCTATTTATACTCGGAGAGGCGAGACGCAGACACCAAAAAGCAAATTCAACAGCAAATCACGAATAATCGCCTATCGTCCACAAATTGCTGCTACGGTTTGGTACCTGCCTTGGTATCGTAATGTTATCACGCATAACAAATTGGTGTAGTGCAGTGGTAGGAGGCGCTACTGACACTCGCACGGTCGAGTGATCGCCCCCTTGCGGCCAGGCTAAATAGACTTACCATATATTCGGGGTCGGTTAAATCTCGTTCGCGCATACCTTAATGCTTATTTTTGCCTTGCAATGATCTGAATCGAACTGTAAACCTGGACAAAATGTTCTGAGGATTCTAATTAATCATTCTGGACACCATACTCTACACTTATTGTTAGAAAGAAATTTCGACAGTTTTCTCATGTAAGTAAAAAAGTGAAGTTGAAAATGTGAAACAGAACCCAATCTGACGGTAGTGATCGAACGGGTGACGGCCAATCCGAAGGAGGACACATTATTGAACTACAGACTTGTTGAATAAAAAACTACAAGAAAGAGAGCGGAATGTGGATTTTGGTGATGTTGCACGAAAACTTCTGAACAGACTCCGACGCTCGTCTTGCCGTGTACATACTCTCCATACCTCTTAGAAATTTTGGGCGTGAAAGAATTCGGAAAATCAAATATGACCCGATTGAGGTTTAGAAATAGTTTAAAATGGTGTCAGTAGCAGCGTTGGAGCAGTGGAACAGATCGGCTGATGCAGCACAACTGTCAGAATCACCAGACTGATCGATGATCGCATCCAAGGAAGCGACGCTCAAGCACCTACAGTAGCGGCCAAAAAACAATCAACACGCGACGGAGCTGCGATTTTCCCTCCACTTTGACAACTTCGCAATCAATAACTGGGAATCCTCGAGCGAAGCGAAACACACTGTTCGATAGAACAAATCTTTCTCTTTCACGCAGTGTATGAAACGATCTCGAGTATGCTTAACTGGAGGAAAAAGAAGAAGTTTTAGGAGACGTACATTTTTCTCTATGAAAAATTTCACTTTAATGACGTGTAACTTTTCAACTGGCGAACGTTCAGAGAATCAGGACACT
This sequence comes from Nippostrongylus brasiliensis, assembly GCA_030553155.1. NCBI lineage: Eukaryota > Metazoa > Nematoda > Chromadorea > Rhabditida > Heligmosomidae > Nippostrongylus > Nippostrongylus brasiliensis. The sequence continues at coordinate 21,543,899 of CP130734.1, forward strand.
GCGGTCAATAGAGAAAATAATTTTCTTTCATCCGGTATATTAACTTTTGCAAACGTTCACTGCAGTAAAAAATTATAGTTTGATTTCTAATTTCTCTCACAGCACACTAATAGTGCATGGTTGGGGCTAGCTGGTATCACCGTTTGTATCAGGTTTGACGATCAGCTCGATCGGTGTTTAATTATTGTTACTGTATTAGGAGATGTTTTAAATTATGTTTTATAGTTGCTGATCTAATGTTGTTACGGTATTTTGCTTTTAATAATTGTTGTCGAAGTTTTCGTTTAGCAAAATAGCTTCATATGATCACTTGGTCGCCTACTGAGCTCATGTAATAATGTGCGGGAGCCCTCAAATAAGCAAACCAGTGTTTTCACTTTAATGGACAAGTCTGTCATCAACCGCGAGACTCCATAAGAGTAGAAAGCTCGGTTGGTCTTAAGTGGGAACGATCGCCAGACGTGACGTACAGGCGATAATGGCGCCTTTCTCCACTGCGCCAAACTTGTCGAGTACAGAATGTGTTACAGCTGGACTTGTTCTAAACCCTGGTACAAAACACAGGCTTACTCCTTTTTTTCCTCATGTCAGTTCACTTTCTGATCTCAGGAACATCTGGTCCGGTGTACCAGCTAATTTATAGCAATCTCACATTGTTAAACTAATCAGCAGAGGATCCGATAAACTTCTAAAAAATGTTCACATCAGAGGCAATGCAAACAACAAAAAATGATTTGTCAGTCTTCTTTATTCAAAAACGAGGTGAGGTTTTTCGACTGTTGACCTGAAATTGCGCCGCAACACACGTTAGGAATTTGTTTGAAAATTCATATAACTTTGTGTTTATAACGCTTCTTAATCTAATTTACAGTGGTAATAGTGCTGGAAACTGGGAACATAACGGTGATACCAGCTAGCTTCAACAGTGGATCATTAGTGTGCTATGAAAGAAATTAAAAAATAAACGGTAATTTCCTACCATAGTGAATATTTGCAAAACTGTATATACCATTCGAAAGAAAATTGTTTTCTATAGTGAACGCTGTGTCCAGATTCTCTGAGCGTTCACATGTTGAAAAGCTACACGTCATTAAAGTGAAATTTTTCATGACAAAAAATGTATGTCTCGTAAAACTTCTTCTTTTTCCTCCAGTTAAGCATACTCGAGATCGTTTCATACACTGCGTGAAAGAGAAAGATTTGTTCTATCGAACAGTGTGTTTCGCTTCGCTCGAGGATTCCCAGCTATTGATTGCGAAGTTGTCAAAGTAGAGGGAAAATCGCAGCTCCGTCGCGTGTTGATTGTTTTTTGGCCGCTACTGTACGTTCGAGGTCGATATGGCCACCGTTAGTGGAGCTCAAGACCAAGACAAGATGGCAGTATGGAAGCTCAGCGAAATGAGAGCAGCACCAAAAGTGAAAAAACACAGGACGACTGTGACGAAATGCGAGCCTCCTAAGTGATCCCTACAAAGCCGGTGTGGAATAAAAAATGTGATCTGATTAAAGTTGCTGGGAGATCGAGTATGCTGAGCGGTTATTTTCAATGCGAAATAATCATTGTTGCGTTAACTCCGACGTAGACGTTGTTTGCTTCCTATGATCAGATATTCCGTCCACAGTCAAGTGATATGCATACATCGCCATGTTCGGTGAACAACTTCCCTGACGTCCACCATAAAAACATCAAGTGGCAGGAACAGCGACATTCGCTCTTCACTCAGCTAGTGTGGATTCTGCTAAGTCTGTTAAAATTGGTTACCTGATCTCAGCGTGAAGTAAGTTTTCCAGAAGTTACCACTCAGGATGCGCGCATTCACCCTGCTCTGCGCATTGGTCTACACAGTGTTAGCATGCAGATGTCCTATTCGTCCGAGTAACGAGGCGTTTTGCACCGCTGACTGGGGTTAATTGTGGTTCGGTTCCAGACTTGTCAGAGAAATGTGAGAAACTTGAACAGCAATAATATGTTGCTTATAACAATTTCTCATGTCAAGGTGCTTGGCAAATGCACAGCTCCAGGCGACAATTTGAACGACGTCGTGTACGCGCTGAGGCACATTAAAAATTTCAAGGTACAGCACTGATCAATCAATCAATCAATCAATCACTTCATCATTCTATCGTCACGAATTTTTCAAAATCGAGACTGTATCAACTTAAGAATTCGTAAAACTGCATGTCGCTCGCCGTCTTCACCACGTCAGAATCTTCTGTCAGCGCGTGCGGTCTACAGCTCCAAGTTGGAAAGCAGTACCTCCTCTCAGGTTATGTATAATATCTCATGCTTGTAAAAAAAATTGTTCATAATATGTTACAGCACTATGCGCCCTGGTCAAACATCGAACACAACGGGGATAGACGAAAAAACCTTTGTTTCGCTCCTTGTCATTCGTGCACAGATATAGGGAGGAAAGGATGTTCGGAAAAAGGTAAGAAATTGCTTAGCGTGGTACGCAAAAATAATGAAAAGTTTTTTCCGATGAAGATTCTCATTTGAGGAGCGTGGTCAGAAGGAAATATCCACCTTCAGAAGATGAGCCACCTTCGAAGTTGCCTTGAAGAAAGCTTTTACGACGGCCGATTCCACACGTCGGGTCGTGGTCAAATGGTAACGGATGACCCTAACGATAACTGTTCTGGAAATCTGATGGATTGAAAATAAGTCACTCCGGCTTCCACAATCCGCCTCGAGTCGAGCAGTTTTTGAACAGTTTCGTTTTATGATAAATGTATATCGGGCAAAGAATGTTAAGTGAATGGTATGCGATGATATCCACATAACAATTTTATCGTCGGAGTTTTGCTGGGGAGACGGATTGTTAACCCATTGACGACCGCGCGCTCCTTGCGTGTCTGGCGCGGTGGACCGCGCGCACGTGCAGTGATGAGAATGCCTCAGCCGCATTGATTGTTTTCAAAATAATCGTAAGAATAATTTTTCTGTGTATATTGTTGATTTTGAAACTTCATCAAGTAATCATTAGAAGTAGACGATTTTCAGACCCTTTTTTGAGCTTGTTGAAGGGTTGTTCACTTGCTGAATATTATGAAGAATTGATAAAACGGAAAATATAGAATGGGCAGTAACTATGCCTAAATGGACACTCCTATCCACAGTGTCTCCCAAGAGGGAGGAAGCGTAGCCCATAAGGTGTGTCCCACCGGTGGGACACGCGGTCGTCAATGGGTTAAGGAAGATCGTGCGACGTCTCATGTCTTGTCGAGGTCCTTTTGTATCTTTTTCTTTCTTAGAAGATGACCATCGAAAAAGCAGGAAAAAAGGTGTGAGGATCCCATCAGGGCTTTTTTGCTTTTTTGAGCACCTAGGGAGATGATCGCGATTTGAGGTGGTCACAATGGTCACCATGGAGCTATTTGCCACTCGAAGATGAGACAGTTTTCGAAAGCACGTTAATTCAATCATGATTGCGGAGAAACGTCAGAAAGTTATCATTCGAAATTATTGTCCTGCGCCAGGAAGCTCGCCTGCGTCTCGCTTCGTCAGTCGAGGTTTTCCCCTTTCTTCCTTTTCCATTATGCAGTTTTTAACAAAATGTATATGTATAATAAAACACAAATAGCTGATAATTCACCGCACAATTTCCCTAGTTTAACCCACTGACGACCGCGTGTCCCGCCGGCGGGACACACCTTGCGGTCCGCGGTGGACCGTGTGTCCCGCCGGTGGGACGCACCTTCTAGGCTACGCTTTCTCCCTCTTGAGAGACACTGTGGATAGGAGTGTCCATTTAGGCAAAGTTACTACCCATTCTATATTTTCCGTTTTATCAATGCTTCAAGATATCCAACAAGTGAACCGTTCTTCAACAAGCTTAAAAAGGGTCTGAAAATCGACTACTTCTAATGATCACATGAGGAAGTTTCAAAATCAACAATAAACACAGAAAAATTATTCTTATGATCATTTTGAAAACAATTAATGCCGCTGAGGCACTCTCATCACTGCACGTGCGCGGTCCCCGCGGCAGACACGTAGGGAGCGCGCGATCGTCAATGGATCAACGTCGTTTCCAGCAGCCATCCGGAATAAACCCTTGACGGTAACTTGATGCGAAAATCGCAATAAAGATTGCTGCATTGTTGCTGCATTTGTTGTTGTGAAGAGCAATTCTGATGATGCCCTTTGTTCGCGCTGCGATGCTGCCTGCTTCAAAGCCGGCTAAGGCCATTGTCATGCCACATCGCTAGCGTCAGCGACCGAGTTGGCACGAGCGAACTGAGCGCCAGTCGCTGCCAATACGCCGCGCGCTCGTTCCGCAAATACGTGGCTCCTATACTGCGCTTGGGTCATCTTTTCAGCTCTCTTTGATGTGCTTAGCCTACCTAACCCACCCTATATACCCACCCACACCCTACACATATGTGTACACATATATATGTATATATATACATATGTGTACACATATGTATGTATATATATACACATATATACACACATATGTGTATATATATACACATATATACACACATATGTACACACATATATATGTGTATATATACATGCATATATGAGTATATATACATGTATATATGTGTATATATACGCATATACACATATGTGTACACATATATACACATATATACATGTATATATATATATATACATGTATATATATGTATAATGGGATGGGGAAAGAAGTGCCTCACACGAGCGAACTGCCGAATCGCAGTGCAATGCGCTGCGACGAGCGAGGGGGTGCGCGATCGTTGCGAAATCGCGCCCGTGCAACGGCATGACACCCCGCCAGCGAGCCCTCGCACGCGCGCGCGCGACAACTGACACAGACACGTCTGCTACCACGTGTCTGATACTGGGTAGTGTCAGTGGCGCAGCAGAGCGTCGAGCGAAATTGCTGGCATGACAATGGCCTAAGACCCTGCCTTGATGAACATCCATTTAGGCTGATGGCCGTAAAAGTACATGTTGCCGTACATGTTACAGTACATACTGGCATTGTAAACGGGATAGAACTGAATGCTGGTAAATTAACAATAAATAACAAGAAACGTCATCAATCTGTTATGTATTACAGTGCACTCCTTAGCTGCAGTCAGTGTCTTTCATTCAGATACAAGCGGCAAGTACTCTGATATTTTTCGAAATTTATGACCCAGTAGTTTCGCGAGCCTGAGAAAAGACAACTTTGTTTTCTCCAGAGATGCAGCTGCCTTGTACAAAATGTTTTGCTATGGTTGCTAATATTTTGCATTGATTCTCCAAGTTCTCTATTCTCGAAATCTCGGCATGATGTTACAAAATTCGAATGCTGCTATGCCGAACGAGGTATATCGCTGATCAAATTTATTAGGGCCCAACGTTTCGACTTGAACGTTGTCCTCAGAGGCCTAAAAATGGCTGGAAACTTGAGTATCATTGAAGTGTTCGGACAAGCGCCGTACCGTCCCTTGCATTTTTGACGGACTCCTACAATTACAAGGAAAAGACCGTAAAAAAACGAAAGAAATCAATAATTCTCTGGATGATCCACCGCAATAGTGTTGCGACGCTGCGACCAACTCTTGGTATTAGTAAGAAGCGACTAGGTTACACGAGTCATTCCGAATTCCACAGAGCGGTGTGAATGGCAAGAAATCATTGTTTAACGCAAGACACTCATTTCGATTGATTGGTATTATTAACAACGGAATCCAACATTGTTTTGTCTTCGATACTTTCATCACCAGTTGATCATCAGCCTGACGGCCGCCAAACGTCTGTTCCCCAACTTCGTTAAATAAGTGAATAAACGCTGATCCTAATTGCTTACCAAGCGAAGTTACCCTTCGTTCATGTGAGATTTCGACACTGCTCCACTGATTGCACTCCGATGGTCGAGAAATTTTCTCTTTTCACTATGGCTCAGACATCCAGCAGAAAAGTAGAATTATTGTTCTTACTCTATTTGGTAGAGTGTTAGAAGAGGTCAAATTGTTTTCAAATTTAGATTCTCCACACTCTATCACCAACCCGAGAGATGGAGAACTTTCACTCTAGCTGTAAAGACCTCTTTTCCCCAAATTACGTGGCACCTAGAATCCATCAGCAAGGAAAATAATCCTTTAGACCAAGTCTGGGCCAAATATGAAATTTTTATCTGATTACCCTTATTGTTAGGTGAAGTGTAAGTGCGTTATCATAGGATAAGATTTTCAAAACTATTTCAGTGATAAACAGGTATAAAACCGCCACCAACCGCCAACACCACCGATCATTTGAAAAATGCATTGACGTCCATACTTCCGTCCAAACATCGATCCAAACATCCATCCAACTGGGTTTCGCTTATTATCCCCCACCCTAATATTCGAGCAAGCCCTTCGCGCACTAACCGTTCTACACGCTATTTCCCGTCCCTCTAACCGTCGCCCTCCTCAACGGCGAAGCACACCGCTGCCGCGATCACTGCTATTCACGCTGACTCAGGCTCTCCTCCTAGACAATGCTATCTCGCTGGAGTCCGTCGTCGTCTAACCTCAGCCGTTGACTACAACATGACCGGGTTCGTACCGTTACAAATAAAATCAGACAGTCGCGGAAAAAAATCGGCAGCTTGCAAAACTAACGGGAGATACTGAACGAATAGTGCTCTATACGTATAGCAACAAGTTCTTTTGCATAAAAATTTCTACTCTTCGCTATTGTCTTTGTTAGGAGAAAAACCTGACTTGGTGGCTGCGAAAAATTGAGGAAAACTTCTATAAATCGTAAACGAAGGGTCCTAAAATCGCAGAAAAATTCAAAAGTACTGATCAA
>CP130734.1:21555676-21971229 GCA_030553155.1 Nippostrongylus brasiliensis
GGTAGGGGAAGGAGGAAATTTTGTTGATCAGCAGAGTCTAAACTAAGCGCTGCAGAAGAGAACGGACACATTTAGTGGCTCGAGGACCTCGGTTTACCGCACTCGGTCCAGCCAAAGCGCGGCGAAGCCGCGCTTTGGCTGGGTTTTGGGTGGAGTTGGCGGTGAATTTTCACTGCGAATTTCTGTGGTAGGGGAAGGAGGAAATTATGTTGATCAGCAGAGTCTAAACTAAGCGCTGCAAAAGAGAACGGACACATTTAGTGGCTCAAGGACCTCGGTTTACCGCACTCGGTCCAGCTAAAGCGCGGCGAAGCCGCGCTTTGGCTGTGTTTTGGGTGGAGTTGGCGGTGAATTTTCACTGCGAATTTCTGTGGTAGGGGAAGGAGGAAATTTTGTTGATCAGCAGAGTCTAAACTAAGCGCTGCAGAAGAGAACGGACACATTTAGTGGCTCAAGGACCTCGGTTTACCGCACTCGGTCCAGCCAAAGCGCGGCGAAGCCGCGCTTTGGCTGGTGAGAATATATTCCAGTAAAAGAAAGATTAAAAAGGTCAAGAAGGTCAAAAGATAAGAGGGCACATATAGTGGAAAGCTGACGGTAGAGATGTGTACATACAGTACCGGCCAAAAAGGTATTCGTTTTCACTTTTTTGCATGTAACTCCTTGGAGACTAAAGCGTTTGATCTGATTTTTATACAGTTAGCGGAGAGTGACAATCGTGCACATATGCTTGCTTCGTTTCGATGAGAGCTTCAAATTTCTTGAATTTTCCCATCAGTAAAGTAAAATGCCCAGTCTCAGAAAAACGGCCTCGTTGACAATAAATATTTCGTACTTTAAAACAAGTGCTGTTTTTGCAACCGCTTATGTGCCGTTTGGAGGACAAAGATTTTTTCCTACAGAACAGTGTAGTACATTTTTTTGTTACTCTTAGCTTTTATTATTTTTTTAGGTGGTCTACTGAGGGCGTGTCGAAGAGGTGTGAATTACCTTTGGATGCAACTCGTGCTTTATATACAGAGGTTTTCACAGAGTCTCATAAGGCGTTCGAAAGAGAATCAACAGCGCTATCGGACACTGTCTTCATTCTTTCGTGAAGCTGAGTTTCTAGAGATTTTATTTAAGAAAAACTACAAATTAGAAGCGTTATTTTCGCCCCCTTTTAATTTTTTCTGCGTCGAAGATTTTCAAAAAGCTCAGTTACCGTCGGTAAGAGGAAATCTCGCTTTACGCGAAGGTATTTTTAACAAATCTCCATATCTCGGTTTTTCCTCGTTTTCAAGCAATTAAAGTGAGCACGTCCTGGACCACCGATTTCCGTGCGCGATGACTGCACGCCGCGTGCGACGTTGGGGGCCCGTGCAGTCATCCCCGCACGCGGCGCGCAATAATCGCACTCACTTTAATTGCTTAAAAACGAACAAAAACCAATATGCGGAAAATTTTTAAAAACACTTGCGCGTAGAGCGAGGTTTCTTCTTACGAACGGTATCTGAGGTTTTGGAAAATCTTCTAAGCAGAAAAAATTGTAAGGGGGCGAAAATGACGCTTCTAATTTGTAGTTTTTCTTAAATAAAATCTCTAGAAGCTCAGCTTCACGAAAGAATGAAGAGAGTCTCAGATAGCGCTCTTGATTCTCTCCCGAATTCCGTATAAGGCGGCGCGCAATAATCGCACTCACTTTAATTGCTTAAAAACGAACAAAAACCAATATGCGGAAAATTTTTAAAAACACTTGCGCGTAGAGCGAGGTTTCTTCTTACGAACGGTATCTGAGGTTTTGGAAAATCTTCTAAGCAGAAAAAATTGTAAGGGGGCGAAAATGACGCCTCTAATTTGTAGTTTTTCTTAAATAAAATCTCTAGAAGCTCAGCTTCACGAAAGAATGAAGAGAGTCTCAGATAGCGCTCTTGATTCTCTCCCGAATTCCGTATAAGACTCTATATACAAAGCACCAGTTGCATCCAGATGTAATTCACACCTCTTCGACACGCCCTCATTAGACCACCTAAAAAAATAACAAAAGCTAAGAGTAACAAAAAATGTACTACACTGTTCTGTAGAAAAAATCTTTGTCTTCCAAGCGGCACATAAGCGGTTGCAGAAACATCACTTGTTTTAGAGTAGGAAATATTTATTGTCAATGAGGCCGCTTTTCTGAAAGTGCGCATTTTACTTAATGGTGGAAAAACTCACAAAGTTCCGGACCCTCATCGAAACGAAACTAGCATATGTACACACGTGTCACTCTCTGTAAAATATATAAAAACCAGTTCAAAAGCCTTAGTCCCTAAGGAGTTACATGCAAAAAAGTGAAAACGAATACCTTTTTGGCCGGCACTGTATGTATGGTGCAGTTGTCGGGCAAATGCAGAATAAAATCTCATTATTTCACGTATGCTACCAAATGTTAAGCTTTCCGTTTTTCAGTTTCTTACAAGTTTTCGATGCCGCTGGGGTGTACACGACTGCTGCTGCTTAATGAGATTTGGCTAAATCAGCCGAAAAAGACCCAAGTTCTCTCGCAATTGGAAACTCGTCTTTGATGTATGATCTTTCCGTTAATTATTACTCATTAGAGATTGTTAGATGGAAAATTCATCCGACGGGCCGACGTTCCGACCTGTTCGACGTACTTTCTAGTCAGCTAACATCGAGCAGTAGTATCAACGGTGGAAAACGCGTCGAAAGACAGCCGAGCAAGTGGAGTAAGAACCTCGGAACTTTTGAAAATTTTTAGCATCACGACCACTAACGAAAAGTAGGATTTGCCCTTTGAACAGATTCTCAGTCCACCAGTTTTCTCAGAATCAAACAAAAGCACAGAAACTTCGGATACCATGGACTCTTTCAGTCCCATGAGACCAACCCAAAGTTAGAATCTACTAGATCTGTGTTGACATCGGGAAGAGGTCCGCGAATATCTTGGCTCACGGATGGCTCGGGAGCCATCTTGCTCCTCGTAAACCGCATTGTGATTGGGCTCGGCAACGAGCACGTCTGGAACTTAGCAGACCTCGAATTCACGACGCGACCCTTTGTTTGAGACGGCAATCAGTCACTTCCCCGTCAGTCTTGCATAAACAAGCGCTGAAACGCGAAACGACCAATGTTTCCGTTTCGAAGCATATTTCTTGCGTGTTCTATTCATGAAAACATGCGTCAGCATTCGTTGACGCCCTCCCCGCTTCTCAGCAAGGTTGCTCTTTCTCGACGGACGTGGGCGGGCTTCTTCCCTCCGAGAGCGACGTCTACCCTCTTCTGCCTGAATCAACTCCACGATTCACAACCACAACTATTTTCACTTTTTTCCGCTTTCTACCACTTAAACCACAATTTTGTCGTTAACCCTTGAACAAAATCTCTTACTTCTTATCTTATACAGTCCAAGTCGCAAAATGCCTTCGCGATATATCTCTGATGTTCATTTTATATTCATGTTTCACCGAATGATGGAAAATGAAACACTCATCGTCATGTCTTGTTGTCCATCTTTCAACGATCTGCAGCCTTCTTCACAACGTTCCGATGTGCGAAATCATTTGCTTCATTTTCTTTGAAGTACTTATTTAAAGCAAACAGCGAAGTTAAATTGTAACTTTACGTTTCGTTCATCTGTGATAGAGGACACCGATTATGCGACAAAGTGGCTCCAGCAGAGAACGAGACGATTTTGTACATATCAGAGCAACATTTTAGTAACAAGAATTTCGATTTATTTCATTTTTTATATCTTGGGGAGGCGCGACAGCAATGAAGTGGAAGGAATTTAACCTAAAGAAAAAGGGGTGGTTTGAACGACGTCGTAGAGGTGTTACAAACATATGTAGAAGTGGTCAAAAAGATGTCCTAGTTGATGCGTAGTTCTGATAGCTCCACTTGAAAATTAATTGAAACACACCCTCGTGAGAATTTCAAAGTTCATAAAATTATTTCATAGTGATTTTCATATGCTGTTTCAAGCGAAAACTTCTTTAAAGCTCACTCTGAGATGATGTTCTGACATGATATCGCTGTAATACGCTACGATATTTAGATTCAAATCGCTGCTAAATTATGTGTTTTTTGAGCAAACATTTTGGTGGTCAAAACTGATGGAACATTAGGACCGCATATCGATCATAATGCTCTTTTTTCAGTCCGTGTTTCAATTTGGAGACAGCTTAGTCTCTGAGAAACTGGCTTTTTGAGTTGAGGTTGTATAAAATGTTGTGTTTAAATCTTATTAAGGAATAGACTTCATTTTTTCTCAGTGCACATTAAATTTACAGTTCCTCTAATACTAAGCGTGAAATCTGATAAATTTAACCATTTCTTTAAAAAAACTCCGTGTTGAATAGCACTGACTGTATGTGCCGCCATTCGTTGAACAGGCTGTGCTACGGTAAATTGCGGATAACGGCTTTGTGTGACCTCCATTGGAGACTCTCCTTGAGTCCTTCATATGTCTGAACGAATTATTTTACCCTACAACTACTATAGTTTTCAAGGATGTGAAAGAGTAAGATTTACCACAGATGAGCATCTAGGGTCAGCAGTAGGCATGAAAATTCAGGAGTGAGAAACGAAAAAAGAACGCCCTTCATACGTCACTCGGTTGTTCGCGAAAATCTGCCTGATGCTGGACGTTATTTATACTGGACTTTTTCTTACAAACGTTCTAAATGGTTCTCCCTTTGCCGAAAAATCGCCGACTTTGTGATTTTGCGATTTTTCAAGCCGACTTCGTCGCGCCTCTGTGCACCGCAATACTCACGATACTCTATGAACGCGCACTCCGTCAGCGTTTGTTTCCTCGTAGCCTAATAATAACATTGAACTGTTCTGAAAAATAAACACTGGACTAGATTGCAATCGAATATGCCCATACTTCTCCGATTACCATTCATCGGCAAAGAGTCCGAACTAGTCAGATCACCATCAAATCGGTTTGAGACGGATACAATTTTCCCTTACTTGGAAATTGACAACAACGGCGAAAAACAGCTCCTGCCTGGCAAGATTCAGTCTGCAGTTGAATATAAACGACGGTGGTTTGCCATGGCCATTCCTGTGATGATACTGTTTCCTCCTATATTGCCTTGCGCCATTCTCTGATGAATCCTCCATTTACGAATCGAGACTCGATTTTCATTCTTTGTTACCCTCAGTTCCATTCCACTGGCAGAAGTTGCTATAGACAAATGCTGAAGAGCTCAGAATAGAAGTTATGGTAAAACTAAATTCCCTTCGTCGTGGAGGCTTAAAGAGCATCTAGCTAGGGTAGACGCATTGAAATGTATCCAGCTCGAGGTGGAGTCCTCAGTTGAGTGTGCTTTACGCAGGGATGCCGAAAAATATGGCCGCTTGAAACGGACTGGTATCTATGCGGACAGATCACCTCACTTTTTTCAAATTCACTGTTGAGTCACTAACCACGTTTGTAACACATTTGAATCAGAATTGTTCAACTCAATTGCCAAATCGATGAGAACAGTTGTGAGAGAAAACCAAACTGCTGCTTGATGAGCAACTCCTGCTTCTGCAAATGCGATGATATTATTCTATCGTTTTCTGAGTGAAAGTCATCTTGGTCGCTAAGATTTCTTCGTACGAGATGATGAATTAAAGGCATTGTCCACCAGCGGTGTAACTCGAGAACATGATTCGTTTTGGATGGCGAACTCCCATTGTTGTGGGATTTGAATTTGTGATACCCTATTGATATGTGGAAGGTCTGTAAAATCTAATGCTACCTTTTATCTGTGGAACGCCGAGCTACTATTGTTTTGTCAAAGCCTTGAAAAAGGCGACACGTTTCTCGGCTCACCACCGACCCTATAGTTAATCGGTAGATGAAGCGCCAACGTCAATGCGTATGGATGGCCATGATAGAGATCACCTGCAGATGGACCGTTGGTTGGAAGACTCGCATGAATTCCTTGTAGGCCTCTAGTGGATGCGCATTAGAATAGTACTTCCCCACACTCTGACAGAACACTCCTTAGCAGCTCCCGGTTAAAAGCACTGTGCTATATCTAGACCCACTGATCAACGATTATAAAGGGTCTTGAGGTAAAAGGTAAAGGTAAAGGTGTCGGCGGTGATCAACCCCTGAGAACGCACCATGTATTCGTGTTCAATTCAAATCATAGAGCTTTGGTGAATGCGTATTTGGCCGCTACAATAGGGTCAGCCGCTGCACCAGGTCAGTGTCTCTATCTTCCCAGACAAGTCTGGTACCAATTTACCCACCCCGGAGGGATTTAAGGCTTGGTTAGCCGGGGCCGGGATCGATCGTTCAACCGTGCGGGTGACAGCAGCGCCTCCCGGTACAGTACCACGCGGGCCCCAATGTCGAAAGTAGCATTCAAAATTTGTAATCTATCACGTGTAGAGACCAAATGGAGAGACATAAAAAAGTGATCACCAATATACAGTAGCGGTCAAACAGATATGTCACTTTTCGTTTTCATTCAAAAATAGCTCAAATCGAAAAGAACCTGATACCAATTGATAGTTCTGAGTACTGCGTTTAAAAATATGTTGAAACATACCGCTTTTACTAATTCTCTGTTTTTTTAAATATTTTTTAGTGATTTTCATATGCTATTTTGAACAAAAATATCTCAAAAATCTCTGGGTGAAGGAACAATCTGAGACGATATTCTGATAGAGCATGATCTAGTTATTATACTGTGCTACAAGCATTTGATTCAAATCGCCTTTAAAATATAGATTTTTTTGAGCAAACTTTTTGGTGGTCGAAAACCGGTCAAATTTTAGGACCATGTTTTAAACAAAATTCTATATCTTCCTAACTTTTTCAAAAAATTGAACCAAATTCGAAAGTGTTGTAGAGGATGATATTCTCTTCAGGGTGGTTGACTTTGTTTCAGGACTGGTTCCTTATTTTGGGAGAAAATTCCTTTTAAAGTTGAGTTTGCGTAAATTGGTGTATCTAAAAAAGTTTAAGAGGAACCGACTCAATTTTTACCACGTTAATAGTAGATTTGTAGTTCTTTCGATATCGCACGTGAGTTAGAATAAATCGAAGTTTTAATAAAAATATAACGCTTTCACTGACACACGCTGTAGGCGCCGTCACTACCAGTATAGTGTATGGCACGGGCAAGAGTACGTCAGTCAAAGCGTTATATTTTTATTAAAACTTTGATTTATTCTATCTTACGTGTGATATTGGAAGAACTACATATCTACTATTACGTGGAAAAAATTGAGTCGGTTCCTCTTGAACTTTTTTAGATACAACAGTTTGCGCAAACTCAACTTTAAAAAGAATTTTCTCCCAAAATATGGAACCAGTCCTGAAACAAAGTCAACCACCCTGAAGAGAATATCATCCTCTACAATACTTTTGAATTTGGTTCAATTCTATCGAAAAGTTGAGAAGATATAGAATTTTGTTTAAAAGATGGTCCTAAAATTTGACCGGTATTTGACCACCAAAAAGTTTGCTCAAAAAAATCTATATTTTAAAGGCGATTTGAATCAAATGTTCGTAGCACAGTATAATAACTAGATCATGCTCTATCAGAACATCGTCTCAGATTGTTCCTTCACCCAGCGATTTTTGAGATATTTTTGTTCAAAATAGCATATGAAAATCACTAAAAAATATTAAAAAAAAAACAACGAATTAGTAGAAGCGGTATGTTTCAACATATTTTCCAATAGAGTACTCAGAACTATCAATTGGTATCAGGTTCTTTTCGATTTGAGCTATTTTTGAATGAAAACGAAAAGTGACATATCTTTTTGACCGCTACTGTATATGCATGTATTCAGCACACGACGTTACCTGCGACTGCCTGGGAGAATGAGTAAATACATCTTTGAAGAGAAAGATGAGAAATCATCAGATAAAAGAACCCCTTTTTACCGAGATATAAATTTTTGGTATTGTCGAGCTACCCGGGAGAGCTGCCTTTTTAGTCGAGCTACCCGGGAGAGCTGCCTTTTTAGTCAGTCTAAACTATTCCCTTCTCGCAGTGCAAGTGAAAAAGTGGCGCCTAAGCGTTGTTGATTATTTGTAGACCATGTTTCTCAAACCTTAAAGCGACACCAGCATCTTCCCTTCTATTTGATTCGCTCTTCTATTTCTGGTTTCGAAACCTCCGAAGCTATTCTGTATTAAACGCTTAGCAGTAGCGAGTCGCTTAATGAATGACAATGCGGTCCGATGGGACATGACGCAAGATGTGCCGATAAGCTGTCCATTGATGGGCAAAAATTCGTTCACTGAAAGCCGAGTAGTGGGTGCTCGACGAATTTCAACTGCTCTTTCTCCTAGCATTCATTATTTCAGCTGCTTCTCAGGTTTTTTCCTTGCCACTCCGCAGTTCGGATGAAAATAGGAGTGGTATTGATAAACTTCGTTGAATTCATGCGAGATTTCAGGTTGAATCACAGACTCAGTATGGAATTGCTTTAGAATTGAATTAGAATTGCTTACCAAGTTTTACGGTAAGCTGTAGTTAAGACACAAAATATTGAGGATCCTTCAGACTTTACTGCATTACTGCCGCAGTAATGATGATAAGTGATGACCAGCAAGCCGGATCTGACCTCGCTCAAATTACTTTTTGTTGAAATTTTGATTACGTAGATTATCAGAGGTGCTGATAACGAATCTCAAATCCGCGTTCAAATTTCTCTGCGAAAACCACCCATATTGTCAACTATGCACTAAACATTATGTAGATTGTTTCATAAGTTCGTGCCGTTTTTTTCAAGCGATTGTTGTAAGCTTTCTATAGAAGCTTCTGAAGAGCTCGATACAACATTCGAAAGAGAATTACTTGTACTTTTAAAAGGTGCTCTAGCTGTTTGTTGAGTTCTAAAATTTTATAATTTTTTGGCATATAAAATGAAAAGTGAAAAGGTGTAAAAATAACCTCACCGACATCAAATTTTTCTGCTCTGGTGTGGAACGTTATACAAAACTTAGAACATATCTAGAAAGAGGAGAGAATTCTCTATAAGAGCGTATAATCACTGTGTTTTTCGCTCCACATTTAGTGAACTTTAAGGCCACTAAAGTGGACATTGAAAAAACAGCAATATTTTTTCGATTCTGCTCTTGCTCTCATTGTGAACGGTGAAGATGCCTATTGAGGATTATTTTGAAGAGAATTCTAAGCTCTATCTAAGCATATGTATAGTTTTACAGAATACTCAATTTTGAACCATTTTTGAAAGAAAAACATCTTCGTTTTCTTCGAAGAGGAAAATGTCCAGTTCCAATCCTTTTGCTAAATCTCACACAGCTTCTGAAAGAAGACGATACGCTCTACAAGACGGTGAACGATTCGCTCTTCAAAGTCTTACTTATCCGTGATTTTCAGGCCATCAAAGTGGACATACCGGCATTGCCCACGCCGCGCCGCGCGACGAGCGCGACGCAGCAGTAGTAGGATGGCACGCCGCGCGAGTAACGCGCTTGTCGCGCGGCGCGGCCAGACGTGCTCGTTTATGTCCACTTTGATGGCCTGAAAATCACGGATAAGTAAGACTTTGAAGAGCGAATCGTTCACCATCTTGTAGAACGTATCGTCTTCTTTCAGAAGCTGTGTGAGATTTAGCAAAAGGATTGGAACTGGACATTTTCCTCTTCGAAGAAAACGAAGATGTTTTTCTTTCAAAAATGGTTCAAAATTGAGTATTCTGTAAAACTATACATATGCTTAGATAGAGCTTAGAATTCTCTTCAAAATAATCCTCAATAGGCATCTTCACCGTTCACAATGAGAGCAAGAGCAGAATCGAAAAAATATTGCTGTTTTTTCAATGTCCACTTTAGTGGCCTTAAAGTTCACTAAATGTGGAGCGAAAAACACAGTGATTATACGCTCTTATAGAGAATTCTCTCCTCTTTCTAGATATGTTCTAAGTTTTGTATAACGTTCCACACCAGAGCAGAAAAATTTGATGTCGGTGAGGTTATTTTTACACCTTTTCACTTTTCATTTTATATGCCAAAAAATTATAAAATTTTAGAACTCAACAAACAGCTAGAGCAACTTTTAAAAGTACAAGTAATTCTCTTTCGAATGTTGTATCGAGCTCTTCAGAAGCTTCTATAGAAAGCTTACAACAATCGCTTGAAAAAAACGGCACGAACTTATGAAACAACCTAATGTTTAGTGCATAGTTGACAATATGGGTGGTTTTCGGAGAGAAATTTGAACACGGATTTGAGATTCGTTATCAGCACCCTTGATAATCTACGTAATCGAAATTTCAACAAAAAGTAATTTGAGCGAGGTCAGATCCGGCTTGCTGGTCATTACTTATCATCATTACTGCGGCAGCAATGCAGTAAAGTCTTAATATTTTGTGTCTTAACTACAGCTCACCGTAAAACTTGGTAAACAACCAACGGCAGTCCAGAGGACGCTCGTAAACGCGCGCAGCTATTGCGGAAATACGCGCACCCCTTTTACTTTTCTGCTTTGGTGTACTGCCGTAGTAGAGCATGGAGAAGTCCTTAGATAGTGAATTTCGATAGCCCAGATACAGGCATGGATTAGAAAATAAGATTAGTTAGCTGCGCCAGAACATAGAAGCAAAAAGCACTGACAAGTAAATGAATTCGCTGGCAATACTTATAGCAGGCGCATGAGATGATTTTCCATCAATAAATTAAACTTTATATTTTTTACAAGTTCAAGCAGCAGAGTGAGTCCTGTGCTGACGAGTCCTTCCGTTCCGTTAGGTTAACGTCTATACTAAACGACAACATTTCCTATTCGCAGATTTCCTATTCGCAGACCATGTCCTTCTTTGATATTTACTTAATGCAAAACATCTCGCTCCCGGGTGTGCTCGAACACCAACCTTTCGGTTAACAGCCGAAAGCGCTGCCTATTGCGCCACGGAAGCCACGAGATGGTTATCGTTTTGTAAGTTCTTGTGAGTGCTTCCTAGGTTATTCTAACAGTAATTTCAGGCTTTTTCAACAATCCTTCTTGCGGAATTCGAAATGTTATTAGGTTGTTCGAAAAGAAATGCGTGTTGAATTTGTTCATTTACTTCTCCTCTGCTATAGAAGATTTTTCAAAACAGTTTCGGCCACTACAATGGAATCATCATTGCCTATCTATTGATATATGATACATTCCTCCATATCGACATGGTTTTCCCTAAAGAAAAAAGGCAAAAAGTTTCTCCACCAAAAGTGTCGAATGCGAGTTTGGATGTGGTACGACTTCAAACAAGGCAAATCGACTGTCGAATCTCATAATGCCATATCTGAGTTATTCGGCGAAGAAGTCCCGTCAGAAAGCAAGTGTCGAGCTGGTTCCACTTTTTTTAAAAACGGTAATGAAAGCTTGGAGGACGAAGGGAATGAATGTCGACATCAAGTCGTCAGTAACCAAGTATTAAAGTTCGTCTTCGTATTGGTTGGCGCGAAAACACACGAGGGATTAATGAAACGGTTGTGGCTGCTCAACCCCTACCATCCATGAACACTTGGTGGCAATTGGAGAGGCGAACAGCTGAGGAAAATGGATGCCGCAGCAGTAGAGCGACTCAACCAAGTCAACAAAGGTGGAAAAGGTAGGGATTCCTATTTTTCGCTCCAAGAACAGCGGATTCTTCGACTCCATTGTTACATGCGATAGGAAGTGCTTCGACAACGCAACGCGAAAAAAAAAACAGTGCTCAAACGCCGGCGACTCTCCAAAATTTACTTCAAAACAGGATGTATGCGGTAAGAAGGTGGTACTCTGTGTTCGGTGGAGCAGCTTTGATTTGGAGTACTTGGAAGTTCTGGGATTAGGTGAAACAGTCACGGCGGACATCAACAAAGATCAAATGAATCGCGTGGATCAAACACTGTGTGGTGAAGGTTGTCTAATAAAATTGGCGAATTGGGCCGAGAAGTCGTGTCTCATCCGCTTTACAGCCTCGACCTGTCAACATCCGATTACCATTTGATCGGGCCGGTGCAGCACTTCCTGGCCGAGGGAAAGTTTAGAAACCTTGCAGAAGTACAATCTGGGTGTTTATCTATTATACTTTCAGCCCCAACCGGCCGATTTCTTTGACAGAGGAATCCATTCGCGTAAATGTTGACAATAAGTCGTTGATAGTAGCGGAGATTACCTTTTGGATTAATCATGTTCAGCTTCGTTTTTGTAACAAAACCATTTTTCAACCAGACGAGCATGTCTTTTCGAACAAAAACTTGAACTGCACTGCTATAAAAGGAATTGCGATGTGCTTCTTTGTCATTTCGCAAAATATTTCGCTCCCGGGTGGGCTCGAACCACCAACCTTTCGGTTAACAGCCGAACGCGCTGCCTATTGCGCCACGGAAGCCACGAGCTCGTATTCGTTTTGCGTCTTCGTCAGTTCTTTGTAGGTCATTCTAGCCACTGTACCACGCAGGTATGTTCAGTTCCCATCAATTCCTCTTGCGGAATGCGAAACGTAAGTAATAGATTTGGTCAAAGCCCTCTTGTGCTCCATTGGCGCAGTTGGTTAGCGCGTGGTACTTATAGGACTGAGAAATGCCGAGGTCGGGAGTTCGATCCTCCCATGGAGCAGAGTTTTTGCCTTGCTTTCCGCTTTACACATGAATCGCACTGCTAGAATAGGCATTTCGATGAGTTTCTCCACCATTTCGTTAGTGCAAAATGCCTCGCTCCCGGGTGGGCTCCAACCACCAACCTTTCGGTTAACAGCCGAACGCGCTGCCTATTGCGCCACGGAAGCCATTCGAGAATTCGCCATATTGGAAGTTTTCGAAAGTTCTGTGTAAGTTAATCTAGCGGTGATTTTCAGTTTTCCAATAGAATTCTTCTCGCGGTGCTCGAAATGTTAGTAATAAACTAGGACGAAATCTTTTTGTGCTCCTTTGGCGCAGCTGGTTAGGGCGTGGTATTTATAGGGCTGAGAAATGCCGGGGTCGGGAGTTCGATCCTCCCATGGAGCAAAAATTTCGCTACACCGTATTTGAATATTTACATTTGAACCGTTTTGCAATCTTTCGTGAGCTTCGTTTATATTATATCTAGAGTAATTGTCAATGTTTTCGTGAGGGCTTTGGGTTGAATTTGCAATAAAGTAGGGCATTTTAATTGCGCTCAATTCGTGCGGTTGATTATCGTGTTGTACATCAGAAACATGATTTTGAGGCTTACTTCAGCAACGAACTCGACTTCACATATCCTTACACGCTTGACAGAGATCCATCTTTAGTACGCGGATAGTTGCCGTGTCTGATCGTAAGACAAAGCGGTAACCTTCGAACCTGAAGAACTTTAGTACCTATCTTCATTTTTTTGTTTAAATAAACATAAAAAATAAATAACTATGCGTGGCGTAGGGCTCAATGGTAGTAGAGGAACTTAGGAATTTTGTAGAAGAGCTCTGTTTTGACGAACCATGTGATTTTTCAAAAAATTGTTTTCGCGTTACTTTGTGTTCTAAAAAATTGAAATAAAAAAGTTAAAATTGTATTTCCGTTCATATTGATAGCACCGACTCCTTTTTAGACTACCAGAGCTTTGAGTCGGATTAGGGGTGCTTGTGGTAGACTAGGATCTACTGTATTGTATTGATTAGGGAAGATCTACTGTGTTGTGCTCTGCTCGGTAATATAACAGAGAAATTGAATGCACAAGCATCTTCCTAGATTCACCTTCGATCTCCAAATGGGGTCGTAGAATGTTGTACAAAGAAGACAGTCTTGCGTCTGCAACCTTCTACTACTCGACATTGCCGACAGATGGTGTCATCTAGGGGTGCCTGCTTCAGGACGAGGAGCTTTTCACTATAGTCGCCGTTAACATGGAATGAAGAAATTAAGGCGTTACAAGGCGCTGCTGGAGATGATCGCTGGCCCGATAATTAGGTGAGGGGTAGAGATGTCGGCTCGGTGGGTGGGTGGGGGCTTCTCGGTCCACGCCGAGAAGACGTCGAGCCGACGGGATCCACGAGGTCCCTGAGGCGAAGGGGCTCCTGCGCTCGTCGGGCCCGCCGGCGCGGCCGCTGCACATTGATTCTCTCGTGCCATCTTCAACCCTCCACAGCACCTCTTCCGCCACCATCCACTCCTTCAGCAATCACCACTGTTCTCAGCCACCGCTTCCATCGTCTCCTCCGTGCCACTGCACCTGCCACAGAGCCGTCTTACCTCGCCGAAGGTGCAGAACCTTTTTGCCCATGACCCAGCGGCTTTTTTCCGAAGAAAGGTCGGGAAGGAGGTCGCGCAACTCGATCTTCTCCATGACAACTACTGTTTGACCGGAGTCCTCTCACTCTTCTTTTTCTTCAGCAGAGGAGCTGCTGTTCACTTTGCTGTCTGTTCTGCTGTTAGAAACGAATCTAACTGCCATTTTTAGATGTTCTTTAGCAGATATTGTGAGTTCTTTTATATCACAGGTTCCGATTCTCTCTACATCGGATCTATCTGATTTGCCAAGAAGCGGCTACGTACTCCGCTAAGATATGCCAAAACTTTGCTCCATTACTTCTACATCACTCTAAATCTTTGTTCCTCTCATCACCTGGCTCGCCTTATTGTAATTTTCTTCTCCCTTCTTTCCCTGCTTCCTCCGAATATTTTCCTGCTCATCGCATTTCACCGCATCTACATTACTCTTCTCTCTCGGTTTGTTCTGCATACTTATATTGGAAACGCTGCCGCTCTCTCTCACAGTCGCAATATTGATTCCCCCGGCGGCGAAGACATCCGTCCCGTCCATGTCCTGCGGAACTGCGGCCGTTTTTCTCTTCGAAAATAAAAGCACTAGCCGGCAATGTATTGTCAACAATAGACATCAGTTCCGAGCAAGGCTGATCAATTTCCAAAGAATCGCCCTTGAAGCACTGAAGATGAAACCAAATCAAGGATGACAATTTATGGTCACTCTTTTCTTCACAAGTCACATCTCCGCAGTTGTCTTGGCCCAATGGGGGATGCATGTTTCTACAAACTCGAGAAGATTAGGTGAAAAGTTTACCTTTCTATCGGATTAACTGTAGTATGGATCATAAAACACTTGTGCAATTGAAATTTTTTAATAAACATTCCTTGGTGCCGAAGGTATCCCATCATAATGAAATTGATCTTTATCGAAGGAATGGACCCAAACTGCTACGGAATGTGAATGCCGATCTGAAGCATTTTGAAACAGTTTTATTACTCTTCCTTCCCCAGCTACATCCTTCGATCTTGCTTCTACAACATTTACCGACAGAATGGAAAGGAATAACTAAATTTGTCAAAAGAGTCACCTAGCGAAGGTCAGAACACCAATGAAACTGGTAAGGCCCACCAATGAAACTGCTCTATTTTGCTACAGCAGTCAAAAAAAAATTTCACCTTGTATTTTTCGTTCCGATGGCTCACACCAAAAGTAATCTCAACCCAATACATGAATTTGAGGGCCTCACTTGGAGGTTCATCGATTCATAATATTTCCACTCGAAATAGCGTACAAGAGTCATCGTAAAGTTAAAAAAGTCTGATGTTCGCAACAAAGTCATGGATCAACGTACACATTTTCGAGAGAGGCTCTCAAAACCTCCAACTGGATTTAGATTCTTTTCGTATTGAACTGTTTGTACGCAAAAATCACAAGTGACAGATATTTTGACCGCTACTATATTTGCTCTATTCGCGACTCTTTGAACCCGGCAATGCGTCGCACTTCATCGTCCAATTATGTCTGGACCGACTTGATTCTTGAAGGCGAAATGCTCGTCATTAAAGGAGTGCCTCTTGCAAAATATAGAACGTTTCGATAGTCGGAAAATTATCGAAATCTAGTCGCCAATTTCCTAATTTAATCTTCTTCATTTCATCTTACACGATTGAACTCTACCAAAAAATCAAGTAAAGATGCAAAGAACGACTTGCACCAGAGAACTTCAAACTTTTGGTGAGGCGGAGGTGGTCCACCGAGCTATGAACGGTAACTCTTTTCAAGCTTGAGCATTGACAAACGCAGTATCCCCAACTTGGTTACTTGTCGACAGGAAGCAAGAATAATTAGAGCTACTCTTCGGTGCAACTTATCAGTCCATGCACTTGCTCGAATGCCCGATCACGTCATTGCTTCCTCGCCTACAAAAACTCAATTAGTGCGAACCGTTCTCCAATATCTTTCCCTTTTATCTTTCGTTTCCATTCACAACAATAATGAATGCGGTTGTTATAATAGTTTGCAGCGTTCTACACTTGAACGGGATGTAGGAACGTCGCAATAAAGGATTATATTCGTGGCTTAATCTGATTTAGGTCGTTTAAGGCATCTGGCGCTATCTTTGACTAGTTTTTGTGCTTACTGATATCTGTGCTATTTGGCTGTTACTCTTTTTCGCTATGGTGGATGTCCGAATAGATTGCCTTTCCTTAGAGATCCTCAGAGTGCGAGTAGTGCAGTGGTGAAAGGTTCTTCCGCCTCCGTGGTCGAGCGATCGAAACCCGCCAAGACAAGACAGAGCCTTCCATTCCTCTGGAGTCGTGGTTTATTTAACGGTTGGCCCCCACAGGTCATCTTACATGTAAGAAAAAAGGCATTCGCTGTTCATCTACTATTTTGAATGGAAGATGGGTGCACGACGAGTCGCAGACTGGTTAACACCAACACATTACCTTTTACTTACACTACCGGTGGTGTACTCATTAGCTACTCCAATGTTTTGTCTTGAAGAATACACGAAAGGGATGGCTGCTATATTTCTTCGGGCTCAATCGAGCGGCGGTTCACATTGGTTCCATCCGACATTTCACTGACAGACCGTATATAAAGTTAAGTTAGTTATACAAAATGCACCAAGTGCGCACAACCCAAAAATCGAAAGGAGAACACTGGTTGAAATAGTTCCATTAGGTGTAGTGATTATACAATGAGAGAAAAGGAAAGCAACAATAGAAACGAACTATTCAGGAAAACGGATCTCAGACTAGAATAAAAAGATAATGTTATCGGCACTTGTTTTTTGTTACGCGTATAATAAAACACTACGGAGGTAAAGCGGGCCAGAGTACAATATGTTGAACGTAGTGAAACAAGTGACGAGACAACGAAGGTAATTCATACAACGTATACAGAACGTAACAGAAAAAAAGTGAGTAGATTGAGAAAAGAAGAAAATGAATGCCGGATCTAACATTTTGTCTACCGCGCTCCAGGATGAGTTAATACTCCCAAGAATGTTTCCTACTTTGCTAAGTCTCAGGTATGTTGAGATGACTCTGCTTGTTTTTTTTTCTGCGACTTGCGCTTAAAGACACTGGTCTTCGGCATTTCTGTGAACTGCTCTCGTCATGTAGCCCTCTACTCTCGAGACAAGTTCGTTCTGCTCAACAGAGCCACGCCATCTTTCAATTTTCTGTGGAATACTTTCGAGAACAAAAGAGACAGGTGTAGGATCAAACCAGTCATATCTCCTCTGTCCTTGATAACGCCGCACACGTCCCCATGCTTCTTGAGACAATTCAATAAACATTTCTTTTTTGTAGACTACGTCTTATTCCAACATTTGCACTCCAGGAATCGTTTCAAACAATGAACTGATAAAACCACTTGCTGATCGTGAGTAACATGAGGATTCGCGCACTCTAGGTATGAGTTTGATTCCGATGTTGTTCAAGAGTAATTTTCGCTGAGACTTCGTCTACGGCTTATTTGGGGCGGTCATCCCGAATCTGACAACCGTGTTCAGAGTTCAAAACTTCGGAATCGCTAATGATTCCTTTCGTTAGCTAAATTGGTGGGGCGATCTTTGGCAGAATTGCGCAGCACGGATGTCAGATCTGTGATCAGTGCCTCCTTCTACGAATTGTCGAGAGAAAGAATCTCCGCAGGGAAGTCACAACCTTCTAGTGTCGATGTGCCTTCTTCCTATCTGACTTGGAGGTGTAATACTTGCCCGGGATTTCAATTATCTATTGTCGACCGTTGTAATCCATCTCATCATCTTCTCAGGTCCTACCGATATGTTAGGGTACAGTGGTAAAAAGCTCTACTGACACCCGCACGATCGAGCGATCGATCCCCGTCCGGGCTAACCAAGCTTTCCATCCCTCCGGGGTCGGGTAAATTGGTAAGCTGCCGGTCCTGCAAGTCACTGTACATATTAGCCAAACACGCGTTCACCATGCTTCCACGATTCCAAATGGAACACGAATGCGGCGTCGCGTTTTTAGAAGACTAATCAATGTCGATCCGTTTACTTTTATCCTTCAGTGTATAATTTACTATGCCAAATTCTCATGCTGAAGTTCTCCTTGAGTTCTCACCTGTGCTCCCTTTTCCGCGGTCCTTCAGGTGCTAGCCTGTTCCTTCTTCCAACCTGTTCTCCTTTCTCTGATCCGTGTTCTTCTCAATTATTGATTATCGGCTTCTCCCTCCGATGCTGCAAAACCTATGGAACACCGTTCTCTACCCAATGCATTCCCATCGCACTGATTCAGCAGTGTGAAATTAGGCGTGGAGCACATTGGCTCCAGTGCATTGCACTGGACACAATTTTATGCCGTTTCGTTGTGTAAATCCTCTACTTTCTGATCATTGATTTTTCGTTCGAACGTTTCCGATTTCATTCCGTGTTCTTCTGTAGTTTCGATAATCGACACAAAATAAGCTCTCTCTCTGGTGACCGGCAAGTGATCGATATTGCTTGTAGGTTGAACACTGCACAGCGTTGTCGACCGTTGTGGTGACAAGGTTCAGGCCATCTGTCGTCGTTGAGGATGGTGCTGAAGCCATTGGAGTTCTCAGAATGCATCGCCGACACGCCGTGGTTTCGACAAAACCTCCATGAACACGAAACGGCACTCGAAGATGCCTACAAAAGCATAAAAAATATCGAGACGCAGTGCCGAGAACTGATCTCGTGCACTAGAAGTGAGTTCTCTTCCTTGCTTGGGAGGGAGTAATCAAATTTCTCCGCTGCTTAATTCATTCGATTGAAAGTTATCAGTGGTGGAGTTTCGTTTAACGACTGCACTCATCCGCAGTGAAGCGAACTGAATGTATTAATAACGTTTTGTCGTTGTATTGGGCGGATCCAACATTGCGGACTTGAAAACAATTCCGTCCAATTTGCCTTACATACTTTTGCTCATTAGCGATTGAAAAAACTCGAGGGTTCAATCAATTCTGTGACAAAAGCTAATGCTGTTATATTACTAACATTATACGCGTATATTACCGGTATTTTCAAGAGCTGTCACTTGCTCAGCGCGCTTTTGCGAAGACGCTGACTGAATTCAAAATCGAAACGGTTGGCACGACACAAACAGACGATGAAAGAGTAATCGGTGGGTGTTTTTGTTCTGCAATATGAACATTCTAGATACAGAAAAGAGTTTTGAGTACCCATGGTTTCAGGAAACTGTCTCAGGGAATTTGGCAAGCTCATCAATCAAGTCGAGGAGGAGCGTACGAAAATCCTCAATGAAGCGGAATCTCACTATTTGGAACCGCTTAAGAAGTGAGTGTGTGTTAACTCATTAAAAGTTGTGCTATTTTTCAATGTTTTGTGAACACATTTTCGTGTAGAGGTAAGGGGGTCGGTGTCTATCAATCCCCTAAGGACGCGCCACCATATTCGTGTTTCATTTAGAATCGTAATGGCATGATGAATGCGTATTTGGTCTATTCATGGATTCACGGGGCCAGCCGCTGTGCAAAATCAGTGTATTTCCCTTCCTATACAAGTGTGGTACCAATTTACCTGATGATCGATCGCTCGGGAGTGCCGGTGTCGGTAGCGCCTCTTTCCACTTCTCCACGCACGCCATTTCTTTGTGAATTCGTGAATGTAAGAATTAGTGCCAATTTCCTTTCTCCCTTCAACGTAGGTGTCCACCTTTATTGCCCGCTGTTCCTCTAGTTTTAGCATTTATCCCGTCAGATTCTGTTGTTATTTCAGTTGAAGCTGTTAAATCACTGAGAGACGATGCTCCATTATTTTAGAGTTTGCGCACAACCTTCAAAGGGCTTTCAGCCTTCACAGCTGCTTTATCCTGACTAATTCCAAGTGTTAAGAGATGCTTTTAGCGAAATCTCAGTATTTTTTATCTTCTTGCATTCTAGTGCATCTTCTCCAAAATCGAACTCATCTTCAAAATCTTCTTACAGGAGAATGGTTTGTACTAGTGAGTGGCTTGATTCAGGTTCCGAGTTGAAGCAATCGGTCGCACACTGCACGAAGAGAAACGGAAATATGAGAAAGAGAGTGCAAAGTTCTATCAAAGTCTGGAGAAGCATTTGCACTTGAGCACGGTATGCTTATTAATCAGGCTTCTTTTCTTGTTCTAATCATTGTCCATTGAAGAAAACTGCGCAGATATCGTGATCGACAGGTAGGGTTGCGACTAAATACATCTAAATTCCGCTGTTAGTTTCACTGAACAGTGCCCCAAGTCGGTACGATATCGTGGTAGTCCAACGAAATCAATGACGAAATTTCTGTTCATATTCATAAGAAAGTTGGACATGAAGGCAACAGTAATTGCTTAATGTGAAGTATCTGCATCTCTCTTAGTTTTAATTGATTGATGATCATTGATTGTGCGCAACTGTTTTCTCTTATCGCCATATTGGTAGCGACCTCTTTCTGCGTGGCTGTGAAAATTTTTGAGGGGTGGTCCAAACAAATAGGTAGCGGTTTGTAGAACTGATGAATAAAGGACGCACGTATTATGCGCGCTTATGCTTAGCTGTCCTAAATGAGTTAATTCTGTGAGCCTCTGGATTTTGAGAACTGAATGTTTTCGAGTTCTTCCACTAGTCGAATGCGTTCCCTGTTCTTATGAAACACCTTATTTTCTGTACTTTTTCGCTCTTTCATTGTTTTGACTTTGTCAGAGAACCGTTGCCTGTCACTGACACATTGACAGTGGCAAGCAAGGGATCTCGATTTTCTGCGGTGTACGTTCAGCATGTGAGCATTTTCTGTAAACCAACATCAAGTTTGGAAGATCCTCTAATTTCCGAGAGGGTGGTCCGAGTGTAGGAAACTGTATATCTTTAATGAATATTATTTGATATTACGGTGTATTTTCATTTTCTAACAAGTAGGTGAATTATAGAAATTTGAAGTGATTGTATGGAATTGCCAAGTATTGCGTGACTCTATGCTTGATCAAAATAGTGCACCGTTCTTGTCTATTGCTAAGGTTCACAGAACGTTCAACTCGTGAATGCGAGATAGACTGCTATTTTTCTACGAATCAATCATCTGATAAAACTGGATAGCACGGTAGTTCATTTCATAATTTATAGGAGTCCTGTTTAGCCTTTTCACATCCCAGTGTCTTCTGTAGTGCATAAGTATGGTATTACATTGAACGACAACATCATCGACAAAGGCCAACATACATGATGATATTTCAATTTCCCGAGCTCGAAACAAATTGTAGCTTATCCTTTTTATCATGTTTGAGACTTATTTGATTTGATCCGTCAACGTTTTCCGTTCTTCTATAACTTGACATCTCTGTTGAATAGTGAATCTAGTTTTGATATCTAGAATAATTTCAGGTGCGCAAGAATGATTTCCGTGAGGCAGATGCGCAATTGGATATCCAACAACACATTTTCTGCAAGGCATCTCTGCAATACGTGGCGGAAATTCAGTCGGTTCAAGAACGGATGAAGTTTGAGTTTGTCGAGACGCTCAGTTCTTTCCTATACTCGTGGCTAACCTTTTATCACGTTGGTAAGTAAAATATTTTTTCTTTAGCTGCTTTTTTGTTTTCAATGTAATGTTTTCCAGGGCATGTGATTCATGAGGATTTTAAACCTTTTCTGGATGGTGTACAAGACAGGGTGCAGAAGGTGAGCGAAGTAGAACTCTTCTGTGACCATTATATTTGGTAGCACAGTGGTTAGTGCAGTCTGCCGGAAACAGAAAGACACGGGTTCAATTCCCGTCCGATGTCAGTGTTTTGCGAATAACCTAGCATCTCCAAATATATAAGTCAATCAACTAGTTGTCGTCTATAAACCGCTTAGCAAAAAGCGGCAAATAGCAGAATAGTTTCTTCTGTGACCAATCGTTGCATATTTTCTGCTAAACAACGGGCCACAGAGAATGTTTTGGAATTCCATGAATATCTTCTCACGTTACTGTTTAGACGAAAGAGAGTTACAAGGCTACGATAGCTGAGGCTGAAGAACTCAAGGAGAAAATGCTGAAATCTCATGCAAAAGTGGTGGGTTGAATTTAATAATTAGTAGATTCCTTTTGCCGTCATACTTCTTTTTGGGGATTCTTGCCCATTGCTTCTGCAAGACATACTTCCTCAAAGTTTTCTTTTTTCTCATACTTCCTCCAAGATTGTGATCGATCAAATTGTATGTTAGCACTCTTTAAAACTTGTTTGAGTCAGCGTACACATTTGGATATGCATACCCATACCTTCTCTCTCCAATTGCAGTCACCCAAAATTATAAAAGGCAGTTGATTAAATAAAAATTTGCGAAATAAAACTATCTTGCTAGACAAAGTTTGGGTAGCATCGATCAACTCTGCACGTATCAACCCTCCGTGTTTGGTGTTGTTAGTTAAATAGTACCGACCTTAATCTTTCGTCATTGCGTTCCTCGGTGCCTCATAAGACACAGTATCAATCATGAGAGTCAGCAATGTTGCCTTCCAAGGATATTAATTTTTGGCATGTTGGTCTGTTTTCTGAACTTACGACAGCTTCACTACACACAATTATACAAAAACCGGCCACCTCTCAAATGTCACTTTCTTTATTTTCGAGTTCCACTTTCCTTATTTTCGAGTTCCACTTTCTTTATTTTCGAGCGACGTTGAATAAGTAGGTACTGAACCTGATGTGTCGATTAACGTGTAATTAAAGTAGTGACACTCGTCTTAAAGTAACCCTAAAAGTTGCGTTATGTCACTCTATTTTTTTGTTTTTCTAACAACATTAACATCGATAACATTCATAAACATTACGATACTAATATCGCCGAATTTTTCCCTACTCTTTGATAATCCCGGAGGGAATTGGAGTGCAGATGCGACTTTGCTATCGGGCGCTCCATGAAGATTATCACTTTTTATATCATTTGTTTTTTTTTTGCTACTAGTGTGAGGAAACATTGGTTGACCGTTGGACTGTGTTTTCTGTACCGTAGTTGCCAACGTTTAATCAATGCCAGTAGTTGGGTTGTTTGTCACCAACTTATCATAGGGAATTTGAATTTCAATTGTGTAATTTTTTGAATTTTAATTTCTATAATAACCGTTCCGAATATCACAACTTCTCAAGAATGGTCCATCCCTCGTTTCATGTGTTGTCTTTATTGCTAGCTTATATAATGAACTCCGTTATCCCCCTGAATTTAGTAGCTGTTTTTGATCATTCGAGAGTAATTTCGTCCCTTCTTCGTAACTTACCTGAATGGTTCAGGGATAAAAAAAACGAGTACTGAAGAAATGTGATTGTTTATTGGTTTAGATGAACTTAATAAGATTCAGTCCTTTAACCTTTCATTTTTTTCGCATTGTTGGAGCTACAAATGAGCTTCCTAATCGTAAAAATAGGAGGTAACACTTCATATCTGTAAAGTTTACGGATTGTAAATGGTGAAAATATGTCATCCATTCAAAATGATAGTACAGTGGTGCATGCGTATCGGACCCATTGAGTGACTTGTAGACGTCAGAAGCTTTCAAGTCTATGGCTTCACCTACTGAAGGCAAGTCTGGTACCAATTTACCCGATCTCGGAGGTTTAGTTAGCGTGGGCACATCACTCGACTCTTCGGCTGGAACCAGCGTCTCTTACCGCTCACCATGTACACTCTGTACAGGTGGAAGGGTTTTAGAAATGTTTCGAAAGCGGTGGTCATGTAGGTGATCCATGATAAGAATAATAAAATTAGAGAATGTACTGACAGAATCGATGGTCCTTGCTTCGTGTTGCACCGACCGTATTTAAACATAATTGAATAATTGAATAATAATTTTTAAACATAATTGCCCATGGATCTAAATGTGCAAATCTAAAACATCTCATGCTTTGTGGATGGGCGCTTTTTGGTGAACCGAAATAGCTCCTTATCTGGAGCATCTTTTGGGAAGGGCATGAGAAGGGACACTTGTATTAATACAATTGATGTGTCGCGTCCAATACCGCATAGACATCACCCATGTTCTAGAACCTACACTAGAGAAATAAATAGGCGAACTTGTGGAAAAAATGGTGGCTTTCATTCCCAGTGTTGTTGCCAAGAACTATACCCGATATTCCTGTTATCTCTGCATCACCACCCCCCACCCAATTTTTGCTTCAAAGTGGTTGCTGAAGACTGTGTTACAGTCTTAAAGATGTTTTACCCTTCAGAATTTATCGGCCAATCTACCGGGATCCGCTGCCGGCAGTGGAGCGGAACGATCAGCTACTATAAAGCAAGGATATGTGTACATGCAAGAAAAAAGCAAGCTACCGAGTAGGTGCCCTCACATTTCCCTGGATTTCTAGCAAGAGGAGCTGCTTATGAGTACTACCTTGTTCAGAAACTATTGGAAGAGATGTCCTCGCTGGAAAATGGACAAAATATTATTGTGTTTACTCGAAGGAAACTCGAATTTTCACGATGATCCCGATCACGGCCACTTCAAAAACGGTGAGAAACGTTGCCTATATTCGAATTGATTGATTGATTGTAGTGTAAAAAGCATCCTTAGTGAACTTCTTAGAAAGTGTTTGGATACACGCGATTTTCTTAATTTTGTCAGCTTTTTCAGTCTTGTAGAAGTGCAAGAGAGTAATCGGTACATTTCAGGATATGAAAGGTGCATTGGGACTGTCAGTGTCCTTCAAGCTGAAAGAATGCTTAAGGAGATCATCAGACAGCATAGACAAGAGGTAGTATAGACCTCGACTTTTACTTCGATCTACCCAAACTGTGGTAATTCAAGGTTTTGCTTCGACCTTATTGCGGATGAACGACCCGATGTGATGACATTTCAAGCACTGTCCGAGGAAGATCGGAGGCAATGGATTGACGCTATGGATGGCAAGCAAACGGTATCCTAACTCTCACCTTTTCCAGGGTTTCTTGAAATCCTGCCCTTGTTTTAGGTTTATTCTCCCGGAGCTGGGTCGTCAACCACATCATTACAAAGTTAGTCCATATCATTGAGTTATTTTGAAAAGCTTCATTCAAGTGTGGAGCATTGAACCTGAAAATTGATGCTCATGTGGACTCGAGCTCTCGGTCACTAGCTCCATCGGGCAAAAAAGTTTCAGTAAACCACAAGTAACCGTATTTGCCCACTATCAAGGAGAGCCTTTCTGGATGTGCCAAGCTTTCGTGATGCAATTTTTACAGGATGTAGGGTCCTTTGTAGGTACTCGAAAACCATACTTCATTTTTCCTCTAGGCACCTCTGTGATGGGAAAACGGCTTCCAAAAAATGGAAGGCGAGCACATCACGCAGTCAATATCCACCGTAACTTACCTTAAACGGACGCAAATTCAGAAACTAATGTAAGACTCATGATCAGCGACCCAAATAACCCCCACATGCGATGTTTGGTTCAAATCGGTTATTTTGACCCAGGCACCTCACTCACCCACCCTTACCATGGCTAGCGCTCACCAGTCACAGCTCAGGAAACGAGAATAAAATTCATGATCAGCAGTTTAGGTGAGACTTTCAGGCAGTTCCTGGGATGAAGGAGGTGGATGCTGAAGATTTTCTGACAGCTAGAGTCTGAATGGTGGCAAAATATTACCAGTGGTTCATTAGAGAATGAACCTTGGGCAACTCTACCGACACCTGACACGAGGCTGGAGACGTCATGGACACCCATTCCGCCCAAACTTTGCTAGTGAGACTATTTGAGGCGCTGGTCACGAATCTGACATTAGTTTTAGAGTATTCATGTGCATTTGCGGTATCTACGGTGATTTAATGACGTGCAGGTCCGATCCATAGGAAAGTAACTCATACAAGCGCAGGAATACGTGCTATTTACTTACAAAAAAGCATGATCCCCGTAGAAATTGCATACAGTGATTATGCAAGCACATAATAACGACAGCCGAATAAGTGCAAAAGTCATATCCACATGCGGGACCGATCTCACAAACTCCGCATGAGAGGCCGCACCGCTACCGCTCCGCCAAGTGAACACGTTCTTTTGGACACGGCGGTCCCCAATGAGCTCGCGCGGTCTGAGTGATGTGCTCGCCTTCATTTTTTTGGCAGCCGTTTTTCCCCAATACAGAGGTGCCTAGAGGAAAAATGAAATATGGTTTTCGAGTACCTACAAGGGACCCTACATCCTGTAAAAGTTGCATCACGAAAACTTGGCACACCCAGAAAGGCTCTCCTTGTAAGGCTCCAAACTTCGAGGGTGGTGCACAAGTATTCGCTGTTCTTTCTTCTGAAAATTTCATTCGACACAAAAACTAAATTTTTGGCAGAAACAAGTTTAATTGATTGGTCGGGAATTGATTCTGAAAACTGTTAGCCGCTTAGCCGCTCGCTTTGCAACAGACGTGTGAAATGGCAAAGAACTCACGATGTTGAGAGGCGATCCACGCATTGACACTGGCCATTAGTTCATCGAAATTGAAGAAATTTCGTTTATTTGCCAATTTTTGCAGTGAGCGATTGAGGGGAAATTCCTAGCTGCTACGGTTGGTGAATATGGCTGATGTGGGAGCAGATCCTATCTCTCGTTAACGATGAATTCGACGATTCAGCACTCTCCATGTGAACGTGTGTCTTTCTGGCTCTTCCTTCGCAGTCTCGGCTTTGTTGTCGTAAAACATGTGGGCCCATCCGGCCAATTTCCATGCTTTCCTAAGCGATTTGAGGCGTCAAACGATCGCGGAATGATCAATGTTGAAGTCTTCAGCCAGCGTTCGTGTTGTCAAGCGTCTGTCCTCTTCAACCGCTACCAAGAGATCCGATAACCGATCTTTTCCTGACTTATCCTCCAAGCTGGCATATAACTTGTTTTGAAACAGACGAAACGCTGACGATACTGCCTTTCGCTGTTTGCTCTTTCGCTAGGAGTTTCTTGAGATAGCGAAATGAAGTGATGCAGCATGATGAGGGGCATATGAATATACATTCCAAATACTTGAGCGAAGCATTCTTCTCATTCAGCCCTGTTAGGAACGATTATTTCCTTCGTAGAAGAATTCGTCAAAAACGCGATTTGTTGTACACTAATCTAATATTTATCCAGTGTTATATCTTTCTTCTACTGTGGTTGTCTTCGGCGTTCAGCACATATGGTCGCATATGGTTTCATAGGGAAGGTTTATTCAACTATTCCCAACCGCGTGAATGGAACGTTTCACGCGGTTGGGAATAGTTGAATAAACCTTCCCTATGACGTTTTCTACGAAATGTTGTCGAGAATTTCTGGTACATTTTTGACCGTGACCATGAACCTCAAAAATTTTGTCGAAAGTTTCTGACATTTTCCTTGTACCTAGGTAAAATACCATCAAAGAAACCCAATTCATATGGAAATTTCATCATCTGTGGTTTGCACTAGTGATTTACCCTGGTGATCGGGCCACTGAAGTTGGGAATACGACCAAAAAGCGTTCGTCGTTGACTACATTACGTGAATACGCCCGTAAGATGTGATGGCATCATTATCGGGTTCGTCTAAACCCTCGATGATTGGTGGAAACAGGCGTTTCCTTCGTATAATGTAGTAAGTTGAAGCCAATTTTAAGTGAACTTTGCTCACTTATAAGGCTCGTGGTGTTGTGAAGCTACAATAATCGTGATTTGCGTCAAAAAACCTTGCATTTCACTGAAGTGCGGCCGCTTATGCGAAGTCTGCCAGTTTAGTGCCCAGAATTTTTGGGGAGCGTTTCCTTCACCGATTTGTTATCCGGGCTGAGTCTTTACATGTTGATAAGTCGTCTGAATTTTTTCAAAGCCGAATTTGATCTCTAGTAGGACAATAATTGTTGTATCAGTCAACTTATTCCATCTTCCTCCTGACCATGCAATAGATAAAGAGCTGTACAACAAATTGCTGTTGGAAATGTCCATGCTTGTCAAATCTAGAACCCAGCGGCTTTCACTAGAGAACCGGAACGCTGTGCGACTTTAAATCTCGGTTCATCAGATATAGTTCCCCAAAGTTTAAACGATCCACAGATTGAACGACACTTTGAGCTGAGGGCACTATTTAACCACTCACCTGGCCAAATCTTGCTCAAACTTCACCTACATTGGTTATTTAAGGTGAAGATTAAGAACTTGGCTCTCGTAATTCGAATTTCGATAGCAGCCCACCCAAATTGTTGCTAGCGGTGGCGCAGTCAAGATCCCCTATTCGGTTTAACTTCGTCTTGTTCGGTTTCTTGGTCTAGTGATTATGAATTTGATGTGTTTCTCTGAGATTTTTCTCTTATTGGTCAGCTTTGGTTAGGAAAAGGAACATCAAAGTCGTAAACAACAACCCCTCTAGGCGAAAATAGAGGCACATCGGTGATCTAGGCGCGGCCACCATATTAACAACATTAACGACATGGATGGCCTTGTGGCGGAATTCGTGAATTTGAGAAGCGAGAGGTGAGAGCAAAGGTTTCGGCGCTGATCAGTCCTCTAACCAACCGCTGCCAGACTCGTGTTTCGTAACTGTAGAGAGATAGTGAACGCCTGTTTGACCTATACAATGACTTGTGGGGGCCAGCCGCTATGTTAGGTCTGTTTCTTTGCCTTCCCAGACAATCATGATTCCAATTACCCGACTCCAAAGTGTTGCATGGCTTGGTTAGCCCGGGTGGGGATCGATCGCTCGACCGTGCGGGTGTTAGTAGCACCACTTACCACCATACCACACGTGCCTTTTCAAGAAACGAGGAAGTGGTTTATGGCCAATGTTTTAAAGTGCAGCTGAGCCTTAGGAGGAGTGAGGCTATGATTATTGTTCCGTCTTTTGCGGGCACTTTTAATGAATAAGTCGCGAGTGTCCTTGCAGATGATGGATGAAAGCAGCATGTGAGCATTGTCAACGCGTCATTTCAATTGCCCTTTTCGCCTATTGGATGGCAGCACTCATTCAGCAAGCCAGTGGTGTTCATTTCATCTTCTCAAATTCTCCAACCGGCTGCCATTTTCTTCTTCTAACAGCAATGCTGCTTGCCTTGCTCTCTATTTTCACGCAAATAGATTTAAAAGCTATTGCAAAAAGACGTCCGGAGGTCGTCTGGACTCTGGGTTTCCTCTTCGCGTGGGATTTACGCAGATTTGATTGTCGTGGTGTATTAACGCTGATAAAGGGTTCCGGTAGGCTACAGTGACGGTGGTGCAGAAGATATTCTGCTTTAAAAATTTCGAACCTATAAACTGGTAGGCTTTTGATATTTTGCATTTCAAGAACATTTTCGTAAGTTCAAGAGGCGTTCATCTACTCGCAATTCTTCCTTCCTCGCTTTTCATTGGTGCGTGGTGGACTGTTGGTGGGCGCTACCTCTATTCACACGGTCGAGCGATCAGGCTAACCAAGGCTGTCATGTCTTTAGTGTCCGATAAAGGTCCAGTTTGTCTGATAAGGTGAAGACGCCGTCTGGGATAGCGGGTGGCCACCGCGAGTTTCACTACAGGCCATATGCGTTCACTATGTTCCCACGATTCCGGATGAAAGTCGAATGCGTGACGCGTTCTTAAGGGAATAACAAACACTGACAAGTTCACTTTATACCTTTGCACGTAACCGAAATGGTAGTGGACGGATACGATTGGAATTGGTTGGCAATGTTGAGGAAGGTTATAGAGTTACCAGCCGCTCCCAAACGTCTGTTCGGGAGCGTCGCTCCCATTTTCTTGAAAAAGGTGTTGCTCTTGTAGTTGAGGACTGCGTGGATGTGAAGTGTAATTTACACAGTTTGGTTAAGATAAGTTCAGTTTTGTGTTTTTGTCTTTGTGAAAAACTAATCTGTTGGAAGTCGGCACAGTTCCACAAGAAACAAAATTTTCCACTCGAACAAGAAGAAGATGGAAGAAAGAAGAGAAGGTAGCTCTTGAAATTGCATTTACGTAAACGACCGTTTCAAGAATACCCGGAGGGCATTTAACTCCAGATTCCTCCATTGCATAGTAGACTTGTTGCTTGTTAGTTCTTTAATAGGTCGCAAAATGATCCCCACTTTTGTGCAGAAAATCTTCATGTATGTCGAAATGTTGTATGGGTCACTATCCCCGCCCACCGTACACTATGTGGGTTGGTGCGATATTTTCTCTCGGTTTAACTAGAAGACGATTTTCTGCGCAAGAGTCGGAATTATTTTGCTACCTGATAAGGACCTTACAAGGAACAAGTCTACTTTGCACTAGAGGAATCTGGTGTCAGTGTGCCTCCGGGTATTCTCAAAACGGCCGTATATGTAAATGCAATTTCAAGAGTTATTTTCTCTATAACTGGACGAGTAATTCGAAAACTTTAATATGCATTAGAAAGAAATCCTATGCTATCGCGCGTATTCAAATTTGATGCAATTTATTTTGCTAGTTACTAACATATGGAGTTTCATATGAAAGATTGTCCAAAGTTCTCACCGTTTTTTTTGACCATCAAAAATTCACGCAAGAAAACCTAAGGTTTATTAATGACTTGCAACTAAAAAGTATAGCCTATAAGAACAAGCTAATCATGCTCTATCAGAATATCACCACTAGAGAAGCAGAAGCTCAGTGAGTTCTAAGATACATCCGTTCAAAAATGGGTATGAAAATGAGTTTAAGTTTTTGAAAAAAAAAACCATTTCCAACAAGGGCACACATTAGTGTATTTCCAATAAGAGTCAGTAAAACTGTCAACTGAAATCAAATTCCTTTTGGTTTTAGCGATCTGCTCTCAAAATGCAAGGTGACATATCTTTTGGTGAACTACTGTATATAGTATGAGGAGAAACTCTTGGCTCATTGATGGAGCTTAGTTCGTCAATGTTTCTTCTGAGATTTTCATAGTAGGGAGTGGAGGGCGAGATGGACGAGAGGTTGAGAGCCTAGGCTTACGATCTCGATGATAATCCAGTTCATCCAGTCGAAGGCGGAAATCATCATTCAGCTTAGAAATAGTTGGAAAGGGTGTCGGTACCAGCGTCAGGCCCAGGTGACAGGTATGCTGATCGAGGAAGACCGTCGCAGACACCAAGACTTCGCTAATAAAAACGTTGTGGAATAGGCCACAGTAAGAAGCTGAAGTAATACACGAAGCCTTGAAGATTTCGTAGAGCAGCACAAAGTAGGATTTCCTGTGAGGAATCCTCCCTTTTCTAGGCACTGTTTTGTGATTCACAACAGACCCGGCTACAATTGACTCACATCTTCAGGGGTCTCGAAAATGAAGCGTGTGAATTCGATTATGAGTGCGTTTCCGCAGATTAATGCAAATTAGAGAGTACGTGGTGAAGGAACACGCAGTCAAGACATAGTCGGAGCTGTTGTTGTGCAGGTGTTGTACTTCGATGAAAGGAACGTAAAAGACGGGAAGTACCGCCTCGTCTGCATGTCAGACGTGCCGTCGAGATGGTGTTACTAACGACATGGCTGGTTGTTTAGCGGCCAACGTCTAGTCGAATCGCCCGCTATCCGCAGCTTGCGATGTTGTTTCCGTTTCCATCCATTTCCGTTTTGGAGGGATGTTGATGACTAGCTTTACCAAATCGCATCGGAAGGGTTGGCGGATGTTTGATAGAGGTTTGCGGTGAATCAAAGCCCATACTCGTCTGCCTGCTCGTATTTCCTTTTCAAGTCTTCCATTAAGAAGTTGATGATTCAGTGATATGAGCTGAATATTGACACGAAGCAGGCGATTGCTATATGATACAGTTTTTTTCGTTAGGCTGTCGAGAAATTACTGTGTAGATATTGGCAAATGCCAATACTATTCGTACTCATTTCGACGTTATTTTGAGCCGGGTGGAAGGCGACGAAAGAAATTTCTTCGAGCAAATTGCTCCATGAGACCGTTTGTGGATATTAATTCTCAAAATTTGCGACGAGTGATTTCAATTATTTTGACGAAAACTAAGTTATCAGTTCATGTCCATATCCTTACAATTTTCTTTCTCTATGTGGCTTTAAGTTTTTCAAAGCCTCACTGGTTGGATTTAATCTCGTTGTCGGCTTTTCAGTTACATCATTTACATCAGATTCATTTGTTTTGAAATTCAGAGTAAAATGCATATCCGCTATAAACCATCACAGTGATTCAGCAGCGTGCGGTAGGGTTTATGCAGGGTCTAAGATACCTCACTGGCGCGGCGAGGGTTTGGAAAGTCTGAATGGCGCAAACGGTGATTCATCAATGCGTGGAGGGGTTTGTTCAGAGTTTATCTGACAGGAGATTTGTGGGATTCATACCCCGTTGTTAGTTCCAAGCCTTCGATTCCTCTGCTCATCAAAACCCCTGTGAACCCCTAATAAACTCTGAATGGCTCCGTCGCGTGTTGATATATCACGATTTACACACCTTGCGTGGTACTTTGTGGGGTTAACGGCGAGTATGTAATTCATAAATTTGGGGCGTGATGTTCAGGTAGTCGACATGGGCCCTATGAATTGTTTCACCTTCGTTGCGCGTGATGTATTGGGTTGTTTCATAAGTTCGTGCCGTTTTTTTTTCAAG
Source organism: Nippostrongylus brasiliensis (assembly GCA_030553155.1). NCBI lineage: Eukaryota > Metazoa > Nematoda > Chromadorea > Rhabditida > Heligmosomidae > Nippostrongylus > Nippostrongylus brasiliensis. The sequence continues at coordinate 21,588,291 of CP130734.1, forward strand.
CGACCGTTGTAAGCTTGCTATACAAGCTTCTGAAGAGCTCGACACCGTATTCGAAAGAGAATGATTTGTACTTTCAGAAAGTGCTGTAGTTGTTTGCCGAATTTGGAAATTGTATAATTTTTTTAGCCTATAAAGTGAAAAATGAAAACGTGTAAAATTGACCTCATCGACAGCGAATTTTTTAATTTCTGCTCTGGTGTGGAACGGTATCTGAAACTTAGTACACTACTAGAAAGAGGAGGAAATTCTCTATAAGATGGTTTACTCACTGTATTTTTTGCTTCGCATTTTGTGAACTTTAAGGCCACTAAAGTGGGACCTTGAAAAAACAGCAATGTTTTTTTCGATGCTGCTGTTGCTCCCATTGTGAGCAGTGAACACGACTTTCAAGAATCATTTTGTAGAGAATTCCTAGCTCTATCTGACTGCATGTTTAGTTTTACAGAATACCCAATTTTGAAACATTTTTGAAGGAAAAACTTCTTCGTTTTCATCAGAGGGAGATATCTCCAGTTTTGACCATTTTGCTAAATCTCACACAGCTTCTGAAAGAGGAAGATACGCTCTACAAGATGGTGTACGAATCACTCTTGAAAGTCTTGCTTATCACTGGTTTCCACGCCATCAAAGTGGATATAGGCAAGCACTTCTGGCCGCGCGGTGCGATGAGCGCGGTATTCGCGCGCCGCGCCGTTCCACCACAGCTGCGGCGCGCTCGTCGCGCGACGCGGCGTGGACTGTGCCAGTAAGCCCACTTTGATGGCCTAAAAATCAGTGATAAGCAAGACTTTCAAGAGCGGTTTGTACACCATCTTGTAGAGCGTATCGTCTACTTTCAGAAGCTGTGCGAGATTCAGCAAAACGATTGAAATTGGAGATTTCCCTCCCTGAAAAAACGAAGATGTTTTTTCTTCAAAAATGTTTCAAAATTGAGTATCCTGTAAAACGAAAGATACAGTTAGATAGAGCTAAGAATTCTCTACAAAATGATTCCTGAAAGTCGTGTTCTACCGCTCACAATGAGAGCAAGAGCAGCATCGAAAAAATACTGCTGTTTTTTCAAGGTCCCACTTTAGTGGCCTTAAAGTTCACAAAATGTGGAGCAAAAAATACAGTGAGTACACCATCTTATAGAGAATTTCCTCCTCTTTCTAGTAGCGTACTAAGTTTCAAATACCGTTTCACACCAGAGCAGAAAAAATTCGCTGTTGGTGAGGTCAATTTTACACGTTTTCGTTTTTCACTTTATAGGCCAAAAGAATTATACAATTTCAGAGCTCGACAAACAGATACAGCACTTTCTGAAAGTACAAATCATTCTCTTTCGAATGCGGTGTCGAGCTCTTCAGAAGCTTCTATAGAAAGCTTACAACAACACACTCGTCTCGTCATCTCGGTAAAAAAGTTCTTTGGGAAACATTTGACCTGATTGACTTGGTTCCGGCTGACTAGGTCGGGTTGGGCGTAAAGACGTCTTGGAGATGGATATGATTGAAGCGGCTCTCGTGTAGGCGAAAGAATTGCGTCCCATTGTCGCTTATTGCATGAGAATTTCGCCATCTCTTGTGCCGTTGAGAACCAGCTCATCGTTTGAGAAACGTAATCTTTTCCCGGAGATTCAATCTTCAGGTTTTTTTTTCACAAAGAAAGTCCAGTCAAAAATTGGTGACTCGAACTTATGAACCTGTGGAGGGCGTGTTAGCGCAAATCGTGATTGATCAACCCGCGTATCGTATTCATTCAGGGTTTATTTCAGGGCTCTAACACCCTTTACTGGCCCAACAAGGTTTTGGAGACCTCAAGGTAGTAAGTCACGGCGTATCAACCCCAAATGAACGTGGAGAAAATCTTAGCGTTGATGAATCACAGTATGCACACCTCGAATGAACCCTGAGTGAACCCCGAATGAACCTCACCGCGCCTTTCTATGAGCTTCGGCTTGCGCTCCCTAAATTTTGGGTATACCTTTCTTCAATCTAAGCCGTGAAGTGAAGTACCGAAGGGTTGCTCAATAGTAAATGTACGATAATGGCCTACTATTCTATGAGTGTATAGTATCAGTGGTACAAGAGGAGCTTGTTAGAGCGCATCTTTCAAAGCAGTCCTTCATTCTACAAATTCTCCGTTTATCAAGTCTTTCGCAGTCTTGCTCGTTGAGAAATTGCTGGGAAATTGTCCGACATCGCACCATCTCCCTTTTTATCGTTTCGCTTCGTGTTTCAAAACGTGCCCGGTCTGCACTTGTGCAATTCCATTTTCTCCAATTCTTCCAATTTCGGCGTCATGTTTTTGTTGCTCTTTTTGCCCTTCTATTTCGCCTCGAACTTGATTATCCGCTTCGTAACGAAATTAAAATTGATTCATCAAAGTAGAAATATCTTTCTTAAGTTGGGCCGTAAAATATTAAATGAGCATGCCGTCCATTAAAATGGAATTAACAAATGCTGACGCTATGACTGACTGCAAGTTCTCTTCCTCAAGTGCGCATTCATTGTTGTTTTCCGGAAAATGTATATCTGTAAGAACGGCAGCAAAATGCGCCATTGGTGGGCATTTGTGTTGCTGTCAATAACATTCAGGGAATGCTAATTGAAGTGGACAGTGCCCGATGTTGCCAGTGCGAAAAAGCTTTTTAGTTTCTCACCTGTCAGGGAAGTGGCTTCCGTTTACTGTTTACATTCTGGAATCTATATAGATCATTATTTGCTCCGGATATGGGCTACAAAATGTCTATTGATATCCTCAGGATGTGCGTAGGCGACAGTTTCAAACGGCCAAAAAAATCACATAAAATATGAGTGTAAAGCTGTAATTTGCTTCTCGCAAGTCTGCTGGCAATAAAAGTAGCTTAAATGTGCTTCCGTTCTCTCGAGGATGATGTATTTTAGTTATTGTCAAGCATATGCTGCATGTGATTTCATGCAGTAGGTCTTCTTGAACTCAATTTTCCTTCTTGAAACTTCAGTTCAGAACGCAGTTTGGAGTGGTTGCAGCAGGTTTTCAGAGTGAAAAACGCAGTGGTCGTTCGAGATGGATGAGGTGGTTGAAGTTCTCATAACTTTGAAAGGTATGATTTCTTCGGGACGCATTCGGTGCAATGGTCATAGCCGTTACTGACTTCCGCACTGTTTAACTATCGATCCTCGCCGGGGTGTAACCGAGCCTTCCATCTCTTCAGGCTGGGCCAAATAAACTAGATTTGTCTGGGAAAGTGAAAACATTGGGCCAAGTAGGCATTCACCAGACCCTTACGATCCTGAATGGAAAGCGAATGACTTGACGCGTTCTTAGGAGTGTGATTAACCTTTACTTTTTACCTTTTACCTCAGAGACTCTTAAAGACTGCGATGATGACGGTTATAGTGAGAAAACAATGAATTGAATTCTGAACATCTCTTTCGAAACATTCGTTCTGAGCTCATCGGCGACTGCGAAATGCAGAGAAATTCGATAACAAACACATCGTTGTTGTGATGAAAATGAACAGAGCTTAGATTAATTCCCAACTCTCCGAGCACTGTTCTGCCGCCCATTCGAGCGCAATTGCCCGCTTCGAGCCGTTTCGGTTGCTCCTTCTCCATTTCCCTATGCCGGGTACTTCAGGCGGCCTCAGTTCTCAGAAGTGCCTCAGTTCTCTCGCAATGCTTCCATCTTCCAGGAAGCTGCTTTAAATGAAGTGCGCTTTTGAGATGAAGAACTCGACATAGCCGAGGTTTTTTGTCGGTTTGCAACTGGGATCGTAGTCTGGTTTTTGCGACGAAATTTCGTGCGCTGGGCTCATTTTCGTGTTCGTCAGTACAGCACTGACCTTTACATATTTGTTTCTCCGAGCTGCCATCGCTCATGCTTTCACTGCGTGTTCCAGTCGTCCCTGTGTTGGGTGATGAACTTCCTCTTTTCACAAGTTCCACGTTTCCATTGACCATCAGCTGCTCTGGAACTAGCGAAGCAGCTCCGCCACAGGTTTTTCGCCATCCTTGCTAGAAGGAGTCACATGCTTACCGAACCTCATTGTTACTCAACTACCGCGCTTCATAAATCGATAAATCGGAGATCTAGCTTCATTAAAGCTCCAAAATTCTAACAAAACGATGCTGAAGCCTCACAATCAGGGTTTTTTGTAGTTGTTGGGGATTTTTTCAGGAAGGTGGAAGTAAAGTCGTCTGCGTTCAATAAGTTCAGGATCGTAGTTTCATTATGAATGCGTAGCTAATCTAGCAATGACCTGAGGGAACCAACCGTTGAATAAGTCAGTGTCCTCACCTTTCCAATCATTCCTGGTAACCATTTACCCCAGAAATTAAGGGCCTTGTTAGCCTAAACGATGGTCAATCGCTCGACCTTACCGCTATTATGTCGCCTCTTTCCACAGCACCAAACGTGTTCATTGTTGTTTCGTGAACTGTAAAACCTTGGAATTTATAATACTTCTGTATTTCATAGCGGCGATCATTATTGATACGTCTTTTTTGGTCTCACAGAGATGTCACAGTCGTTTTTTCTCGTTCTATGATTTTTATCCATTGTTCGTGTTCTGGCGCAAGTAGTGGAGATGGAAGATGTGTCCGATGCTTAAGCCGAATTATCATTCCGGCGGTTGATCTCCGCTCGATCGCAAACAGCCCAAACCTTTCTGAGTTTGGTAAACGTTGGTACCCGAATTTTGAGAACAGGATAGAACATTGACCTGCACTCTGATTGTCTCTGTATTTCACCGTAGAGAGTGGATTTCCGTTTAGGATGTCTGCGTGGTTCTGAGCGTATGTGTCGAGGTGTTCTATTAGAACTTATACTCTACCGCTTTAGCTTTGCCCTTTCCTCATTCTCGAGCACTTCTGGGCGGCACCCCCAGAGCCGAACTTTATTATTGGTTCAAAAAATGGCTCCCAAAAAGTTGACCTCAGAATAATGTCAGAATTGTTCTGAGACCTGGAAAGTTCAAGAACTTATCTTGTTGAGGGCTTATCACCCGCTCATCTCATGATACGCAGGTAACGAAAATCTGACAATCAAAAGTCCCTCAATCTCCCTAGTGTTAGGTATTTGAGTCTGACCATGAGCATTGTAGCTATTTTTGCCCTTGTAGTAGTCGAAGATTGTATTCCTATTCCTCTGCGGAGGTTCTGGTGGGCGTATGTGTTCGGAAGTAGTTGATGACGACAAGTGCAAGGTGTGGTGTAAACGCCTGAGTGAGAATTGTCTCAGAACGTTGTACCTTTGCTACACCTTCCCATAGTTCTCTCCGTGTGTCCTTTGGAGGGCATTGGTGCGGAGAAGAATCACGGCGCTGTTGGGCGGTGGCGGCGGTGGTTCGTCTGTTGGATTTGATGGCAACAACTTTTGGCTCGTCCAAACCGCGCATGTGTGTGCGCCCACTTAGCCCCGGGTGCAAATTCGATTGAGTCGGCAATCGCTCGTCCGCCAGGCTTTCCCGGTAGCACCTCAGCGACCCCAGACACCCACCACCTACCTTGTTTCACGTTTTACCTCTTTATTGAATTAACCGCTTTCAGCTGGGGATAGAGTGGCCCACTCTCAGTGGTGCCATGGTTTGGAATTTTCGATTTTCGACTATGCCATCATATCGATCAACTGCGTGGTATTGATCTAAAATTAAGGACATTTTGCCAGCCGGCGACGATCCGAATTTGATCTGTTTTCCTCTGCTCGGTTTGATTCGTTTGTTTGCCTGTGTATCCCGATGTTTGATCATGTAATGAGTTGTCTACGCTGCTGCGGGCCGATCCGCCGTCCTCAGCTCATCGCCCAACGCTGTTTTGCTGCCACTCGGCTGGCGCACTATTTCGTTTTTGGCATCAAATGTGCACGCCCGCCTTTGTCAGCTCTGTCGATTCGGCACACGGATGGCACTGTTTTGGCCAGCTCCATCCTCCACGGGTTGTCGGTAGGGTATTAGTCGTTGTATTTCCGGCGAAGGAATGGTTTCCGGATTATTCCTTATGAGGCTGCGTGGGGGTTAAGCGCTCATTCGTTCGCTCGTGCTGCCTTCCTTCGTTGAGTGGCTTCTTCAGATGCTGGCGTTTCTTGTTTTTGGTTAGAGGAGTAGAATTCATGTCGTTTATCTTTTGTGTTCATGTGATTCGTTGAAGTGAGCGTCAACTATGCTGGATGTTTGGCAAGATGATTTCCTTCCTTCGACAGTAACCCGAATCATGCAAGCTTGAGCTTGCATGGTTCGAATTACTGGCGAAGCAAGGAGCTTGAGTTCAAGCGTCACCTTTCGATTATGGCAGGAAGTGCTGGATGCGCCTTATTCTATTGCGCGCATTGCGCTGTCTGCCTTATCTATCAAATCTCAACTTCTCTCATCTTCAGGCCTCGACATTAACATAGATGGTTTTTCCTGCTTTTATTGTGCCTCTCAAAGATTTCAGGTGAAATCTCTCCAAATACTTCGCGTCGCTCCGGAGGCGTTTGGTTCCACTTTTGGGGACATCATCACTTACCAACCAATTCTTAGAGGTAGTAGAGTATAGGTAAAGGTAAAGGTGTCGGCGTTGATGAGTCCCCTAAGGACGTGTCGCCGCCTTCGTGTTACACTCAAATCGTAGAGGCATGGCTGAATACATATTTGGCCAATACAATGAGTCTCGGGGGCCAGCCGCTGTACCAAGTCAGTGTCTTTACCTTCTCAGAAAAGTCTGGTACCCATCTACAGGACCTCGGAGGGATTGATCGCTCGGTCGAGCGGGTGTAGCACCTTTTATCACTGAACCACGCGCTTCCTGAAACAACTATTTCATATAATAACCATGAAAGGCATAATTATATAGTGCATGTAAGGGTATTAGAAGAATAGTGATGCCTGGATCATCCCAAAAATCGCGGCTCAGATTAAGTTTTGGACAGGTAGATCAACTTTGTTGTAGGTGTTGTGTATACAAGCTCTTAATGTTTCATGCACCTGTAACCATGAACCGAAAAAGTTTTTATTTCTCTAGAACGTTTCATTCTCCGTAATCGAACGTTTCCATACTTCGTCTTCTTGTTGAACGTGCATTTCGGAATGACCTTGCCTTCGAGGAATGTCCACTATTTGCCCGATTTTCCAGCATCAGCAGCTAAAAATGCGTTCGGTCTCGTGGACAGATATGGATCTCCACCTGGGCGTTGGCTCATATAACATCGCCCAAGGGCTGAGATCGTTTCACAAAGGATCCGCATTCCTGCCAGCGTTTGTCGTTGAGGGATGCCACGGTATCTATTTGTGGTTATCTTAGTAGCAAGTTTTATTGTCCGCATTATAAGTACTGCTCCCTCATGACTTCTAGATATCGATTTGAATTTAAACAAACTTAGATATGTAGTAGATCAGTTGCCGTTGTGACGTTTTTGGAGGTGAGTGGGTAGTGTTTAAAAAACCGGTGCACGATTTTGATCCTTTTCCATTGTTGAAACTGTGAAACCTGACATGAACCACGACGTGGACTACTGTCCTCACACCTTTCTCATCCTTATTTTGAGATAGTGTAGCGTGTATGAACTAGACAGTAGGAATTGGATTTCCTTGGCATAGGTAAACTTATAATCATTTTGTAGAATTTTCTTTTTCTGCGACACAGTATTCTGTGAAGATTCCAGTTATTGCTATCCAGAGGCTGAACTGTAGCAGGGATCATCTTTAGTGTCTGGAACACCTGAGGCCATACTTATTGCGACCTAGTGTGCTAAAAAGTCGTTGTTTTATAATTTACAAAAGAAACAGAAAAATTTAAATCAACAGGTCATTCTTTGGTTGCTGCGGTTTCAGGTGAACTCAATCCAAGGAAGGCGCATGAAACCGAAAAACAATAGATGAAACATGATGGGGAATCATGTTTACAAAAAATCGTGTGAAAAATACCATTAGGGCTCGTTCAGACGACGCGCGTCGAAAATGCAAAATCGAAGCGCAATCAATAATTAACGCCCTTGATCGAACCCCTCTTTTGCATTAGTGGCGCAGTCCGGTTGCGCCTCATATAGGCAAACTTACTGGTCGCTCGGGCTTTTTAGAATTCTGCCATTCCTTATTAAAGGGAATTTTGACGAAATTCGCTTTTTTCGTTTAATTTCTTTCCTATGTGATTATATGCCTAATTTTTTTTGCCTATATGAGGCGCAATCGGACTGCGCCACTAACGCAAAGGAGCAAATTCGATCAATGACGTTAATTATTGATTGCGCTTCGATTTTGCATTTTCGACGCGCGTCGTCTGAACGAGCCCTTACAGCGGCATTTCACAGTGCTTAAGACCGAATCTACCGATTAGCAGTGCTCGAGTCTTATGTTTGGCAGAAGAATCCAAGGGTGTCTGTCAGAGATTATCTGTCGCCTCTAGGCTTGTCACAAACAGCGATGATATCCCTAGCTTATATACTGTCGTTGAAGTTGTAGGCCTCCCCTTCAAAACACTGTGCTTTTGCAGTTTTTATCCCGCCTTTCTCAGTAACGAAAGCGTTTCAGACTAGCTTGTCAGTTTTAATGTCTTCTTACTGTAAACTATTCATGTTGTTATAGAAACGCAAAGTTCGGTCCCCATTTGCGAGCAAAAAGGTCTTAATTTGATTGCTTTTCAACAAGAATCTGGATAGAGTTTCAGCTTCCTCACTGTGTCTGAGGTTCGAGTCCGAACATGTCATCAGTTTCAGCAATGATAAGTTCCCAGCTTCAAAAGCTACACGAAAAGATGGAAATATACCTACCATTTCCTGTCGCTTTTTAGAGTATATGATTTCAGCACAACTAGACGACATAGGATTCGAATTTGTTCAGCAGTGCATCCAATTCCTCGAAGAAAGAGGTGACTACGACAATTTTCACTTTTTATGTTTTTTCGTACGTGCGTGATGGTAAGGTTCATCTCCATCTCTCCTTCACAAACTCAACAACAAAAACTCATCGATCTTCAGGAATTCGAGAACAAGGACTGTACCGAAACTGTGGTGTGACGTCGAAAGTGCAGAAGCTGATGCAGCTGGGCCTCGACAAGCGAAAAGCAAATGGTGGCGATAAGTTGAATTTCAACGACGACGAGTGGGAAATTAAAACAATTAGTAGTGCGGTGAAGACGTTTCTGAGGTCAGTCGAAATTATTTTGGATCATTTATCTAATCGATTCTGTCTGTAGCTCTCGTGGGTTCAACAGTGTTCGTCTGCACTGCTTACCTTTTTTCGTGGCTCCTATCATTTTCAGATCATTTGGGAGTAAGATTGAATTTGCTGAGACGCTCATATTCCATTAAAAACGCGCTGAAAATATTTATTTTATCTCTTGCACAGCTTTTACGACCTTGTTTATTCTTTTGGTAAAAATATTCCTCTGAAAAAGAAATCGAAGTGACAGATCAGACTCAAAATGAAGGAAACTGGGTTGGTAGTGAGCTCAAGGGTGGTTGAGTTTATTTTTTTTTATTTCGTGTTTTTGTTATGTTTGAATGTTAGGCTATCGGTGCATTTTGGCACACCAATACTCTTTTGTTTACTGCGGCTTCGAACTTATTACCAAGATGATTGCATTTTCTATCGATTCAGACTGACGTTCCGGCGAATGTTGACATCTTCAGAGTCCGAAAAGTGCATGTTTGTGGGAGGATCAATAAACGAAGCATTACCACAATCTTTGCAAAAGTCTGAAGGAACGATGATCAAAAATTCATTTGCGGTAGTAGGACGCCGACAAATCTATGTTAAAAAGGCGACGGCCAAAATTTTTGGAGCACAATATTGTACGGAATGTTTTCTCTCTCCCTTTCCCTCTACGTTTTCATCATTTTCTCGTTCAACAATTATCAATTTTACCTTTTTCGTAATTCGCAAGGGAATTCATGTTTCGCTTTCAACAAGTTTGGCCTCGTGGGGACGGCTCCAAGTCAGCTATCAGTTGGTGTTAGGTGGTAACAGACTTACGAGATAACCTGGTTTCAGGGGCGCTGGATTTAGATTTTTTTGCTAATTATATTAGCCAAGATGGCTCTGCTATTCTGAAGCTCCCTAGGTTCTCCGTGATGATTCAAGTAAAAGTTTTTCAGATTTCAGTTCTGTTTAATGTCCAACTTCTAATGTAACAATGTGAAATATGTTTTGTACGTTAGAGAACGTTTGTGTTCAGAAATCTGCCAGAACCTTTGATGACTTTCGAGCAACACAATCTGTTCATCAACGCCGCCAAAATGGACGACCGTCGAACACGGGTCGACCACATACACTACTATGTGCATAAACTACCACCGTCGCATAAATCGATGCTGGAGATTGTGATTCGACATTTAAGAAGGTACGTTGGAAATTCCATCATTTTCTGAATTCGGCATTTGCGACGAAAACTTCTCTAATGGTCACATTGCTGTTTGATTCTGTATCGAAATTAACTTCAAGTGTAAGGAGTCAGACAACAGACGTCTCCACACTAGGGTTTCCCTAAGTAATCAATATAAGACGGTTGGACCTTCTAGGAAATACATTTGTATGCCAGACAGAGGAAAACAAGCACTTTTCTGCCCTTATCCGTCGCCGCATCGCCTAAGGTGTTTTCGACGTTGCCGGCGGCAAAGTGCAAACTGCTCGAATAATTCGAATGAAAACGTTTACTTCTCTTCTGGGAAAATCCTCGAAGCCATGAATCAGCTGAAAAAATCCGAGACGCCAAGAGCCGACGTTGGCCATGTTCCTCTTGAAATGTTTCTGTGGAGTTCTGCGGTCTCCCAGGGTTGACCTGTTTCCAGGGGTGAACTGCTATAGGACAGGTTGTTCGAGCATTAGAACGGTAGCTTCCTGGAAAATTTGAGACACAGTATGGCTCCCAAGCACTGCTTATTTCCTTTTTAATTGCTTTTCAAGTGCCCACGGCATCCTGTTGTGCTGCGTATTCCTTTTTATTGAAATCAGTTCGAGGGATGCATCCCATGGAGCTAGTTCTCTAACGTCTTTCTTGGGAGTAGAGCGATAATTGAGTTTCGGTTCTGTAACCCTTGAACGGAATATAAGCAACACTGTCAGCCTTAATTGGTTGTAAGTTTTGTCTAGGTTTTGAGGATGCTGTTTTTGGACAGTTTCCGGAAAGCCGATAGCTCTTCAGGCAATGAAATGTTTTCAGTCTCAACAATTTCCTATAATGGCAGCCATTCTCGCCTCTCATTTCCTTGCGCATGGGAATTTTCTCGGAATATCTGTGGCGTAGATAAAAACTTTTCAATTTTCCAACTGTCGAAAGGTAACCGAGATGGGCTGTTGAAAGGTTCATAGATTTCAAGATGCCACCAATTTCTTTAACTCGTTTCTATTCACGAGTGTCGTTAGCTATCAGTTTTGCAGTTTTGAATGAAGCAGGACGAGTTTCCATTCGAATCCACTCATGTCGAGTGGACTGCGTTTCACCATCGAGAAGTTCCTGACGCTTTAGAGTCTGGAGGCTGCCCAGCATTAGGGTTCTTTGAACAGCCAGAGACTTAGCTAAACGTATACTCTTAAGCATCGGCGTGGCCTCACGCTGAGGATAAGCCCTGAGGGATATTCAATGCACTTTTGCGATTGTATCTTCGCTTCTATCGATGAAAAGAGTAAAGTCAATAACAAAGTTGTTTTCGCTGATGTCTGGCACAACGTGTAGTGATAAGTAGGTTAAGACGGATTCAATTAGGATGAACCACAAAAGTGCTGTCGTTGTTTCAATATTTTTCCGGATAGTTTTTCAGTGAATGGAAATGTGCATTGCGAATGTTTGCTAAATATATTTTATTGAAGCACTTGAATCGCTCCATGAAAAGTAAAAGTGTTACGAAAAATCCTGATGGAATTTGCACTTAAACTTTTTAAATGCTGGAAAAAAATCTCGGAAAACTCTGCGTTTTGGGTCGTTTCGCGTCGTTATTGGAAACAAAGTTTAAACGCTACCACAGAATAATAAGGATACGTGACGTTAAAAGCGACATTGAAGTTCCAAAACCTGCAAAACCACGTTGACGTTGTATAATAAATGAAACCGGACAAGAGAAGAGCAAGGTCCTTGAAGCAGTCGAAACAATTCAGCAAAAATTATTGTCGAATGGTCGGCCGAACTCCAAAGTGCTCAAATGCCACTTGTACGTCGTCAGTCCGCGTTTGGACGGAGTAAGGAATTGTGCGACTTGGTCAGCTGCAGATATTTGCTTCTTCAGTAGCACATTGCAAAATCGCACTTCGTCAACTAGTCCATTAAAATTCGAGAATTTCGACCCAATTGAACTATAATACTTTCGAGAGTAATCACTGTAAGTAAGAATCTTCCGTCATCTGTATATGACTTCGAGAATTTAGTCGCACATTTCCTTGCCGAACTCTGTCTTAACAAAGGGACGACATCAAGGACGATTGTTTCCGACTCTTGTCTTCTTCACGCAAGGAGAAGAAGAAGAAGGAATTCATTATTGCTGCCGCATCTGTGTGGCGCCAATAGTGAATTTCTAGAAGATGTACTCCTACCAGTAAACAAAAATCTAGAGTCCAATGGTTCCCCGTTTCCCGGAAAACAAGGAGTGCTGTTGGGGTAGCGACAAGCCTTTTAGTTCGCCTTGATTCTTCGTCACATACAGGGTGCGTCAAAAGTCTTTGGACTCGCGGTTTGAGGATCATTATATATGGAGAACGCCCTGCAGCCATCCAAACTTTTATGCGTAACTATTATACTAACCTTGCCCTACAGTGTAGTAAATTTTCCTTGCTGGTCGTTGGCCTGTTTGAAATGTCTGGAGTAAAATGTTTGCGCACTGCTATGGCGAAAATGCACAAGGAGGGAGTGTCAGGGGCGGACATTGCCAGAACTCTACGTATCCCAAAGTTCACGGTGTACGACAACTTGGTCTATATTAAAGAGCATGGCCTGCTCAACACCACACAGGGACATTGAGTCGCCCAAACGAGCTTTGAAGAAAGCCTGGAAAGAAATTGATGAAGAAGTCCTGCGCGCCGCTGTAGATGGGTTCCCTAAGAGACTTAAGGCCTGTGTTCGTGCTAAATGAGGCCGTTTCGAAGCCTAACTTTGTTTTTATGTGTACAATGTCTAAAGTAATAAACGTTATAAATTTCGTTCCATTTGCTTCAAAATAGCCGTTAAGGCGACCAATTATCTGACGATGAGTCCAAAGACTTTTGACGCACCCTATAATCCTCATGTTTGTTTCTCCAGTACAACTGACATGTAGTTCTTATCGTTTGTAGCTCATTTCTCTTTTTCGCGTTTGTTTTAACCGTGGTCAGAAGTTTTTTTCTTAATATTAGAGATGAGATTAAGTTTTGAGTAACTTTGTCCGAAAAGTTCGAATTTTTTGATTAACGGTACTCACCAAGTTACTTGAGGTGCTAGTTAGCACTTATCGAGCGCTTGTTATGACGGGTATAAATAATCAAATAGCTTCGGTATCTTTGTTGAAGTGTTACTTCCACAATAGCACTTTCGACCCACTAGGCCTTATACTGCTAAAGTGACCTACGGGAAGTCGTGAGATTTGAGCAGGAGTACAGTTCCCCACCTACCGTGTTCCCCAGAGCCTCTTTCTCCTTCTCCTCCTCCCTCATTTCGTCTTTTTATGTTGGGAATGTTTTCTCATTAGCTTGAACGCAGTCGCGACTAACGGCAAATTATGGAAGACTTTCTATCCTCTCTAATAAGCAGCAAGTGACTTGTCTCGAATTTTGTTGAACATCGTTCATTTTCAGGGTGGCTGACTGCTGCTCGGAGAATCTAATGACCGTAGGCAACTTGGGAGTCTGCTTCGGACCAACTCTTTTGAGACCTAAGGAAGAGACGATGGCGGCAATTATGGACATCAAGTTCTGCAACGTGGTTGTTGAAGTATTGATCGCGAATTGTGAGCAGGTAGGGTAGAATATTTCGGAGCGATTCCTTTGACCGATTGAAATGGAAGTGTTCCCAGATCTTTGGCACCGAACCTCCTAAATCTATCGGTCAACCGTGTCCACCAAAGCCCGATCATCGAAGCATTCACCAGGAGTCTAGCCATCCAGTAATTTCGATGAGGTTTGTGTACTTCGTTTTCATTCAGTGTGGATCAAATGTTGTCTGGGGGCTCTCTTTATAATTTCTTCGTGTATGTGTCATTTGATTTGAGGGTTGACGTAAAAGTAATCCTGTCAGTGAAGTTATCAATTTTTTCATGAGTTTCCTAGTGTAGGAACATACTGAGCGGTTTTAGAACCTGATTCTTGCGATTTTTTTTTTACTATCCTCATGGAAGACGGATTAACTCGTTAAGAAAATGGGGTTATAGATAACCTGTTCGGCACCATTTAGATAAGTTCAATATTCTTCGGCTTAGCTTTACAACGTCCTATTGATTTGCCGTGGAAGTCAAAGATCGTTCATACTTGGAAGCAAAGCAATGCTGCAGTTGTGCTGAAATCAGGGTTTCCTCGAGTCTGTACTCGATTGTATTATAGATAGTGGAGTCTTTAAAGACGATGGAATTCCGCCGGTGGAGGATTGCTTAGTATTGCGTTAGCGTTACCAAAATTTCTTATTATTCAAAATTCCAACTTTTGACGATTGTTGCTGTGTTGCGTCTTCTGCGCCTCTGCCCCATACTTAACTCTCACTGCCACCAACTATAAATAAGTTTCTGACCTTGTATTGTATACATTGTGTTCTATTGTATTCCCATAGTTTTAAGATATTCATGGGATTAGCGGTAGGATAATAAATTTTAAATAATCAACTACAAAAATGGGGATCTTACAGTTGAGAACTCAGTGTAATCAGGCAGGTGCAGAAATCTCCGTGATGGCTTAAGCTAATGAACAAGGGTTAATCTCAATTGGAAACTGAAGAAAAAGCAGATGGCGCAAGTTAATGAATTTTCATGCGGCGATGAAGGGGGTTTTAGGTGCGACTACTGTAGTGGTGTGATCACAAAGCCACGAATACATGTGCTGCTGTTCTTTTCGAGTTTTCCGAATTATTGGTATGTGTTGAAATGATGGTGCTGGGATCATCGCAAAATCGCTGCTCATGCGGGACTCGAACCCGCTTGTCGGCCCTATCCGGGGCACTGTGTATTAGACCACTGGGCCGATGGCTCCCCACCCCTACGGCGCCGGTCATTTGCGCTCCTCTTGCAGGGCATCATGCGTAATAAGGGTTTGAGCTGGAAAGCCGGGTTCGGTTTTGTACCAGTTAGGCTGGAAGCATTTTTACAATTATCGCGAAATTTCGATTACTGAAATATTAATATGTGTTCGACGGAAATTGTTGCAGTGAGCGGCAGCCAGACAACGGACGTCATATGCTGAGTGTTTCGGCGACGTCTTCGGTGCCGACTTCTACTCCTGGGCGACCAAGGGCCTTCGTGCCCGCCTCTCCGGCCATTCGCGCTCACGCCGCTGCTGTGGCCTCAGCGTCAGCTGTGGCCAGCGGTCTAGCCTCCACCAACAGTCATATATACGACGTTCCACCTGAAGGTAAAAATATTGGCTTTAGAAAAATATTTATTCGCACCTGGTGTCTGACTGCGATGAATGCCCGACTCGAATGTTGAAAATAGTTTCGGAAAAAAGAGTAAAGAAATATCCGTTATCAGTGCCAGATATAACACTCTTCTCTATAGGGATAATTCCGGAATAAATAATCTAAGAATGATTTGGAAATGTCGTCATATAAAAGGCATCTTTTCAAGATAACCACCCACGGCTGCAGCATATTGTCAGAAGATGAGAAGTTGGAAAGTCTTTATCTACGTCACAGAGATTTCTATCCATTCTATTCAGAATATTCCTATGCGCCGGGGAATGATAGGCGAGAATGGCTGCATTCTAGGGGTTGTCGGGGTAGAGAATATTTCGTTGGCTGAAAAGCTATCAGCTTTTCTATGGAATCGGTCCAAAAAATACTGTCGCCAAGCCTTAGATCATCTCACGTCTCATCGTACCTACATTTAGATATACTTAATTTGAATAAAATCCCACATCTGGAATCAGAATAACGTGATCTATCTTGTAGTTTACAAAATGAGCTGTCTCAAGACGTTTCGTCGAGTTCCATGAATGTTTTGAAGTTGGTGACTTCCTATTATTTCAGTAATTCCCTCGTCTTCCAAACTACTTCCTGGTTACGGCGTACCCGGTTCCTCCTCTGCGACAACTCCGACCACTCCACCTTCACAATTAGCCGGTGCAGCCACTCGAACACCGGCGGCCCCTATACCTTCGTCAACGAGAGCTCCTCGTTGCGAAAGCAGTGATTCACTGAATTCGCTTATCAGTGGAGGTAGTGACAGCCCGAAGACGAGTGCCCCCAACAAAGTTTCAGTCGAATCCAAAGGTTTGCTCATTTTTATTGTTCAACTGAGTTCAAAAGAAGACATGATAATCATTGACATATAAAGGCAAGGTTGGTAAGTTCACTCATGGAATGCATGCGAGCTTGATACTACCTTGGATTAGGAGAAAATTACTTCAATCATGAATAGGAATTGTATTTTCCTGATACGATTCTTTTGGTTTCCTGTTTTTGAACAACAGAAGGTTGAAGTGACAAGCCGCAGGCTAGCATCCAAGCAAGATTACCATGTGGGTGGGGCTACCGCGTGTGCGATAAAGGTGGGCGATCTCTTCATGCGATAGGCACTTCACCGGGATGTACATATTTAGGCGGAGTTGGTGTGGTTACCTGAACATAATGTAGAACCAGATAGGCATACAAGGTCCGAGGCGGTGGATGGGGTTATCGCATCGGTGGACTTTCCGTGAATACCGGAGGATAACCATATGACACATTTTTCAACAAAGTCGAGTTAAAAACATACGTCCGCTCTTCTAATGCGTATTGCAGCTTCGTCGAAAGTGAGCACGTCGTACGCACCATCCTATAATCCGCTTGCATGTGAAACGTGAGTTTTTTTTTCTGTTAATTATTCACTTTTCCGCTGGAAAGAGCTGAGTGGATCTAACTTGCTGTGTGCGTGTGATATTCAGAATAGCGCACAAGTTGACCAAGCGAAACTCGGGTCTCAACGTTTACAGTAGTGTCGAGTGAGTTATACACTGACGAACTTGCGCTTCTCGTGCGCCCTGACGACACGCGCGAACACCGGCGACCCGACCCATCCTTCTAATTTTGCTTCTGGAACCATTACTGTCTTGGAGATACCCGAAGTTTTCAACCCTAATGGGAGTTTGGAGGATGAATTTTTCTTAGATATTGAAAAGGACCCGTTCCGGAAAGTATTTCTACTGTTGGCTACTACGTCAACGTAATGCTTTCCATGATTTTTGGTGTTTTGAACTGTTTGCTACGTCCAACCTATGAATCCTTCCCATACTGATATAAAAATTCAAATATCGTTGTAAAAGTTATAAAAATTGGCTGACGTTTCTACTTGATCGCCATTGGGGCCTGGAAGCGAAAGAAACGAGTTGCCTCACTCAGACAAAGACCGAAAGAACCCAAAGAAAGTCACTTGAAAGGAACTCCCGCATTTTCACCTTTGAGCTACGTGCTCAAATCTAGTAGTAAGCAAGTAATAGTTGCAGTTATGGAGAAACGAACCGCTGCTCATACTTATGCACTCGCACCTAATGCCGTAGCTCACATAGCGGTCCAAATGTAAGAAATTCACTTTTCATCGAAAGAAATTCACTGCGGTTGTTTATTCGTGGATTACGCGTGTTAATCCAGAATGACTCCAATGCTTTTCTAAAGGAAATTTCTGCCTTGAAAGCTAATGCCTTGTACGGTAGTGACCGAAGAAAACAGTAGAGCTACTGTTTTTTCACTTCCAGGCTCCTAAAAATACGGTTAAAGCGAAACATCCGTCAAGTGGCTAAATTTTCACAACAGTATTCGGATCCCATATAAGTTCCACGCAGCATACACTTCTGATTTTTTATGGAATGTTCCTTCTTTGAGCAGAGGTGTATACCGTCCAAACGAGCCTATCAGTCTTAACAAACGCCCTTCATCTTCTCTATGGTTGCACTGTGCAAGTTCTTACCCGAACAGCTACATTTTCCTTGTTTACTAGGACAGGTGAACTCTTATGACGATGTGGTGAATCTATGATGTTTTTCATCAGCTCAGTTTCGCTTTTCATGGTATGGGTTGGGTAGCTCGTGAATAAAAGGCCAATACTTTGCTCTCGCCAGACTAGAGTTGTTTTGAATTCATTGGGAAGTGAATTGTTCATGTTGTTTCTCGTAGCTGTAGTCGTAACGAGGGTTGTTGATCCATTCAATTACGAGGCAGTTATTGATCCCATTCGAAAAACCCGCTGCGATTTGTTGCTACCTTGGGTATGAGTAGAGGAGGAGCGTAGGGTTCGCCGCTGGTCGGTCTCGCGTGGCAGCGCGTCGAAGTGCGTCACGGGTGCATCGCTTCTGTCGTGTCTCGTTGGACCGGGTGCGCTTGATCTGGCGGCCACCGAGAGGTGAATGATGTCGCGGGCTTTGCTAGATCGAGTGAGTGTCGCCATCATCACTGCTGTAGAGAATGGGTGCATGCCAGTGAGAGCACGACGAGTTGAGGCACGAGCTTCTTTGCACGTATGGTGATGGTGTTGTGGTGGTGGAGTGGTGATGAATGCCGTGGTCGGTGGTGGTTCGAAAACCTGCCCGGGCTCAGTTTCAGTGCGTCTCGTGCAGGAGCAGGAGGAGGGTCCTCGTTCACGTCGTCATCGACTCAGAACAACTCGTCCGCTGTGGCATCGTTTGCCCACGGCGGATGCGGCGACTGCGCTGTGCAACGCATCTCACCAATGTACTCGTCTCTGATTAATCCGGTTGTCTCGCTGCAACCAAGGTTGGTTCTCATCTAATCATCTTCTCCTCCCTACGTTTCCTTCCTTTCACACCTGTTCGCCGCCCACTGCTCCTCACCCACCGCATCACACAGACACTTTTACTACGCTACTACCACTATATTCACTATTTTCCGTATCCTCTTTTCTTGTGACCGTAGTCGATGCGATCTTGCATTTTCTATTCAATGGTTTTGTTGTATTTTGTCAAATGTTTCCGGCATGATACGGTAGTAGAATAGACACTCCTTATTTCAGCCAGGTGTTCGTCGAACAGTGGCGAGCTTTCGCTTTCACATCATGATAAATAGCCCGCGATAATATTCACCATCGGCACCACTCATTAGGTTGAGTATTTCGAAATAAGCCAGGACCCAAATTTTTGAGTGTCATAACAGTCACAAATCCTAAAGTATACCCTTAATCGTCAGCAGATCGTGATTCATCAGCGCCCGATTGGTCATTATTCGAGGTTCATACTCTGTTTAAGTTTCATACTCTCAGAGATATCAGTGAGTCGCTGTATAAACCTCAATTAAGACTTGCATTGATGAATCATGCTACAGTTAAGGTGTATTACGTGGTTTATGGCAGGTATGACATTCATGAATTTGTGTACAGGAGGACATTGCGTATTCGAACTAGAATACGATGGAGTAATCTCTGTCAGGTTATGACTGTTCAACGAGAAGTAGACGAAGTAAACCGTTTGATATTACTAATTCCAACGTGATCAACAAATTTCGTACAAGGTCTCATTGTTAGGGATTCTTGTTTCAGCTTCAAATAAGTGAAATGAGAAGAGTAGCAGATGTGGAAAGGTCATACGCATTTTGAACACTTGAACATTCTTCAGTAAGCTGAGCAAGCTCAGTCCTGATAAAGTCGACTACACTTCGTCATGAAGCACCGCCTAGAACATTGAGCATTTTGGACTGCTTCAACCCAGTGCTTCTTCACGTAGTTCTTAAAGGTTCAGTAGATGGATATTAATTGTAAATGAATTTCTATTGGTTTCAGTCGTCGTGTAAAAACGTTGTACGCTTGCACACCGGACCACGAATCGGAGCTGTCTTTTCAGCCGGGTCAAATCATTACGAATGGTGAGTTTTCAAATGATGTTTATCAGGTCTTTTGTAGATAGTTGGCGAAAGTTTTTGAATTGCAAAGGCATATCCACTAGATCCCTACAGTATTATTTCTATTCCGAGAACGGGGCAGCGGCTGTAGAGTACGGAACCTGTCAACTCAAACCATGAATTTTCAACCTTACAAGGGACTGCGTGCGCACCAAACTTTCCAGCCGTTGTTTGGCAACGGAAATCATCCCACTTCTCTAGCCATTCCAGAGCTGTTGAAGGCGCACAATAGTGTGCGCTACTTCCACGCATACAGTCGAGCGATCGATCCTCGCCACAGCTAACAAAGCTCTCCATCTGTCCTAGGTTGCATAAATCGGTGCCAAAGTTTTCTAATAAAGACATTGGCCGGTGTAGCAGCTCTGTAAAAGGTGAAGGAGTCAACATTGCTCAATTCCTTGAGGACGCATTCGTGTTCCATTCAGAATCGTAGGGGCATGTTGAATGCGTATTTTTTGACCAATCAGGGGCCAGCCGCTGTGCCGATTCAGTGTCTTTTCATTCCCAGTCAAGTCTGGAGCCATTTTTCCCCACCCCGGAAGGGATGAAAGGGTTGGTTGGCCTGGTCGGGATCGACCGCTCGATCGTGCAGAGTCAGCTGCACCTCTCACCACTACTCCACGCGCGCCGAAAAGAATTTCTTGCAATGACCTTATTTTTTTGTGAAGTCATTCTACGGGAGATGTACGCATGCATATATGATTCTGTGCGGAAGCTCATTGCCTTACGGCACCCTTAGGCCTATGGTATATGTACTCCGGCAACGGGCCCGTCGCAACGGAGCAAAAAATGCATGTCTCCCCTCTATACCGCACTGCAGCTGGGTTTTTTGTATGCTGCTGTGTGCGGGGATTCGGATAGTTTACCGCAAGGCCAAAAGGGAGGGTGCTGATCCTCTCAGGATAGTACTGTAGCAGGACCAGTCGGCGCCAGCTGCGGTCGTCGGGCAGCACTGCTCCGAGTCCCCGCACACAGCAGCATACAAAAAATTGAGTTGCAGTGCTGCATAGAGAAGAGCCATGCTTTTTTAGCTCCGCTGCGACGGGCCCGTTGCCGGAGTATACCATAGGCCTCACAATTAGGGATCTGATCAGAACCAACTTTACCTTCGCCCTTACAGAACCATTGCTTTGATCCGGTGATTCCCCTCGATTTTGTCTGCTTGATAGATCCTCATTGGAGTTGCACTCCACCACGGGGATGACTTTTGCATCTTCTGCAGTCTTTTTGAGTGTGTGGACTACTTTATCCCAATAATGTTGTTAATCGCTTCGGGTGATATAAGACTATTTTACTTTCCAGTGTACGAGTCGAAAGAGGAAGGCTGGCTGGTGGGCACCTTAAATGGCAAAACTGGCCTGATTCCGTGTAATTATGTCGAGCCGTTACCGTAACGCGCAGCCAATCGCGATGCTGAGATCCATGGCGGATTGACCGCCATCTTCTATTGTGATTCCACTGAACGGGTATTCATCAAAGTTTGCTAGAATCTCTTCAGGGCATGTCGCTGTTCTATGCTGTGTATTAATCACGTGTTCGTGTGCGAAAAGAAATGGCAACCATTTTTTCGAGTTCTAATTAATGTCTGCTAAAGAAGTTATTATATATTGTATCATCTGCACAGATTTGGTGAAGAGTAATCGAAAAATCTAGAACAAATCTCAGTGAGGTCGAGGAACGAATATCCAAGTTTCGCCAACAGGTTTTCCTATCTACGAAGTGTTCAAGCTTCATTCAACTCTTTCTGCTACCCTGAACATTGTTTGGGGGTGTTCACCGCATAGCTAGGATGTGCCAGCGTTTTCATTTAATACACTTGCTGTTTTCCTTGTGTGCAGATATTGTGGTATTTGCTTTTTCCCCTTTTTACTCCTTCTAGGCGCTAGTTTTTATAGTAGATTTTACCTTTGAGGTGCGGACGGGTATCACCCCCAATCCATATGAAGACCATCAGCGATTGCACTCAGTCGCTCCGGAGTGCTTGCTGCTGATGCTGTTGTAGCTTTTGCTTGCTTGTAGTCCTCTTCTATTTGGGGTCTCGCCTACCTGATTATCGTGGGTTTCGCTCTGAGAGCATTCTTATCTTGAGGTTGTATAGTATGACGTCTTTTCAAATAATTTTCTGTGCGCTACTAGTCGCGCAACGATGCTTGGCCACGTTGTGCTGGGTTCTTACATTCTGTACCTTGTATAAATACTTCCGATATGACACCTTTCACACATAATAATAACAGAGACTCTGTCTCTAGAAAGAGTGTAATTGATGGTTTATGTATTTGGAGATGCTAGGTTGTTCGCAAAACGCTGACATCGGACGGGAGCTGAGCCCGCGTCTTTTTGTTTAACGGTTTCTCGTCTATAAACCGCTAACCAAAAAGACGCGGGTTCAATTCCCGTCCAATGTCAGCGTTTTGCGAATAACCTAGCATTTTCAAATATATAATTCATTTAACCAGTTCTCGTCAATAAACCGCTAAACAATAAGCGGCAAATAGCGGAATAGCTTCGTGTTATAATTGATGGTGTTAGTGCACTCCTGTCGTGCAAAGAAACTAAAACACAAAGAAGAAGGAAAGAGAAATGTGTTCGGCATTTTCTCATTTAGCCCGTCAATGTGCTGAGAATTCGGGCAGCTTGTGACATTGATGAATATCGAAGGAACGGCCGAAAGTCCACAGATACCACACAGAGTGTTATACTGCTTTTTACAATATTGTGGGTCATTACTTCACCTCCTTCAGGACATTGATCAACGCCCATCTCTTTACGTTCATATCCCATCACGTGAATTTTCAGTCACACCTCAAGATTTTATCTTACTTTTTGAAAGTTGTCATCCAAAATTTTATATTTAATAACCACTGTCCTAATTACAATACTACTACCGCTGACATTTTTAGGGTCACATTTCAAATTTCAATTTGTTTTGATTTTCTTAGGTTCTTTTTTAGCACCTATCGCCATGGAAAATTCTTGGTTTCAATCCTCGACGTTATTGCCTCTCAGGGGGTTGAACTATCAACTGGTTTTCCATCGCACACCACATTTCCATGTTTCTGATCGGACGGCTTCCGAACTTTAACACAAAGGAATTCAACGGCTGACACTGGTCTAATGAATATTTCGAGTTGTACACTGGCATGCATGGCTGACATGTTCATTAAAGAATAGTATAGCTGCCCACAAGGTCCACACGAAGCGTTAGAGAAGATCTTTCTTTGAAGAAGAAGAAGTTGTCGTACACATGTGTGGCGTGACATTAGGAAGAGGCTATGAGCTGATCATAATCGCCAAACGATCGTAATCAAGCCTTTGAACGTGAAAGAAGAAATCGTTTGGGAGCCACTTCAAAGTGGGCGAAATTAGTCGTTTTCTGCTGGTCGGCGGGCACTTGAGAGCCATCATGGAAGACGCAGTGTGAAGTTGTGGGCTAGGAAGCAGTTAATGCTTGAATTGCTTATTTTTCGGCAATTAGGGACGGCACTTGAGAGGCAAAAACGAGGCCACCAGCACAACCTATTGTCCTGTTGTTTGTTAGGCACGAAGACTGGGCAATGCGTTTCCGATCGACGTACGAACGCTACCATTTGTCGCCGCTCCCGAAGTCGTCCGCTTAGGTGGGACAGGCGTTCTTAGCCTTATCTGAGATTGTTCTCCTCCTTCAATTCTTTAGAATTGGCCCTACTCTTCACTCATTTTCCTTTGGGATTTGTGTGTCGATATCTCATCCACAGAGTCACAGTAGCTCGGCATGTAGACTAATCAGCCGTTCACTTCGCTCTCAATCCTTGAAAACTCAGGGCCATTCCCTCATGAAATAAAAATATTCCCTCAAATAAATGTGTCGGCAGATGATCCTCCTGGATGGAGGTGATCGGTGTGCAACTCTTTCGGTCGGATAGATTATCGGCGTGAAGAATGGGTCGAGTTGGTCTAGCTGTAGATGATCTTCATGAACCATCCACAAAAGATAATCTGTAGGACACCGTCTACGAATTTCAAGAAGCCCGCTTCGACTGGTTTCCCATCATCTTTCATAGCTCCTTAAGATAGTGCGGTACTGTATGCGAAGAATTGTTATGTGGATATGAAAGACATCCTCCTATTTATCGAGTACAGGACATGCGGACGCGTACCGAACGTCTTGGTGATATGGGTTATGTTAAGCTGGCAGCTAATTTTTGAGACTCAAGCACTTTCCTTCCAAAATGTTGACTATCAACAAAGAATAATCGCCAATCAAAATATCATCCATTGAAACTGTATTATTTAAAAATATCTCGATAGACGCATTTTGACCTAGTCCAAGTCAATGAATCGTCTTTCGGACAGGGAACCGTAAAAAACCATTACCTAGGCTCACTGGGAAGAGTACATTTTTCGTTAGACTGCTCATCAAATTGGCATGTTCTCTAAGAAAGATGTCACAACTTCTGAAAAGATGTCCGAACCGATTCTGACGATGTTCAGCTTTTACGCGATCAGACCGAGGACAATATTCCACTACGCGAATACGTGCCCTATCACCGATGAGCTCACAAAATACGACGACTATAAGAACCACGGAACTAGCTTTCCGCGTTGAGAGTCACACTTAAGGTTCTATATCCGTCTGTGTTTCGCTCTGGGTGGACGGCTACCAAGCCACTAATTATTAAGTGATATCCACCTGTTATACTATTACACATTGCCACTCTTGAACAAGTTGATCTTGTTAACAAAAGACCAACAGTTCTTCTACAGCCACAGCTATGTTCCTTCATAATGGGCCCGTTTGTTGGGCACCTGCTTGCCAACTTTTTACAAGAAACGCAAGATGACGAGGGCGTTGCGTATGGGAGCAACTGAAGTTATGTGCCAGCATTTGTGTTGCTGAGCTCAGATTTCCTCCGGCAATGCTAGTTACTTCAATTCCCAGTCCTCTCTTCCTCAAAACTCAGCATTGATGTGTAGATAGTTTATTATTATTGTGAACTACGAGGTTTATGAGCGGAAAATTTGTAGACGGCTTGACGTTTCGACCGGCTTGCTGTATTTTGCTTTCTCGAGTCCTTTCATTTTCTTGACCACTAGTGCTCGACTTACGGCATCATCACGAAGAGCTGTAAGATCTTGCCAGGCTGCGATTTTCGTGTGTCCACATCAGTGTTCATGAAGAAGATCTGCTCAATTTGGAGTTTCAAAAATTCCTGTTACACGAGGATGATAGAACTCCAAAATATCTTTGAGGAGATGAGTGGGGCTATTAAACAGTAAACGGAGCAAGGAAATGGGCGAAAATTCAGGCAGCTTGTGTCTGCTAGAAAAGAGTCTGCCAAATTTCTCGCAAGCCTAACATGGAAGAGTACGAAATGTGAGATTAACTTTCTGCAAGAAATGAGAAAGGCTGGGTGTTCACGTTTGACTGTCATTGAGCAGGCTGGCAAATATCCTTCGATGGTTCCGTGGAAGTACGTCATGTGGTTGAGCAAGTTTTATGACTTGAAACAGTGCAGTGTGATGCTTTTAACAGTGCAGTCAAGGTGTGAGAGGACATTATTTCGAGTAGTCAGTGTTTCTAGAGCTGAAATGCACGTATATATGTACGTTCACTCGTTCTGTTTCCCTGTTGTTTGTTGGAAGTGAGCACGATGAGAGCGGAGCAGTAGAGCGAAAGAGAATGCAGTACAGACGTTTTGTGAAGGCTCAAAAGAGGGAAAGCGATTAGTGCGCTGTCTGTTGTTAACTCTATCTCTATGTAGCCACTATGTAAATACATATCGCTCGCAATCGATGACCTAGCGTTATCTGAAGAAACAAATGGAGTTCTATTTCTGTTCAGTGTTCTTCGAACATTATAGTAGATCCAATCGGCGATGAATTTGGCTATTACAATACAGCTGAACACGTTTTATTGTTTTCTTCATACTAAAAAATTGCATCTTCATGCTTCGCGCATGTATTAAATTGAAATTAAATTGAACTGTACAAACGATCTCATGCTGTTGTCCAATATTGGTGCCTCAGTCATTTTTTTTTGGGAATTTTTAGGTTACTATGGTTGGCTTATTTATATTTTGCAACCAACTAGGCTTCTGTTCAAGTGCTCCAGAGAGTAGAAACACAAAGGACATTAGGAGTCCACTCGCTACGTTCTAGTGAGTATCCTCATCCTTCCACCTTATTTCATAGAATTGAGCTACATATGAAAGAAAGAGGAAGAAAGTAGAAGTTCCACCCATCGAGGTTATTCATAAAAGTCAATTGTTGAAAACTAATAAAATAGCGCAACTATGTGTACTCGGATCATCGAGCAAATGACCGCAGGATTTCCGCCTCAACAGACATCAGCCAGTTACCCCTTCTCGAAGCCAAAACTTAGTCATCCAAGCATTCGCCATGGTAACTACTCATGCTGACGTCTTGGAAACTTTTGTTCTTGACTGTTGCCCACTGCTTAGATAAGATGTAGAAAAAACATACTCAAGGATAAGAATGGATAGGAATTTGCTATGAGTAGGAGGTGGCTACATACATATGTACGCAGTAACCATTCCTTATAGAAAGATACTAGATTGGATTCGGCTTTTGACTCGGTAACCTGATGGGCCACCAACGACAAATTATATTCAAGCCTCTGAAGACGGAAAGTTTTTCGAAACCTCAATAAATAATGCAATAAACATTTCACTATCTATCTACATCTCGAACACTAATCCGTGTGATCCTCATCGAAGACCCTGCTATCATCGGAAGTTGCCGATGGTCAAACACCATTTTGAAATGTTGTCGATTAGTAGTCCTCAAATGAGAAAACAGTTCCGTATGGTCAAAAGTCCACTAACCCTGACCAACCGCTTACTTTTGCCTTCTTCTCTGCAAACAAAACTCCCATTCCAACGAAAAGCTGTTGCAGTTCTTCCATCGCTTCCCACGGTATCCGGTTCTGAGGTGCTGACCAACCACTACGGAAACGAACTGGTTCGCTGCGGTAAATTCTTAAGCCTGTTACATACAATGTACATCAATCTGTGGTTGCTGCTGTACACTTGAATGGCGCATAGTGACTTTTAAGTCTAATTTTCCAGAATCGCCGGATGTTAAAAAAGTGTCTTTTGAACGATTACAGGCATTCCTTATTTGTTGAATGGACAATTTTCCCTTTTCATTCTGCTTCGAGGCCTTCAGTTGCCTTCCACAACGACCGCTAAAGTCGCTTGCCCCTGTGTGGCTGCCTTTATTCGTTTCCACTACCAACAGGTAGGTAGGCCGGTGCAGACGGCTAATTGCCTCAAATCTCTTTTGTGGTGTCGGCTTCAGGCTAATTGTCTTATTATCTCTCCATTCGCTGACTGCTGACGGCTTGCCTCTTTAATGGATTTATAACTAGCTTCTATCGTTTCCCGTTCTATTAGAACCGAAAATCGCTGTAATTCTGGAGCAGACTTTATGGAAGCGGACACTTCTGGTCGAACGAAATTTCTAAAGCTTCACATTTTAACGTTTGCTTCGAGGTATGCTGCCTCAAAGTCGGTCGTGGGTCTCTTCGGCCTGGAAAGAAATGTCATTTGCATTTTTGTAAAACGTAATAGTTTTGTAGTTAACTGTTTATACAATTTTGTAATGAAGTGGTGAGATCACATACATGGGTAATCCGTTTTTGACTGCATGAAAACTCTCGTTTTAGGTTGCTTGATCAAACAAATAGCGATTTCATCAGAACTCTGTCCATAGATTCATCCTCAGCATTTCGTGGTTGTAAAGAGAAATTTGTGCATTATCTCAAGAATTCTTCCGCCAACTGAAAGGCAAATCTCGGACGAGAAGAATGTTGAATTTAGCGTGTTGTTCCGCCTCAATTCGGCTTGAGACCTTTTGAAATGCGCTTCTAGCAGGGACTTCTATTAGTCTATTATTTGTTGAACTGTTCAAAGTGGGGAGGGTTAGGGTTACATATGTACATACACTGCGTCCAGAACAGATAGGGGCACCCCCTAACTTTCTGTTTCAACGATTTTCTCAGTACTATTCGATTCCAAATCCTTACCTACAAATTCAACGCGGCAGAAAACAGCAGTACTAGGAGATTTCAGCTTCCTTTTTTAACAGTGACAGTTTTGAGGGCGATTATTGCATTCAGTTCGACGAAACCAATGTTGAGAGAAGATAGGGACACCTACAATGAGCGTCCCTGGTGAAGAAATAAATTGATAAAAACTGTTTTTTTCGGAAAATACTCATCTCAACAAAATGTTAAGCGTTACAACTGGCAGTGGGGCGACGTCTGCCGCAAAATAACAAACCTAAACTCGAGTTGTCGAAGAAATGAGGCCTAGTGCCGCAGAATTTCATCTGAGATGGTATCCTCGATCCTTGACGGCCTTTCCTTGATAATTTCCTTTGAATATGAAATGGAGAAGTCTCCGGGAAGTCATGGGACTCTTTGCACTCCATCAGAAACAGGATGATGTCTCATGTCCCACCAAATTGGAGCAAGTACACAAGAGCCCACCATGAAAAATCGGGAGAAAACTATTTGCTATGGTTTGGAACGTTATGGAAACATTCCTTACATAGAGTCAAGTTCACCTCACATTTATCAGTGGCGTAAAGAAGAACATATTTGAAATTTCTGTAGAAAAAACCAAATCCGCAATCAAACTATGGCGCCATAGTCGTCCTGATGGCTTCTAGGCTATTCAAAGACTAAATGGAACTTTTCGTTGAAAAGCGACTTCCCTGAAGCGATCTAGATGACGCACAGAACCACTGCTTGGCATAGTCAAGATGAAGCGGTTTTTATCAAAGATGAGCCTAAGATGCGATGGAGGTCTAGTGTGGGCGGCATTCCACACTGAATAAAAATCTTTGACTGCATTTAGTTCAGCAAAGGTGGTTTTTTCGGCATCCAACAAGGATTGGAATCTCATTTTCTATTGTTTCTAGAGGGCAGCGTGAGGCGCAGCTAGCTCTTCCAGCGGGAAAATGGGCCGCTTCAAAAGATTAGGTTTACAGCAGGCTTTCTGGGGGACCGTTTCATCGACGTTCTCGTACGATCAGATCGTTGTTCTGGTCTTATTCCGATGGAGAGTCTCTAAGGGACAAATTCCGTAGAGAATTAAGGCTACTAACAAGAAGATCTCTCGCGTTGAAGAGCTCAAGACTGCGAACCGTTCGCCAACTTCTAACGTAAGGCGACAAATCGCCGATGCGTGTATGGTTCACAAATTACTCAACAGAATGACTGGAATAGAAATATCCCGATTTCATGATCTACTACCCTTCGTTCAAGAGCTGGAGGAATTAAAATATCTTTTGGCCGGCCTAGGACTTCCGCTAGGCGTCATTCGTTTACGGTTAGAGCAGGACTAGTCTACCTAAAGCTTTGCAAAAGTGCTAAACTCCCTCGCTCACTTCCTTCCTTGAAACCCCACATTATCAAAACTTTCACTGAACAGGAGAAATACTGCCCTCAGTCATGATGTTTGTTCTCTTAAGGTGTCTGTATCACTTATACTTTTTAGTATTATCATAGAACTTTGATATTCAGTGCTTTTTGTTGATAGGCATTTTATTTTGATGTTTTATTGTGATCAACGGTGTTATTTTCTTACGTTTGTTTTATACAACGCAATAAATTGAAATTGAAATTGAAATTCTCCAATTAAGTTCTCCGAAACTAGATCGCTCCACTTAGTGACATTATAATGAAAAGCGATTAGCGCCCAGCATTTGCTACTTTCCGTGAGCTAATTGAGCTTTGAACTTTTATAAACCTGCCTTTCTCAGGTGTCGCTATCATTTCTGGACAGTGGTTCCGTCGCCCTAATTGCAGAAATCGTCCTCAAAACTCTCAGTGTATGAATTACGAACTGAAAACTTACAGTTCTGTGTTTTTGGCCGTAGATCTGGAGTGAGATGGTATCGTGCAAATCACTGAAACAAGGAATTAGTGGTTGTCTCTATCTTTTCAAGATGCAGTGTATTTGGTGATTGAAAACAATTCCAATGCTACGACGATCGATCATTTCGGTTTCTTGTGGATAGGGAGTGGGTGAAAGAGAAAGGGGTACATACACCCCGGTGCAAAATTATAGGTTCACCCCGCGATTTGTCCATAAGTGATCAAAGAACCTGTTGTGGGGATCTAGTAACATTACTGTCATATTCCTTACCACCGAAAACCCAGATTTACAGATTCTGGGCGGGATGCCTTGTCACAGTAAGATACTACAATTTTTTATTGAAAAATCAGAGATAATGACCGGTGCAAAATTATAGGTTCACTTGAAAAATTTTCGTTTTACGTGGGGGTTTCCCCGCCCAAATCTTAACATAAATAGGTCAAAATGTAAATGCAAGCATAAGTTGCATAAAATCGTAATGGGAAGAGGCACAAAGCTTTCTTCACACAAGCAAGTTCATGTTGATGCTCTCCATGCGGCAGGCCTTTCAAACAGGAAGATAGCAGCTCAACTTGCAAGGTCATTGATCGGCATCAATCATTATCTGAAGAACCCAGACACCTACAAGAGAAAGAAAGAAGCTGGCCGTAAAGGAAAGCTGTCTAGAAGAAATGAGAGCCTTCTGATTCGGAATGCTTCTAACAGCACCATGCCCGCGATCGACCTGCGACGTCAGCTGGACCTCCCGGTGTTGAAGTGGACGGTACTGAGATGCCTGAATCGCAGCCCACATATCGTCCATCAAGTAATGAAACGTGGTTCCTATCTCACGAACATCCACAAGGCTGTCAGATGGAAATTCGCCCGAGAACACATGAGCACAAATTGGACGATGGTGGGACCAGAATGCAGTTGAATTTTTCGTGGGCGTAGAAAAGCATCTCTAGTTTTCAGGTGATATTTTCCGATGAGGAAAAGTGGAACCTCGATGGGCCCGACGGCTACAAGCACTACTGGAGAGATTTAAGAAAGGAGAAAGAAGTTTTCTCTAGATGCAACTTTGGCGAAGGAAGTGTTGTGGTCTGGACTGCATTTTCCGGATATGGACTTGTAGCTTTGGAGTTTAACTCATGTAATATGGGCAGCGAAGATTATCAGTATGTGCTAAAAGAACACCTTCCCTCTTATCAGAGAAAAGTTCGTAGGCGCAATCCTATCTTCCAGCAAGACAATGCTCCCATACACGTGTCGAAGTCAACTACGAGTTGGTTCGATTCCAACAGAATCCAACTTTTAGCGTAGCTCAGTTGTTCTCCAGACCTGAACCCGATAGAAAATTTGCGTGGCATTCATGTTCACAATGTTTGCAAGAACGGCACCACTTGCACCTCAGTTTCTGATCTGAAGAACGCCATTGTTGATGCTTGGGCTCATGTAGAGCAAGCTGTTCTTGATAATCTTACTCGAAGTATGCCACATAGAATGTTTGACGTGGTTCATAACAAATGTAATGTAACAAAGCTAAACTTAACTTAGATGTTCATATTTTTGAAAACAGACAGTTTTTAATGAAGTGAACCTATAATTTTGCACCGGTCATTATCACTGATTTTTCAATAAAAGTTTGTAGTATCTTACAATGACAAGACATCCCGCCCAGAATTTTTATATCTAGGTTTTCGATGGTGAGGAATATGACAGTAATGATGCTAGATCCCTACAACAGGTTTTTTGATCACTTATAGACAAATCGCGGGGTGAACCTATAATTTTGCACCGGGGTGTAGTTGCGATGGGGCTAAGCGCGTTACCTCACGACTCTACAACCAGGAAGATGTGTCACCTTGCGGTTCAGTGATTTTCTTATGCTATTTCATCCTGAATTATAACAAGAACCACCAAGTTGGGTGCGTTTGTGTGTTAGTGAATGAGTTTGAAGCTAGAATCGATGAATTACCTGAGTCAATGCTTGCAATATTTCATATGATCTATGTACATAATTTTCGTCGCATCGAATGGCGGCATTTGTTGCCCGCAAAAACCTTTCACCGCATCAACATTAATATGTATTTGCGCTGTACATGGAAAAGTCCAAATGCACTACGTAGACAACGGAGCAGAATGAAACTTGATACGCGCTACTCAGAATATTGAGGTAAGTCCATATCAACAGCTCACGCTGTGTCGCTGATAAATCTATACAGCTCGCCGAGTTACGCCACACTTCGGTCAATTGAAATTTCGACAGTGTTCCAAGTTTGGACGCACTTTCAACATCTTTACCGAGATTTCGCCTATTTTCATAACTTGTACCACTTTCGCTCACTCATACCCCGCCCCTTTAGCTCAAACCATTTCAAATGAAATAAGTGACCTCGGCAAACAACAATCAAACTCAGACTGGAAAAGGCAAACAAAATAGTGTAGACAAAACGTCCGACGTGGTTTGAAAAACGTCCAATTTGCTTTGTAAAACGTCCGACGTGGTTTGAAAAACGTCCAAATCAAAGTGAAAATGGTATAAATTGTGAGTGCGTTATCACAGAATGTGGTTTTCAAAATGATCTCAGTGATAAGCAGTGATAAAACCGCTAACAAGCGCCACCACCATTAATCCCTTGAAAAATTAGTTGACATCCATATATCCATCCATCCATCCATCCATCCATCCATCCATCCATCCATCCATCCATCCATCCATCCATCCATCCATCCATCCATCCATCCATCCATCCATCCATCCATCCAAATAAACAACTGGGTTTCGCTTATTATGGTAAGGATATTTTTGAGTACTGAGCAGTTCATCTCCATCTCTACTCTTCTCCATCATTATTCTCAATTTGAAGTCAACCAAAGTCAGACTAGAAAAGATCTCACGTATTCAAGCAGGAGGCCGAATTTGTTGGCTTAGCTCACAATCTCTACATTTGTATTCGCACTCGACCTAAAACTGGTCTAGAACCATATGTAGAACTGTGGTTCCATCTTATCCTTCTAATCAAAGCATGTTCTCTTTGAAACAAGCATAGAAGGGAAGGAACTTTTCATGATTTTAACTGCCTAAATGTTGCATCTACCAAGTTCGGTTAGAAAAATTACAGTTTGATTAGAACAACGCTGACTCTCCGGCATTTTTATGGTCGTTTTGCTTAACGTGTACCTGCTACACATGAATTGTTCATCTGAGGTAAAAAAAATTAATAGCAGTCCGAAGGCTGAGCTCCTAGCTATTTCCTGTGGGTGATGCTTCTGATTTGATTCTGAAAATGGCGAGCAGGTCGAAATGATATGCTGCTAATGCACTTTCTATCTGCCAACCTCTTGTGGAATTATACATAATAACGAAGTATCCTGCTTGTTGTTCGCATAAGTGTACATTGGAGACAACGTCAACAAAAGTTTGGCCGCGATGTCATGCCGTTTATTTGGTGAAATGTGCGTTGATGAGGGCACAATCCTTGGTTTGTTTTACGACATGGAACGGCCAATGATTGTTCTTCGTTCGATTAAAGGTTAAGTGATGGCTCCAAAATTGGCCAACTTCTGCCTGGGTTCAGCTAACATCCTTCTTGTGCCTCATCTGAGCACCTCTCATCTCTATCCTATGACAGATTTCGTCGTTTCCCATGCAGTCCGCTCGAGGCCGATCATGGTGACGAACGTCAGAGTCGCAATTATCTTTTAATTGTATGTTTCAAACGATCGCGAAAATCCAACACCGTCACAGCGCTCGCGGCACCGGGTCATTATTTAATACGTGATTTATCGACCCTACCGACGAGTCCACATCTTGTTATCGATAATATCTTTGTAAATATTTCAAAAAAATCCTAACAACTCACTTGCTCTGATCTTCAGGCAGCGGTTCGTTGCCGACTTTTACTTCTAGTTATTACTGAGGTTGAGGTGTAAAGTGGGCACACTTCTTCCTAGTAACACTTCTGTGACTCTTTTCTGCCTCTTCTCAGGAATTCTAAGATTCTTCTGGTGAACCGTTCTGATGAGGATTCTGAAGACCACGGGTTTCCTAGTTGTTCATTTGGAATCACCGTTAGACGCTGAAATAAAAAAAATTTCACTGAACATTCTCGTAAACAAGAGTACTGAATTCTTATCATCGAGGTCAAGGCTTGAAGCTGAGAGAGTGTGGTGATAGCTAAACTAATCCAAATATCTCTTCTGATAAAAGTGTAAAATTACTAACCTCCGAGTACAAGTCCACCTCTGACTTGCAGGCTGTTCAGAGAACCACTGCTTGCAACTGTGAAGCCCTTAATGCATCGGTCTCCTCCTTTTACTATTTATCTTGAGTAATTACCAACCTAGCATATCGATCATCCGCCTTTTTCGTTTTATTAATTCATTTACTTATTCCGAACATCGAACGATCCATGGTGACCACGCCGAGAAGGCCAGGAGGGAGAGTTTAGAGAAGGAATTGGAATTATTTGTCTTCTTCTGTCCACACTCTTTGCCACAAGTTTCATTTCCTTGTGGCTCATTCAAATTCTATGTGTATGCCCGAGATGACGGTGTCACTCTACATTCTCGACCTTTGTTCCGAACAATGTTCATTTACATTCCGCTTTAGATTGGATTTCTGCACCTAGTCAGTATATTACAGTTTATTCCGGCTGACGTTTCGGGCTACTCGCCTTCGTCAGAGCCTGGAATCCCGAAATCATGTGTGAATTATCATGTGTG
This sequence comes from Nippostrongylus brasiliensis, assembly GCA_030553155.1. Lineage (NCBI taxonomy): Eukaryota > Metazoa > Nematoda > Chromadorea > Rhabditida > Heligmosomidae > Nippostrongylus > Nippostrongylus brasiliensis. The sequence goes on from CP130734.1 coordinate 21,622,804, forward strand.
AATTAAGCCCATCGAAGTCTAGATTACATTCGATTTGCCGCTTTGAGGGTATGACATAAAGGTGTGATTCTTCTTCGGTTGCCTTCTGATGTTTTAGATCTTCCACTTTTGTTTTCCTATGCTTCGTAAGCAAACTTGGTAGCAATTTTCAGCATCTTAGAAGTGAAAAGCAGAGACTGTTCTCCTCGTCGCTGCTGACGCAGCACCAGGTGAGGATAATTGCCGAGGTAAACCGATAAAGACTAACAGGTTGACCCGATCAGGTGCAATCGCGTAGGGGGACAGTTTTTCCGAAATCTAAGCTTTTCGTGAGCTGTGATCCTATCACAAGCTAAGCCGCGCGAGTACGTCTCACCTCAACTTTGATACTTTTTGTCGAATAAGGGTTGAATCTGTGATCTTGATTAAATGCCTTACCGTACCTACAAATGCCTTTAAAAGTATATTAGGGGAATGCTACTCAATCATGATGGGTCCCCCCTAGAGAATGAGTTCTTGCTTTCCACACCGATTTCGCCGCTGAAGATGGTCGTTCCTACCCCTTATGCCTATGACTTTAGTCTTCATACTGTTATAGGAGATTTTTTGTGCTGGACGCTTTTTGTGACAATGATCGAGTTCCATGAGATTCGACGCCAGAAGTTTAGCAGGAGATGATTCGGATAATAGTTTTGTTCAACTATGTACTTGTAAGCATACATTACCGTCGGTAAATTTTCGCCAAAACGCGATACAAACGATATAAATCGTTGTTACCGTTCACCCGGCATAAATCACTCTAGGGTCGTTTGTATTGGCTAGAAAACACATGACCAGAATCGAAAGAGCGTGATCTACCGAATCATTAAGGATGGGTAGCGAAAAGTTTTAATTTTTGATTTTCATGGGTGCGTTTCTTGACCAACCGCATAAGGTCAACGTCGTTGAGCCGTTCTAGTTGATAACACCCTGTGGATATTTCTAGTTTTTCTAAGTTAAGAAATTTTGTATATATAGTTAACAAATGTTGAGAGTTAGTTACATCCAAAGTAGACAACTCGTAGCATTCCAGATTAGAAATCGTTCAATATCGGCACATTTATGTATAAACGAAAATCACGATCATAGGAAGACACGAAGTGGTGAGCTTTTATGGGACTATTATCAATATGATTACCGATTTTCGTGATTTAAGCAATTGTAATTTAATTTAGAGCAGGCTTGACGGAGTAGAAAAGATGGAATAGAAAAGCTGTTTGCGTATTTTTTTATGTGGAGGGTCAAAAAATTTCTGGGCTTTTGCTTTTCATCATTAGTGAGAATTCTAACGAGGAAATGGTCCGTAGCGACTCAATCGCGGAAACGTGAAGCATTTCTCAAAACAGTCAACGATGGCCGTATTAATTAATGGGCCACGCAAAGGCTCACTGGCGGAGTCCGCCGTCGCCTGCCGCGCCCTACGAAAGTAGCCTTGCGGCAAACACCTCACCTCAAATGGGCTATCTCAGTTACGCGAGTTTGTTTGCGATGCTACTCTCACCTTGTGTGCAAAAGCTCATTTTATGACCTTTTTTTCGCTTTTTTTCGGCGGTGTCTAGTGGGTAGCACACTGAGCCCTCCTTAACCTTTGATTTGCAAGTCATGCAGTCCAATTGCTGACAGTTTGATAGTTCAATAGTCAATAGTGCATCTTCAGCTAAGAGCTCCTATTCGATGAATTCAGAAGAACTTCATAAGACGCGGAGAATCTGCTGATTGAGGTGCAATTCGGACCTGTCGTCTATTTTCCTTGTTCACCAAGACCAAGCTACTGGAGTCTCCGGCTATGAGTAGCGTACTTCATTCACTTCTGATATGCTACAGCCAAGGTATTTTACCAGTTGAAGTTCCTTTCGAAACTTAAAAATTTCGTACGCGAAGTGACCCCTGCGTGGAGCTGCGTAGGCATCATGTTGAGGGTGATCTTTCGGCCATACTTTCGCAGCTTTTCCTATACAGTAGGACGCTGTGCAGTTACGGTATATGAGCACTGAAAGTCCTCTACGAAGTAGTGAGTGGTGCTTGATGGTTCGACTTCTATGGTGGCGTTCAAGCCATCCTAATCAGTGCTAGGTGTCCTTGGCAGAGCGCTCAATTCTCAAGCCCATCATAGCCTTCCTTGACTTCCTAGGACCAACCTCTTCCGGGTCAATATAGAGGACACCTTATTCCATTAGACTGCGAAATTTCGGAGTTGGACACTGTAGCAGAACGAACTAGCCGAAGCTCATTGAACAGGTTGAAGATTGAAACGGTTGATGCCCCATAGTTTAGGCTTCATAATTTAAGGAAATTCCAGCCAAATCGAATGTGCGATAAGTAGTTTAGAAGAGCTTTCGCTGCCTTACTGAAATGTTATCGAGAGAGAAACGCAGAAGCTTCAGCGGAAGTTTCACTATGCACTGAAAAATATTCAATCGACAAATATACCACATAACATTTTCCTATCTTTTGCTTAACTTCCACGCTACGTTCTCACAGCTAGCACTTCTCATGCATGTAAGCACGCTGCCATCAATTAGTATTTTATGAAACGCAAAAGTAGTACGTGTGACCGAAAGCACCGGTAGGATGGTTGCTCAGGAAAACCTTACGCAAAAAAGACTTCGAGGCAGCAAAAATCCCTGTTTTTTCCTTTTCGTCAATTATCGAGCCTCACCTTGTTGCTGTAAAAAGCCTTCCTCTAATCTCCTCTGAAAAGACTCTAACTTAAGGTTGTGTTGTGTAAAGAAAAACCAATTTGCGGACGGCTATTCAGCAACCCTCGCAACCTCAATTGTTGGCCGTTCTCGTCGAAACACTCCGAACCTGAGGAACGCCTCAACGTTCTTCACATTTACGACACCCACTTCACCACGCATTTCGTAAGTCATTAATCATAACCACATATATGAAAAGAAACGAGCCGTTAAGAGAGTCCTGAAAAGAGTTATAATCCGTAAAAAGATAAAAAGGGTGAAGATATCGGCGTTGACCAGTCAGCTAAAGAGGTGTCGCAACACCCATTCAGAATCATAGAGGTGTGGTGAATGCGTATTCGGCCTTCATAATGACTAACAAGGACCAGCCACTATACCAAGTCAGTGTCTTTACCTTCCCAGACAAGTCTGGTACCTATTTATCCGACCCCGAATGGATGGAAGGCCTGGTTAGCCTGGACTGTGATCGATCACTCGACCGTGCGGGTGACAGTAGCGCCTCTTACCACTGTACCACGCGGGCCCATTATAATCGGGGGTGTGCGGAAATTTTTTTCTGACAAAACGGAAGACAGCAGACGGAACGGAAACAGCCAAAAATGGCCGGAAACCGGAATACGGAACACGGAAACGGTAATAGTGCAAAGTCGCTAGGTTATTGGAATTTAGCCAAAACTGGACCACAAAACGTTTCCATTTCTTTCATAGAATGCTTGTTTCATTTCCACTAGAATGTGTCTGTTATTTTGGTGGAGGCGTTCAAAGCCATATCAATTTCATTCCTCTTTATAAACTTCATTATAAACCGAAGCCAGCGCAAGTACGTAGAGAAAGGAGACGACAAACTTTATTGCAAATTATTTTTAGAAGGATTTACTTAGCTGCTTTAGTTTCATTCTACCAGAATTCAAAGGGATCATATCCGCCCAAAAAAGGGCGGAGCACGGAAACGGAACGGAAGGGTAAAAACGGCCGGAAACCTGAATTCGGAACACCGAAGCAGAAGTTTGGCACGCCCCTGGTTATAATCCGTGCTTCAAATATTTGGGGTACCTCAAGTGAAGGTCTATAGGTTCTCGATGGGTATAGGCACCGTTGACAACCTATAGAGAGGCGACAAATGAAAGGATTGAAGCTTTATGTATTTCAAAACACATAATTATTATCGCAAAATTCTAGTCTTATTGCCGCGTTTTCGGGTTGCTACTAATTACGCTAGAATTAGGTGTTGTATGGTGATGGTGCTAGAATCATCGTGAAAATCGCTGCTAAGGCTGGATTCGAACCAGCGTTTCGGGCCTATCCAGGGCACTGTGCGTTACCACCACCAAACCACTACATCACCAAACCGACGGGTCTCCTCCCAAGCAATCGTCATTGCCTAAGGGCTCGTTCAGACGACGCGCGTCGAAAATGCAAAATTGAAGCTCAATCGATAATTAACGCCCTTGATCGAATTTGCTCTTTTGCATTAGTGGCGCAGTCCGGTTGCGCCTCATATAGGCAAAAAAAAATTAGGCATATAATCACATAGGAAAGAAATTAAACGAAAAAAGTGAATTTCGTCAAAATGCCCTTTAATAAGGAATGGCAGAATTCTAAAAAACCCGAGCGACCAGTAAGTTTGCCTATATGAGGCGCAACCGGACTGCGCCACTAATGCAAAAGAGCAAATTCGATCGAGGGCGTTAATTATTGATTGAGCTTCAATTTTGCATTTTCGGCGCGCGTCGTCTGAACAAGCCCTAAAGCTGATAGCGATGTCCAAGCGCTACAACGGTGTATTCCTAGGCCTTTCTCAAGAAAAGCCGGGACGATCTGATTCATACCATTTTCCTTACGATTAGGCCCTTATCACACGCAACTCGTACGCACTCGGAATATCTCAGAAGCCAAAATATTTCAGTTCTCGGATTATTAATCTGCTAAGTATTTCAGCCATATTTTGCAAACTACGACACGCACTACTAAGTACAAAGTGACTCGTTCGCGTCATGTGGAATAAAAGGGGAAGATTTTCCTCGAATAGTTTTCAAACTGAATTAAGAAAGGGGACTGGCATTTTGGAGCTGTCTTGGGCCTGTCTTCAAATTGTGCGACACGAATCCGCCCAACACATTGGTCGATCTTGGGTGGACTAAGTTTCTGACGTTCTTCGATGCAGTCGTGCCCATGCGATACCTTTGTTTTTAGAGTGTTGGAGATTTTGATTTCATTTTCTTCTCCGGCACTGAGCAGTGAGTGAAAAGTTCGATCGCGTGCCTTCAACTCGCTCTTCATAAAAAAGAGCTCTTTCAACGATCACAGGGCACCGAACATGGGCGAAGCTACAGTTCTTGTGAGATATTCAACTATTAAACAGGTTGCTAAATGAGGAAAAGGCTGTTATGATCTTGAAAGCTCCCACTTCTTCCTTGCATCAAGTCATTCTCTTTAGTTCAATGAATTATTTGCTCAATTGTTCCACTAGAATGTTGGACCGAATTATGGAATTTAGGTATTTAATTCGAGATTTGAAGCATGGCTCACTTCTCTGCTAACCAGTGTTCAGCCCATCGTTATGCAGTGTACCAATTGAGCGAATAATGAATGAAATCGCAGTTTTCTTTGTTTTTTCTCTAGCGATCTCAAATCAACAATGAGTCCAGTTGATGAAGGCGATCGGTTGTGTTGACATCGGGGCTATAAGCCGATCATAGACGATTAGGGTGTCGCGGAACGTTCCGGTCACTGACATCTTCGGGAGCCCTGCCAAACCTTTGCAGCTGAGACGGATAAGCAAAAGTCGTTAGCGCTAAGTTTTTATTTTGTGTCTAAGCTTTTAATTTAGTTTTTTGACGTACATCCGCCTTCTGCTTCAAATTGAATGTTCCAGCTCCTAAATCCGCTTCCGCTGGGGAAGTTAATTAGATAGATTGCTGAATATGCTTCTTGAGCTCCAAATGTTCATAAAACGATAAAAATGAATTAGTTCAAATGAATAGCATTAAGCGATTTTCCGCCATCGATATTGGAATATTGTCGACGCTCTGTTCGGGTTTCCACAGGCAATGTGCGGTAAATACCAATAAACATATCTCATCCGAATGTGAAAAAATACAAGAATAGAAATGAAAATTCAGCATGAACTTTCTCAGACAGCAGGATATTTGACCTCAAATATAGCATTCCTGTTACTTCTTACTACTCTCCTCGAGAATAGGAATAGATGCAGTACAGCTTCGTTTTCTCATTGCATACTTTGTTGGTAGCTCATGAAGCAACCTGTTTGGTAAATAGATAAAATTGTAATAACAACTCCCAAAAAGGTGCGTAATAACCATGAAAACTAATACGAAATAACTAACAGGGTTTTGCATCGTGTGGAGACCACGTATATATGGAAAAGGAGGAGCGTACTATGTGCCTTCTGCCTTCATTCATCAACGCGTAACGTGGTAAAATACGGTCCGGGCAAGATAAATCCGGTATATTCCTTGGAACAGATTTGCAATTCATCAAAGCGAGTACTCTGATACGTGCCGTGTGATGATGCAACGACTGTAACTATTGTCGCCACAGATAAACGGGCATCAATTCGGTCGTTTTTTAAACGTTTTTTCTAACTTATGGGGCAACATTTCGTTGAAATTTCGTGTTGCGGAACATATCGTGAATTTCATGCGGAAAGCGCTTTTTTGCGCTATTCGAGCAATTTCTTCGCCTTCTTGATGCATGGCGACATTTCATTCAACTACAAAGCATTAGTTGATTTCCCTCCAGTTATATTCAGCGTTGCCCCTCTATACTTGCCTCTCTTGCGCTCGAGACGTTTTTCAACTTCTGCTGCAACAACCTCTGGGATAGGACAGTCCTTTTGTCAACGACTATAGTTCACCTTAGGGGAAACCTCGAGGTTCATAGGGGGAGCAAGTTTTAACCTTCCATTGAATTTCGGCAACCGGGTCTCCTTTTCGGACTCTATGAGTGAGTTGCGTTTCTAGTGGCATGTGAAACGAGCAGATTAGCATTAGAACAATGACTCTGGAGCGATTCGGCATGAAATTGCATTCGACGGCGCCGTCCCCTTCCCCTTCACTGATATCCGACGCACCACGCATTACAATTAGGTGAAACCACTGCCCGAGGGCTACGACGACGACGGCGGCGTCGTTGCTGGTCATCCTTGCGTCCTCGTCGAGATTTCCTGAATGTTGGCGTATTGTTCAGCGGTTGGATATCGTCTGATGTGCCCCGTTTCAGACACACTCACAGTACAGTTCTCTAAGCGATTCCCACAACCATTTCTTCGCCGCATCCGATTCCATCTGTATTTCAACAACTGTTCTTGGGTCATACCCTTGGCCGTATTTATGCCCAGCGGGGTTCATTTCACCGGAGACGAATGTTCCATTTTATGCGCCTACCGGTTGCTCAACGAACATGAAATGAGATAACAACTACGTTCTTACCGTTCCCTTGATCTATGATCTAGATACACTATAGTTAATGGGCGCGGGCTGCAGTAGTAAGAGGAACAAATTGGTACTGGATCTGTTTGGAAAAGGGGAGACACTGAAGCATCGTCCCCACAATACAGTGTGTCGGGCAAACACGTTTTCAACGTTTCTGAATGGAAAACCAGTGCGTGGCGCATTCTTAGGACATTGTGCAATGTTATCCTCTTTACCTTTACTTTTAAACATATGACAATGTTCAGATTCTGCTTGTTTTCTTCTTTCCGAAATCTAACATTCGTTGAGGTCAGCATCATAAGCGTAGCTCACTTCGTTGTTTGAAAATCGTTTATTTTCAACACGAAAATAATACGTATCTCGGATTTCGTTGCTCTCAACAAAAATTCCTACTGTGGGATTGCTGTTTTATCCCTTTATTTCACCATATTCCTGTGAAGTTTAGATCAAATCAAACAACCTTTTCGGCCCATACATATTAACATCTTTCACGGATAAGCCTAACAGAATACCGCATTTTCTTGGTGATGTCGGTGGAGGTCTTTCTTCTACGATGGTTTCGCGATTAGGAATCACCTTGACTGGTGATTTCGGAGCCACTTGACCGCTGGGCCAGCATGGCTAATTTGCATGTGGGGACCTTCACCAGCACAACCCCTCAACAGTCCGCGTAGCCCGCCGTCTGGACCAGTGCCGAATTGGCTTGCTGACACTTAAGGGCCTCGTTACGTGTTCTTGATTCCTAATAGCCGCGATATCGCCCTTTCTAATGACATATCGCCCTGCCTCATCTCGTCGTCTGCCAACTGTCCGCCACACAACCACCATCACATAATACCACACATTACCACATACGTGCTGTAATTGCGGTCCCCGGGGTCCAAAACACTCGTCGTGCTGCTCGGCCATAATCACTTTGAACGTCTACCATCAATTATCGTGCGATAATCCCGTCACTTATAATAGTTCTATGATCCGATCCCAAGTTAGCTCTGACTTTCAGTAGCTTCACTGCAGCGTTTTGGTTTTGAGTTTTTCAGCTCGATTTCAGCTTAATTGAAGATTTTAGACAACTTTGCTTTCTACACCAGCAATTATAGAAAATTTGCCCTAGTCATAGCAGACATCGTTTCATTACTCTTTAATTAAAACAGCATAACTCTCATAAAGCAGATGCGACGTTTAGTTCCGAGAAGTACATAGCTCGGGTGATTTTCCCAACTTATCTGGGAGCTGTGAAAGTGATTGGAATACCCGGCGTGAGAGGGAATGCGCCATAAATAGGCCTCCTAACTTGGAGTAGGTAGAGGTGATTGGTGTTGATCTGTCCGCCTGAAGACTCACCATGAATTCATCTTCCACTAAGATTTTTAAGGGCATGTTGTACGCTTATTTCTCCAGAACAAAGATTTGTGGGTGCCAGCATCTACTCAACTCAGTGTCTTCACCTTATTAAACAAAACTGGCATCAATTAACTCTAGGTGGTAATTAAAAGTTCGCTGATCTTGGGCAAAGATTTGTGGCGCAAAAGCGGGTCTTTCTGAGCTAAACCAGTAGCTGATAACTGCTATAGTCGCCTCACGGGTTACAGTATGGGTCAAATATTGAAACTGAGATTGAAACTGAAATATTCATTCAATCGCTACAACAAGTGTTTTCTGAGTGAACCCTTGACATTGTTTGATTTTCTCATTTTTTGTTGTTGTTTGGTTGAATTTTCAGACAGCAACAGGAACATTTTTAAATTCTTCATTGCTTATTGAGCTGACTTAAGCTGAATCCTTTCTTCTAGGAACGTGTATAATTTCTGTAAGCCTGTCCTTTTCGCGGTTATCCACTATGTTTTAGCCTGAATACAATACAGCCCTTCTCGATTCGTCACAATAGCGTACATGGCGTCATTCCTCTCTCTTTTTCCCCTACCACAAACTTAATTCACATTCAAAGGCGAATGTTTTGCCGACAAAAAGAACGTGAACGCATATCGAATGTCAAACCAAGGAAGGTGGCCTGGCAAGGAGGGATGGCACTGAATAAGGTATAGATAGAAAATTGTTTGGGTGGTCTATTTATACACCGTCAGAAAAGGGCTACAGTCGTAGTACTGAAAGGCGATTAACTATATACCTTTATTTCCAAAATCAAACTGAAGTGGAGCACCTATTCCTTTACAGATGCATGAGAAGTACACGACGGCGGCGTAAAAGGCTTCATCATAGGAGAACAAGTGTTTATGTGTATGAATAATTTAGCCGTATCATCTGACAATGTGTCTCACAATTAGTCTTACTTTTAAAGCCACCTAAATGTCTTCTTCATTTCTTCTTGAATTTTTAGAGGAATTCCAACTTCGTTTTATGGATAAGTGCCCGCAGCAGAAGTTTTCTGGCTTGGGAAAGGTGTAGGAGGGACGACCAGCTCAGCTTGTTCCGAGACGGTGCGGCTCGGTGGTGTAGCGAGCGGTCCATCATAGACGAAGATGCAGTTTCGAATAACACCTGACCCACGGTTTTCGCTAAGAACCGAGCATCATCAGAACAGTACACACCTCTAGTAGAATATAGCAGCACAAACACGTTTGTATATATAGTACATTTGGTTCATTCCCTTTCTTTCCATCTAATAAATCTAAGCACTTCGTGAGATCAAAGCAACCGTCCGACGGTGAACTTTTAACTACTGTTGGAGTTTACGGCTGACCGGCAGGCAGGTGCGAACAAGTGCGCTGGCAGTGGGTGAGAAAGGTCGGTCGGTGATGGAGCAGAAGCCCAGTGCGATGGGATCGTCTTTCGAAACCTGAGAGGTTCCGCTAATCTGCTACTTCGCTGCTTCTCGGGTCACCAACGCGTATCGCATCGTCTACGCTGATTAGCGCTCAATCTACATATGCTGAGCTTTTGGAAAAAGAACGCGCTCCAAGAACTCATCTCCCATGATCGTGCACTGGGCATACCAGCCCAAATCTTCCAGAGTTCATCTTCATCAGAAGCTGTTTTCTGGAGTTTGCCCTCACTATCTCCAGAAAGCAACTTCTAATGAGTCTCGATCTGATTCCATGAATCTGATTTTTCCTTCAAACAGTTTTTGTTGATTGCCTACATCTATTATTTATATTATTACGTTGGCAACTAAGTTCGTCGACTGTTTCGCAGCCACTACTTCTAGCAAACAAATTTCGTGCTCTCTTTGCTGTTTTATAGCGCGTGTCATGTACTTCCCTAAACCATTTGGGAAATCTGTTACTTTTGTTTTCCAGATGTTTTTTCCGCTGAAAATGAAAGCCCACAAAACTTGCGTTTATTAAGGCCTTTTTCATGAGTACCTGCTTGGCCACTAGGTTACGGAAACTCGACAGAGGCAATGTGCTGCACCTGGGGGTGATGTCCTTAGCCAGCGGATGGTATTCAGAGATATCAGAAGATTTTGAAAAATCAGCATCGAAACGAAAAAGAAAAGGCACCAGCGAGCACATAATGAAAGCCGTAGTTCTGCTGTCAAAGGAAATCCGGGCCCGGCAACAAGGTAAGTTGGAACCCAAGTCCAGGTGCTCACATGGAGCAATTGGTAAGGGCCAGCATCATTTTGGGCTTTGCGAAAAACTCGATAAAAAGATGCCTGACCACATGACCCTACCACGGAAGATGCCTGACCACATGACCCTACCACGGAAAAGGGCTGGAATGGATGTCGAAAATTTTTCGGACGCTCCAAAATACCAAAAACGTGTGCTGGTAACGCCGTGTTCATGCTCCTAAGAGTACAGACTGTGCATGTAGTCTGTATAATAATGTAGCTTGATAATAGCACTGTTTAACACAACATCTTCGTAAGACCCAACAAGCTGGAAAATCCCTGTTCATTAACAACACAGATGATTTTGGTTTTGCTGTATTAGAATTGTTATTTCCACCACTGATTGTATTATTAATGAGTTTCGTTTCATTCTATTTTTTTCTCATCTTTTTTCATCAGTTTCCCTGTTGGTGCTACGACTAACTATCATTTAGCACATCTGTGAAGAGCCGTAAATAAGTAAACAGTAAGAGTTCAAAATTATGGGTGGACATATTGGGATGATGTTAAGGAAGTCAGCCAGCAGGAATGTTTAGGTCTACTCTAGTTCAAGTCGTAGAACGATGAGAAGAGCACCCGGTTTTTGATCGCTACAGAAATGATCGTCAGTAGCTTTCGGATCAAAAAGAGACCCCCTGCGGGGTGGTCACAAGAGGCGTCTCAGCGGATATCGAAAGGGGTCGAGCTATTGAAGGTGAGAGGCGACACGCGACAGATGCTGTTGTGATTCGGGTAGGAGTGATTGATCGCCATTTAATTACCACCTTGTCGCGACATCTGCATTACAAACTGTTCCCAGTGAAGCCACTAGAAGAACGTCGCCCTTACTCTGCCACCCCCATTACCCACTTGTCATTGTCAGATCGCTGCCACTACACGTGCCAACGACCAGCTATTTGTCACGCCCGTCAGCACTAACTTTTCGAACACACCCACCCATGGTGACCATCCGTTTTGCCCCACCATTTCCTCATAATTTTTCTGCTTTCCTGTTAGCAGGGTCTTTGGATTACGTAAAGCAGAGTAGAAAATGTAGCTCGTCAAAATTTCTAGGAAAATTATTGCCGCCAGCTGTTGTTCTCAAACCGTTTTTGTGCAAGCGCGGCAACTATTGCGTTCGACTACATTCCACCTCTGATTTCATTCTGTTTTCAAGAAAAGGGGGTCATGAACGAAAGCATGAAAGCCGAGGAAGCAATAAAAAACCATAAAATTGCCTCAAAAAATTTTGCTTGGTTGGTAGGGAATTTCAAACAGGTACGTGAATCCTTATTGCGTATAACAGGAACTATAGCATATTTTTATTTGTTTTTTCTTTTGATTTCATTAACCAACATATTTCTTATACAGTAGCGGTCAAAAGGACATGTCAGCCTGCGTTATTGAGAACGAATTCCTGAAACCAAGTCCCTTAGTTAAGATCCTTTAGTTTAGATAGTTTTGATAACTCCACTCGAATACGTTGCATCATGACCTTCTTGCAATTTTGGGACGTAATATTTCATTTCACTATGTTATTTCATCTATTGTTGTCGATCATGGAAAGCATCAATGTTTGGAAGAATATAGGAAGGATGGGAGAGTACAATACCACCCCCAGACCTTGATAGAAAAAACGTCGGCGACGTGCTCCGACGCTCGTTAGCGTCCAATTACTTCACAGTGGATTTTTCGGGAATTTAAACATATAGTTCGACTCGTCAGCTCGCGCTGAGTACGAAAATGTCTTTAATATTTCTTCACCGATAACTTGTATCTTAGATATGGACCAATTTTCACTGAAACATCGATAACTGTTTTACGACCCCTCGACAGATGACATTGGAGACTCCTTAGGATATGTTCCACTAGGCGAACAGCAATTTCAGAATCAGGAGATTTAAGTGCCAAAGTCGACTTGAACGTCTCATTCGCATCTCTTTGACACCAAACAACCTTCTCTTAAAGAAATTGGAAAATTATTTGGTCAACACAGAAAATGAAAATTTCTCGATTTCAGTTATACATTCGAGGATTTCAGAGCGATTGTTGTCTCATTTTTCACTGTTTCACATTGAGGGTGAAACGAAGTATTTGATTGAAAAGGAATCAAACTGACGTGAAAAGCTTTTAAGGAGACATTCAGTGTCAAACTTCGCTATACATAACATTAGCGGCTACGCTACGTGTTTTTTACTGCTTTTGATCAGCTGTGCAGTGAACATGGAACGAGAAGACACCTCAACTTTTCAAATTTAGCTTCTAAATCTTGTGTTTTTTAACATGCAGTAGTCGAGATAAGCTCAAAAGCTTTACTAGTTGTTTTGTTTGAAGTTCAAATTGTGCCATGAAATATTCAAAATCACCTATTTGTAATTTACCCCATCAATTCCAGCTTTCCAAAAATGTGAATTTTGTAAAACTTAACCGCATTCGTTTTTTTCGTGTCACTCATACAGTTTTGCGTTCGACCACAGATCTTTGTGGATGACAAGACCTGGGTCGACGCCGAGCCGCCACCGAGTAGCATCGATAACTGTTTTACGATCCCTTGACAGATGACATTGGAGACTCCTTAGGGTATGTTCCACTAGGCGAACAGTAAATTTCAGAATCAGGAGATTTAAGTGCCAAAATCGACTTGAACGTCTCATTCCCATCTCTTTGACACCAAACAACCTCCTTTTAAAGAAATTGGAAAATTATTTGGTCAACACAGAAAATGAAAATTTCTCGATTTCAGTTATGTATAGCAGAGTTTGAGACTGAACCTAAAAGCTTTTCCCGTCAACTTGGTTTCTTTTAAATCAAATACTTCGTCTCACCCTCAATGTGGAACAATGAAGAATGTCGACAACAATCGCTCTGAAAACATAACATTAGCGGCTGCGCTACGTGTTTTTTACTGCTTTTGATCAGTTGTACAGTGAACATGGAACGAGAAGACACCTCAAATTTTCAAATTTAACCTCTAGATCTTGTGCTGTTTTACGACAGCCATTAATGGACGACAGAGGACTCCAAGGGAAGGAAGGGACCTTTTAGCAGTCTCGTCAGGTGCTAATTACCCCCACTGGATATTGCAGTGGTATCGTCGCAGGTCGAAGACAGTTCACCGACCAATGGCTGAGCACAGGCCGGCGAGCACGATTGCTAGTGCTCGAGTCGATCCCACCATATGAACAGCTCGAAAAATACTATAAAAATAAAAACACATGCTCGAAAAAATTAAATTCCACAGAAATGCGAAAGCTATACACCATTGGATACATGGTTTTGCGCTGGTTATCGCTGTACAAGTTAAAATTGATGTAAATCTTCCGTAGACAAGAAATAAGGGATTGAACAATCACATGCGAATTTTGCTTCAAATTGGCCCCGGATTACACGAAGCGCGTGGTTCTGAATTTCATCGGGTGATAGTTGAGAATAGTAAGAAGTTCTGCTGGTAACCAAAGACATTCACATTAACCTGGCACCACGTTCCCGCCACAGCTCAAATGTGTAACTGAAATCGAGAAATTTTCATTTTTTGTGTTGACCAAATCATTTTCCAATTCCTTAAAAAGAGGTTGTTTGGTGTCAAAGAGATGCGAATGAGACGTACTAGTTGATTTTGGCACTTAAATCTCCTGATTCTGACATTTGCTGTTCGTCTTGTGGAACATATCCTAAGGAGTCTCCAATGTCATCTGTCGAGGGGTCGTAAAACAGTTATCGATGCTACTCGGTGGCGGCTCGGTGTCGACCCAGGTCTTGTCACCCACAAAGATATGTGGTCGAACGCAAAACTGTATGAGTGACACGAAAAAATCGAATGCGATCAAGTTTTTCAAAATTCACATTTTTGGAAAGCTGGAATTGATGGGGTAAATTACACATAGGTGATTTTGAATATTTTGTGGCACAATTTGAACTTCAAAGAAAACAACTAGTAAAGCATTTGAGCTTATCTCGGCTACTGCACGTTAAAAAACACAAGATCTAGAGGTTATATTTGAAAATATGAGGTGTCTTCTCGTTCCATGTTCACTGCACAGCTGATCAAAAGCAGTAAAAAACACGTAGCGTAGCCGCTAATGTTGTGTATAGCGAAGTTTGACACTGAATGTCTCCTTAAAAGCTTTTCACGTCAGTTTGATTCCTTTTCAATCAAATACTTCGTTTCACCCTCAATGTGAAACAGTGAAAAATGTTGACAACAATCGCTCTGGAATCCTCGAATGTATAACTGAAATCGAGAAATTTTCATTTTCTGTGTTGACCAAATAATTTTCCAATTTCTTTAAGAGAAGGTTGTTTGGTGTCAAAGAGATGCGAATGAGACGTACTAGTCGATTTTGGCACTTAAATCTCCTGATTCTGAAATTGCTGTTCGCCTAGTGGAACATATCCTAAGGAGTCTCCAATGTCATCTGTCGAGGGGTCGTAAAACAGTTATCGATGCTTCAGTGAAAATTGGTCCATATCTAAGATACAAGTTATCGGTGAAGAAATATTAAAGACATTTTCGTACTCAATGCGAGCTGACGAGTCGAACTATATGTTTAAATTCCCGAAAAATCCACTGTGAAGTAATTGGACGCTAACGAGCGTCGGAGCACGTCGCCGACGTTTTTTCTATCAAGGTCTGGGGGTGGTATTGTATGCTCAGTTTATTCCTCCAAGAAACCCAACCTCGCAAATCCGTGCAATTTGTGGAAGGATCGACGACATTCTATACGAATCGCGACATCGCGGCGATCTCGGAAGTGCAGACTGAAGGGCCTTCCCCGGATGTCAATGGTCCCAAACCCACGCAATAATCCCACACTCGCACACATGTCCATCATTATGTATTGTTTCGTTATTTGAAGACCTTGATCTTCCCTCCGTAGGAATTCGCAACTTGCAACTCGAATATTTCCCATTCCATATTTTCTATATATTTCACAACTTCAGCACCTGGTGAGTGTTTGGCGAATATAGGACTTCCTAATTTTTGACTGTTTGGTTTGCTCTTTCAATAATCATTTTCGCATCTGGTGGTGGCACTTGTACTCAGAGTAAAACAACTGCATTCAGATACAGTTTACATTTATACTATTTACTAAGTCATCAGCAGATCCAGTACAGTCCAGTAAGGACGTTTCTTTAGCACCAAATTGGTAGTGATTTCAGAGTCTCACCTACTAGGACTACATTTTTCACAGCAATGAAGATTCTCAAATTCTCCCGGTTTCTACCTTTTGCATTTGAGTGATGATTCAAATTGTTCGAATTTTTGCACCTAACTTCGAGTTTTTCTTTTTCTTCAACACCAATTTGGTAGTGATTTACACCTACTAGGACTACATTTTTCACAGCAATGAAGATTCTCAAATTCTCCCAGTTTTCACCTGATGCATTTGAGTGATGATTCAAAGTGGCATCTTATAGTAGAGCAGATGGATCATATGCAGATTCCTTATTGAAGGATCGTTTTCTCAGAAGATATGAGCCCTTATGCTGTCGAGAGTCTGGTTGCTCTGCAAATCATTAACGGTTGGAATGCGAAATCGTGCTGAAAATGAGGACAGTTCGACCTCAAAGTCCTTATCTACGCGAAATTTAAGGGTAGCTGTTTTAATTCATCATGAAATGCCGGGCATGCCTACTGTTTGAACCCTATCTCAGGTGACCTTATTTACATATTCCATTCTCGTGATAACAGCCACCTTTGAGCTCTTCCCTCGGGTTTGGGAGAGAAAATTGAATCCCAAGAACTCTCTGGGAATTCAAGTTCTCATTTTTTCTGATTGTTGAAAACTGTTCGATGTCTTGTCCTTTATAGAGGTACATCCAAATCCCGAGACCGAGAGAAAAACGTGATCCAAATTATTGAGTATTTATTATCATTATTCAAATAATGTATGAGACAAATATTATCCTCCGATTTTGACATTTAATTGTGTTTGTGCAACAATAAAGGTAGAAGTAAAGGTGCAGGCCCTAATCACTAACATTATCATATCAGTGTCTTCATCTTCCCAGATATGTGTGGTACCAATTTAGC
Organism: Nippostrongylus brasiliensis; assembly: GCA_030553155.1. Classification (NCBI taxonomy): domain Eukaryota; kingdom Metazoa; phylum Nematoda; class Chromadorea; order Rhabditida; family Heligmosomidae; genus Nippostrongylus; species Nippostrongylus brasiliensis. Next base: position 21,639,562 of record CP130734.1, read on the forward strand.
AATTAGCATCGCACCGTAGACCGTGCGAGTGTCGGCCAGCCTCGTACCATTGCACCACGGCCCCCTTTTTGCAACAAAGTGCCATTAATCGACTTACCTTTTTTGATGAACTTAGCCTTTTTTACATTAAGCGTTATCTGTAAGTCTGAAACCCATCCCAATCAACCCATCGTTGCCAACGAGGTTGCTCTCAATAGCATGAAGTACAGCATCAAGAGGTGACGAAGACGGCGAAGGCGTTTTTCTATTGGATTTCTCACGTAAGAAGTTCTCGGAGCCTTTGAGAAATTATCGGCTGAAAGTGGGAGTTTCACCAAATAATTAGAAGTTCCATACCACTGCTGTTGCAGCTTCTGTCGGGCCATCATTGAAGCGTTTGGCCGAGTGCTGTCGCTGGAAAAAATTGAACTCTTCGACATTGACCAACCTCGAGCACAAATTTCTGTTGGAGTTTATGATTAGTTTTATTGGGCTCTAGACAGTACTTCTGGTTGCTATTCACTTTCTTTTTTATTTATTTATTTATTTACTTATATTATTTATTTACTCATTTATTTATCAATTAATTAATTCATTTATTCATATAGCATTACATCCCCACAGACAGGTGGGTTATTGAGCAAGAAAGGCGTGTTAGTTAAACCACAACGCTGTTTTTGAACAACAAAACGAGCAGAACCAACAAGCTCATCAATGAAATATGTAAAAGGGAGCTCCATCACTAACAGCTTTTTGCATGATTCTAAAAGCTGGTGAAATCCTCACAATACTGTAGAAAAAGAGGAAGGAGCAGCCAGCTGTAATAAATGTACGTCACTCACAAAGAAAGAAAGAGCAGTATTATAATTTCTATCTACGCTTGACACCTGTGACCATCGAAATAATAGTCATATTCCGTTCGTCTCTCCTTTTCCAGTAGATTCGTCGATTTTTTTTCATGATTTCAGCAGGTTGTACGACTTATGTGCCAGCGTCCCTCGGTTTTAAGTTATAAATCTTGCGGTTTTTTTCATAGTAAAGATAGACTGGCGTGTTGAGTGCAACATCGTATGTATGTGGGTGTCATCGATATCATTCGCTCACTCTCTTCAACTTATCATCGGTGAGGATGATAAGTGAGTCATTACCCTCTTGTTGCTTAACCTTAATGGCACGAAATATGTCTTGATAACCACAGCAATCCTATGCGAACCACAGCCAGAACACATTCCAGCAGGGATTGTCGACTCTGTTTCTAATTTATTCGGCCATTTTTCGTTTTGTCATCGATTCCAATAGAAAAGAGGAAAATATATGTGTCTAAGCATCTCTATGGGATCCTCCATGAAGCGGCTTTCGGCAAGGACTCTGTTGGCTAGTTCTCTGTCTAGAGCCGTGTCAGAAATGAAAGGTCGTTCGATATCGCGGAAAGCTCAATCTCAAAAGGCTGAATATAAAGATATTCAGCTGTGTGTTGTTGATTTTCGTGCTGACGACTGATCTTTGATTCTTCGCACCATCGATTGATAGTTTCCTGAATGTGCCATCATGTACTAACATATTCTAGGAAGGTAGAACGATAAGAAGAGCTGCTGACACCCGCTTCGATCCCAGCCCTAACCAAGCCTTCCATCCCTCCGGAGTCTGGTAAATTGGTACCGGACATGTATGTACGGGAAGGTAAAGGCATTGACTTGATATAGCAGCCGACCCCTGCAAGTCGTTGTCTAGACCGTACATATACGAATTCACCATGCATCTACGATGCTGTATGAAATACGGTGCGCCCTAGAGGAATGATCAAGACCAACACCACCTCTGCCTTTACCTTAACTTTTGTTTTTTACCTTTGAATGCTAAGGATCCCGATATAAAAACTTTCCTGTGTCGCTTGGCATTTCTTTTCGTCAGTAAATTGGATTTCATCCAAAACAAGAATGAATGGCAAAGCATGAATTGAAGCCAGCATTTTTTTTGATCGACAAATGGGCAGCTGGAAAGAAACGCTCATTCATTCCAGTGTTCAGTAGTGCCAGCCGTGTAAATGGGACCGCAGGTTGTAATGGGATGATTGATCCATATTGATAAAATGGTCGGCGCTCTTAGCAAGTGGATTGCCGTCGAAATGGAGCCGAAGATGATGAATGAGCTTCAATATCCTCATGGATCGCCCTCATTACACCTTGGCTATCCTGCCCTTCGTGCTGCACAGCGATTTCACTTCCGTTGGACTGCACTTTTCTCCGTCATGGCTCACGTGAAGCGTGAATACTTTTTAATATCTTTATTGTACTTGTCCTCCCTCCTTTTTTGTATAGTAAATGTACGCTTGTTGGGGTTCAGCATGTTGCACAATAATTAGCTGGCTCGGTTTTTTTCGCTCGAGGACACTGCTGTTGCTTGGAGACAAGGATGTCTATCGGATGGCATTTTCCGAATGAAATGTCCGCGATGAAATATCTGCACAGTGGATCTGCTCTGACAGCACTACCGCTTTCAATTTGTCTCAATTACTTGCAAACGTCGAAGAGATGAGCGGAAATACGTAAATATATTGGTGAGGATGATTGTTGGGTGAGAGTAGGAAAAGGTGAAACAGAAAAAAAAAGTGAAAGAGAAGAGTAGTTGGCGTTTTCCATATTTTTATTGAACAGCGCACAACACTCAATGCTCGTTTTCTTGTCTGTAACATTTCCGTTGGAATCAGAGGCAATCGTCACACCATGACTTTGTTGCTTTTCTACTAATTCTGCAATGATTTTGACTGATTTTCATTTGAATTTCATTTCGACCACGGTCCGGTTGAAGGAAAATGGGGTCTACGAAATCGCACATCTACTTAGCTATTTAATGTAGGATGAACAAGAAAGTAATTAAATGTTGTTAATGGGTTAAATTGTTCGAACAAAAGATAATCACCTGGATGTGATGTGGGATGGGCTTGATTTTCATTGGAGTTGAGTTTTTCTGGGAACTGTTCGCTCTCTCTTCTAAAAATTTTCCATATCTTCTCCTCACGAGTATGTAGAGCTGTCTTCGGCTGTGTAAAGAGCGCTGGAAGTTAAACTGAACTTTGCACAGATAGTACCGGAATTATGACTTAAATTGTGTTATCCTTACCATGCTACATTATGTGCCCATGGTGCGGTGGCAAATGGTTCTATTTCCATCTGCAATCCTCGACTAGGTCAACCAAGTTCTCCTTTCCTATGACTTGAGAAGTGATTGTCCTTACAAGTCATTGTACGAGGTGGCCGATAAATATTTTTCCCTACAAATCACCGTATAACTTCTTTTTTGATATTTCTCTGCCTTTTCAACTACAACTGTTCGCAACCAGCATTTAGAATCAGTGTTTAAAGGGTCTCGAAGTGCCTCTTTTATGTTCTGTGTGATTCTGAATGGAAGACTGTTCTCTGGAGACCGATCGACGCCGAATACACCTTTAATTTTTACCACTTTCTAGCTTCCTGAGCTTTTGCCTCTAGTTTTTTCCTGGAAATCTGTCCTATTCGTATTTCGCCATCTGTTTCAAAGTGAACCAGCTAGCCTGTGGCCATCAAAAAGCTTCTTGTGGACAATCCGACTACTCAGCTTTGATTTGTTACGAGCCTCCACTCAACGCACTTGAGTTATATTTTTTGAGCCGGCCACTCACTTCTCCTTCGTAGTTGATTTGCATGAGGGAGAGATAAGTAGTAGAGACTCCAGAGAGCTCAAGTTCGCCTTGGCAAATGCACCACATACTAATTTTATATTCTCAGCTCAGTTAATGTCTCCTGAAATTGGAGTGCATTAACTGTGAGCAGGATAGATGAGTTTGAGAAAGACCCACAACGTTCTACGCTTGAGCTAAGCTGAGCCCATTTTCTATGCTGCAGATGAAGTTCGACTTGTTTTTTCTGTTTTTTTAAAAGAGGTAATACTCTACCTTATCTCCTGGCTGTTATCGCTACTAGCGGTTGTTTCTGCAGATCTTCGCTCTTCAAATTAAAAGCATTCAAAACATTTAGAAAATTGAAACAATTTTCTACACAGTGAATGAAAAGATAGATTCGTTACTTCTAAGGATAGATTCGTTACTTCTAGGGTTTTCGTTCTCTTCTTTTTCTTTGTTTATTCGTGATTTAGCGTTTTTTTTTGTTTTAAGAACTTTCGCAGTTCCTCCATGCGTGTATAGTATTCTCTTTCAATCACGAGTTTCGTGTATTTTCTGTTGTGGCTAATTTTCGCGTATTTTTGTCCAATATAACGACGGTCTACAGTGTGGTAGCCTTTTCAAGTGTACCTTGCAACTTCTGTGGAAATCCAGGTCTAGATGAAACAAAAACTGTAGGAGGGAGGGATGGAATTCTAGCGTGACGGATCTGCTCGAGCAGATTATCAGCCCACATGAAGGGCCGAGAATAGCTCAGGCTAAGTGAGCCAAACATCCTGTGGTTCTTGATGATAAGAGTGAAATAAGGGTTGAAAATAGGTTGAGACGAAATTCAAAAATTGATTCCCTCAATCGATTCAAAGATCGCCCATGTATCGTGGTGGATTTAATCCGGAATGTGGACGTAGTGAAAAGCAAATGTGCAGATTAAGAGGGCAAACACACACACTCGCAGAGCCGCTCGCCTTTCGGTGATCCGTCGGTTGGTTCTCATTTGATGACAAATAACTGCGTGTTCAGGATGTCCGTCTTCCGATCGGTCTCGTCATGATCCTCGCTGTTCTCCTTCTGCCCACAACAGTGGCAGCCCTCTGCACCGACACCGCCACCTGCATCAGTCGAGTTCGTGAAGTCGTTGCGGCACCGAGAAAGTGAGTTGACCTTCGACGATCTTACCAGTGACTACACTCTGTGATCCAGTGAATTTCTGCGCGGGAAGGAGAACAACATTACTCAACTGAACATCATTTAACCTACATAATAGTCTGCTCGATGGTGTAGTGGTACAACATCACGGTGGCCCTAGTAGGCCGAGATACGGGTTCGGATCCCGCATGGGCCCCATTTTTGCGATGATCCCATTTCAACATCAACTGAAATTGTTTGACCTTCCACTTTTTGAAAACATTTACGTATCGTACGCTATGTACAGACAGAACTTGAGCTAAACTAAACTAAACGTTGATCTTAGCCAAAAGCCCGAGAAATTGTTCTTCAATTTCCCGATCATTCGGACGCAAAGATCTATTTGATTGATCGTGCCACTTCTTGGATTGTTATTTATCGATAACATGTGCTGGTATGATAAAAGGCACAACAGAACGGTCCAGAATCGGCCAACCCCTAAAACTTTGTCATGATTCATCAACGGACCATGATTCATCAACATGCCTTACGTTTATTCAGGCAGTATGTGTATGTGAAGTTTAAAAGCCCCCCTGCTAGAGAGGCGAAGATGTGCTTCAACGACGAACACGGCTATCCTTTAATTAGTCGACCATTCCGCTGAACATCAGAGGAAGAGGAAGTGGCTCACTACTGATTATTCGTGTAATATTTCTAGCACGCAGTTCACATTTCTCTATTTTTCGCAATTTTCAAATTGCTGGCCAGCGTTTACCATACATACTTCTTCCTTATGATCGTAAGCGAACTCTTTGGGAGACTCTTTTAGCATAGCATCCTCTATAGCACCGCCTTTTCACCTGTTGTACCTGAGAATCATTGAAATATCTGCGCTCCTACCAGAGACTATTCCTTACCTGTATATCAATACAATGAAAATGACATCTTCAATATCATAGAATTCTTCCTAGAAACTTTGGTCGCTCCAAAGTCTACGACAACCAGATACACGTAGATCTCCACGATAGATTGACCTTATCCCCTAGCAGATGAAATTCCGAAGACGAGCTTGATCGGAAATTCCGTTTCAGGTTCTGGTTTGGAGAGCAGCGACGATCGCAATGCCATGGTCGAAACGCCGATCCAATCGAGTGCTATGGTCCCCCACACCTGAGCGCTTTCCACTCGGTTGGCAGCCGTCTGTTCAGGGCGCGCACTTACCACGCGGCCTACCTGAGGAACCTCAGGATTTTCCCTCGAGTCACCTTTCGAGCTCATTCAGGTGGGACAGCAGTCTATGCAGTCTGATGTTTTTTTTGATTCTCTGAAGAGCATTGAAAACAGCTTACTACAGCTTGAAAAAAGAGAGCATCTGCGGGTTCGCCTTAATCAGCTCAGCCATATTGACGTTCGAAAAATTCTCTTAGATGTTGAGCAGAAATTCTCGTGATTAGTTCACGATTGTAGTTTTGTGTAAACCGCGAACAAGAAACGACATGAGGAATTGTAAATTTACCGTAATTATTAGGTGAAAATAGGACAGCACAAAGCAATTTGGTGATTAAGTAAAAGCAATGACAACATTCATGAAATAAGTAACCACAGTCCATGTCATGCCATTATGTCATCAACTGCAAGTTCAACATCTCCATGACGGCTGAACTTTCTAATTTCTTTTCTATTTGAACTTATGTATTTGAGATTGAATAAATCGAATTTGATCGAGGTTGATGCGTTACGAAAGTCTCCCATTCTAGTCCTTTTTTACACTTTTCCAAAATCGATAGATGAGTTTGCTTCTGTCTTCTTCTATCGCTTCTATGAGTGTTTTCTTTGCTTTGAATTCCAGTAGGATTCACTTTCTCACTGTCAGGTTTACTTCACTTTTTCCACTTCAAGGTTTATTTTCCCTCAGGCCTTGATGAATGTGAACCTGGCATGACCTAATCCAAAGAGAACATCGTACCAATCTCGAGCACAGTTTGGAGAAATCCATTCCATAATTTTCGTTATGTCGAAGTTCCTGCAACTATTTTATAGGATGCCGCTAAATTCTAAAATGGGGAACTGTATTATTTATTTCGATTCTCTGCCCTATTTTTTATAGCGAAATCACTCGCCACATTTGGAATTGGTCGTACCCCCATTTGAGGTACCCCCTTGTCATCCTACAAGCTCTATTGTGTATTAGACAATAGAATATTTAATGAAAAACTGGATCGCAGAATATCAACATAACAAATACTAGACGCCAGAATTTCAAAGAACGTTATATGCTAGAGTATTTTCACCCTGCCGTAAGTTCTACGTAGCTTTCATCAGAGGTTGCACTTGCGAGTTACAGAAAGACGGATTTCTCGATGTAGAAATCTTCATGAAAACGGTTGTTTGGGGGATGCCTTGTTGCACCAATAAGTTAACGAAAACTTTTGAAAGCGAGGAATCGATAAGTGCTGTTCTTCTTCCTATATATTATTTCGTAGTGACCAGGTATTTTTACTCCATTTTTCATTTCTGCTTTCTCCTCACCTCCTTCATCGTGGAGTTCAGGAGAATATCGCGCCTGTGACCACGACTTCCGAGCCGGGAATGGAAGTGTGCAAGTGGTGGAGGCCGATCCAGACATGGCACCTGTCGCGCCATACTTCACCCGCTCCAAGCCAGACATCACCTGGCATGGGCTTCAGTACGACGAGGAATTCATCATCGCTATTGTCGACGTCGGCTTTGGAACGCTCAACTACCTCGTCACTGGATTCCCACGAGAACCGAAGGTCGTTGAACTTCTAGTCGTTTTCCGTTGACTTTTCGGGATGTTCTTGCTTTGCAGGTGCTGTATGACTACACGCCGTCGGAAAACTTCCGCCCCGAACCAAACCCCATGGTTGTGGTCGTCTTCCGGAAGAAGAAGACATCGGCACCACGGCTGGGACGACCGGAGGATTTTGACATTTCAAAGTTCATGCTCGACAATGATCTAGCGGACGGTTAGTTGACTTCGTGGTGAACTGCAATATTATACTGCGCGCATGGTGAAATGGTAGGATGCACCACTTCCACCCGAATGGTGAAGCAGTATAGAGCACTCTCGACTGGTTATGACATGGACAGCGACCAGCGACTAGCCATCGCAAGAGGCCCATGCTGGCTTCTACCAATCAGACTCGGATTATTTTCCGCAGTTCCTTTTTATAAGATAAAAGGGTAACGGTAGAGCGCTATGATTCGGTCAGTCCCCTTCAGATGCGCCACCCATTTGTGTTCGATTCAGAATCGTAAAAGGATGGTGAATTCGTATTTCGCGTACACAATGACATAACTTGCGGTGTCAACCGCTATACCAAGTCAGTGTTTTTACTTTCTCAGACAAGTCTAACACTAATCCACCCGAAACCGGAGGCACGGATGGCTTGGTTACGAATAGATCCCCCCTGTGAGTGTGTCAGCAGCGCCCCATAACGAAGCACGAGCTCCCTTTTGTAACAAAATAAGACGGCTATTAGCCAACTTTTGGCCTGCTGCTCTATCTCTCTCGGGGAACGCTTCTTTCTCTTTCTCCTTTGTAGTTTTCAATCTTGTTCTGGCTATTCCTTCCTTCCATTCGAAGTACGCCTTCCTACTAAACTGCTTGCAATGAAAGTTGTGAATGTCATTACATCTGCCCATGTGTTAGTCCCACCCGATAAGTGACGAAGTCACCCACCTTCTTGGGAACATTCGGAGTTGCTGTATTGTTAAAGAAATCTGAGAAATACCGATTTTTCAGATCTCATCGGGCTGTCGCTAATAATTGTCGGCAGCGATGCATTCGCAATCGAACGGCAACGGATTCGAGGCACCATTGACAATTGTCACAGTCTCCTAAAAAGCAGTAAGTGTTCTCGTTACAAGCCAGCTATCACTCGAGTACCATTGTGTCTCTGAAACTTCCGTTGATTTTATGATAAACTTTACTTCCTACTTTTTTCCTATTGAGAACTCCTTCGGCACCCTCCAGCACCAGCCCTCAGCCGTCTTCCTCTGGACGAACTGAATTCCTGGCTGACGGTATCCGTCACACAGCCGGATCGCGATGTGAACGTGTGTTGTCAGCGAGTTCGACAGAGGTCAGCAGGTTCTCCGTTCATCATTTTTGGGGCAGATTCGATTTTTGAAGAATTTTCAGAGAAAGAAATGTCTTCTTCGACCCGCTTGGTGCAGCTACAGTCTCGGCTACAGCCGTCATGACTCCTCCCGTCGTGACGTCGGCAAGAATTCCTCCTGGGAGCCCGTCGTATGTTAACTATCATCGGCAGACAAGGACTCACATTGGTGCGTTTTCTGATTCGGAGCCATTAAGTCCAAAAAATCCACAAGAAAATCACCTCTTCCTAGTTTGTTTTGTTTTCAAGGCCACTGAAACAGGATTACATACACTAGCGGTCAAAGAGATACGTCACCTTGCATTTCAAAGCATAAATAGCGGAAATCAAAAGGAATCTAAATCCAACCGATAGTGCTGTCAACTCCAACTGTAAATACATCGAAACATACACCTGTTTATAGCGGAACTTCTGTGCCGAAAGAGGTTGGTAAGGAGGATCAAACTTTATTTAGCCGAACGCTTCGACCTTTTCTTCGTCGTCAGATGCCTAGAAAGTGACTTGAAATTCCTTGATCCTTGAGCTCGCGGCCAAGCGCCGCAACCTCTCTAGCATTTCTGACGAGCTTCAAGAATCCCCCCAAGAAATTGAGAAGTCAAGAGAAATCTAAATCACTCCGCGATGGCTGCCGGAAGACATTGTGTAGGCCAAATACATATTCAGTATGCCTCTACAACTCCAGATCGAATACGAGTGCGGGATTTGAGAAGTTTTCGAACAAATTTCTCAGGAATTTGTGCAGCATGCAGCATGCAGCATGCATCTTTTGGCGAAATGGTCAGCAAGTGGCATGAAAGCTCAACAGCTGACGAAAATGATGTAAATACACGAAAATGATGAATGTATGCTACCTTTTCGTAATACCTATAATTGTTGACTGCGAGATTTTTGAAAATGTCAGGATTTTGAAGTCATCCGAAGGTCTTAGAAGCTCACCGCCCTTATTTCATTTTAGATGCAATAGTGTGAAGCAACTGAACAATCAGAGCAGATGTTAATTCCAGTAGCGAAAACTGAAAATTATTTCTGCATTAACCATCACTCTGACGCTCAGTAAAATTTCGGTAATTTTATTTGCTCGTGGGAAGGAATTACTTCAAATATCTTGAGATTTTCAACACTTCCATGCTTTACTCTATAAAATTGTTATCGTTATTTTCTTTCAAGCCTGCATTTAGCACCGATTCCTCACTTAACCTTCATAAAAAGTGTTTATGGCCTTTCTTGAGTTCATCCCACAATTCTGTACTCACAAATGTTTCAGCGTTGATGGACGAACTTTACACTCTAGTTGGGTTGGATGCCACCACGTCGGCGCTTCATTGGATGATCGTTGACATTCCCGGACAGGAACTTGCCTCCTCCTTGAACGGCATTACGGTGAGCCACTGAAGAAGTTTCACAGAGAAATGCAATTGCCGGAACGAGCAGCACGATAGAGCTACTTAGCCTCTGTCTAAAGATCACTCTAGCCAGGATCCCTCCAGCTCCATAGGAGGCGGTAGAGCTCACGAGAACGTTGTCTTGCAGTAGGATGTTAATTTTGTCTTAAATCTGTCTTGCTTCAGATAGAAACCGATGCGGTTTCAAATGATGAAAAAAATTGTTCTAAATTGCCCAGGAAATACGCATATACGAAAACACCCTGCTGAAACGCCCAGCACACATGTAGAACTCCTCAGACCCTCTCTTCTTCTAAGACTGAGAAAGCGCTGAAAAATCTCTATCACTAAAACTCCAAATACTGTCTTACCTTAAAACCTTCTTCTAAATGACTTACGTTGATGTGATTCTTAGGGTATAATACCAAGATTTATATTACCAATCGCTTTGATTGCCCTACCTACCATCCTAATTTTTAAGTTTTTTTCGAAGCTCCATGGTTGTCATTCTCACTTTTAGCCTGCCTATGTTCGTAATTAATTGAATAATATTGCCAAATAAGTGCAACAAATAGTACATGCAGTTCAAAAGAGGTAATAGAGTTACACGTAGTACTATTAAACAGTTGATCAGACGAATAATAGGGTACGCTATCTGCAAGCTCTCTTAACTTTAAACCTCTGCCGATGTTGGGCCGTTAATGAAATACTTCCATTTAGCTGTAATGGTAGGAGAAAAAAAAGGACATAGAGTATGCTATCGGAGCACATCTTTTGATCTCTGGCAAGATTCTTGTACGACCTCAAGCAAATAAGCGACTTATCTGACAGGTAAAATGTTGTAGTGGCGAGTGAAGTGAAATGTGATGTTAAAACGTGGAAGATTCTCAAGTCCTCCTCTTGTCGGTATCACAGCCATAGTATCACAGTATACAGTCCAGTATACAGTATGTAGTAGTCAATCCTCTGAGGCATTTTCAGAAAGCCAGCTACATCCCGCTTCTACCCCAGAAGCCAGCCAGCTGTTCGCCGTTCGCGCTGTTTCTCTTCTCGCAACCAGCTTCATTAGACGTCGTACCGGAGTATTGCGACGATATGTGCTCACTAAGGAACAGCTTCCGGTATAGAAACTTTTTCCTCTCTCAAATGTTTTAACACGTTGACGACAGTGTGGCGCAATGTTGCGCCACGCTCAATCGGCCGCGTGGAACCGTGTAGCGTAATGCTGCGCCACAGTCTTGTGTCGTATTTTTCTCGATACATTTCAGAATTTTGAAGGATGTTTTTGTGCCACTTTTTAGTAGACCTTAGCACATTGTTATAGGAAGCATGGTTCATGAAAATGATTCTTAGCTTCTGATTTACTGGAATTTTTGATTGTGCACCAGTTTTCTTTAGAAGTAAAAACAAATAATAGTTATTGCAAGAAGCAAATAAATGCAAACAAATACTGATTACTGGAACGAACACATAAATACAAACAAATATTGATTATTAGAATAAACAAATAATGAACAATAAACAAATAACAATTTTCTTTTAACCTGGATAGGGAAAAAGGACATTCTGAAAGCTTCCGGCTGTTATTTTTCTATTTTCATTGCGAAAAAAGGAATAGTCATAATCACCGATATTACAGGACTGCATATGTGGTCTTCGAGATTTACTATTCACTTCTACTTTGAAAAAAATTCGTTGTATGCCGGCATCATGCCACAGCCTCGGCGCGGCAGAAAATCGCTTGGTCCCACGCGCCAGACACGCGAAAAAGGCGCTGTCGTCAACGTGATAAACCCAATTATTTCTGGGCTTTATGAAGAGAAGCGGGAAGTGATATTGTTCTCTACGCATCGAAACTAAAAGCGAATCGCTTCCCAAATCAAAAAAGACCGTCGGGATTATGTGAACAAGCCGAATACTAAGTCTATCGCGATAATTCAAGAAAAGTTCACTGTCGCAAAAGATCAGTAGACGACTGATTGGCGGAAGATTCAGAGTTTATTTATATGACACAGAAAAGTACTGGATAAAAAATTTCATAGAAAAACCGTCTTCAATGCCTTGTAGAGCATACTTTAATTGGACAAACACTCAAAGCCAGAAATGCTAAAAAATGAGCAGTAAGTGATTTCGTAATGGTAGTTGAACTTCTTCTACGCCACAACCAAAAATCAAGCACCAAATATGTTTTGATAGCTGAATTTAAAGTTAGCTTTGCGCTTTCAGTATGGACGTGTTCAAGCAGCGGTACACGCTGCGCCTTCGCGCTCTCTCCTGGATAAGTGTCTGCTACGATTTACCCTACGCATACCATGTCATGAAGTCAACCATGAATGAAACGGCAAACGAGGACAATCAGGAGTTGAGGTTGGGTCTCAATCGCTCGTTTTCGTTCTTCAGCAAACTATAATTAAACAGTTGTTGCTCGTACCGAAATACTCTTTACTTCTACAGACCGACAAATTAGGCGTGATGTACTGTGAGGGGGCATTTTAAATGCATGATAACATAAGCGGGAGGAACCGGCTCTTCATATTTTCCAGAACGGCTTCTTTGGCTTCCAGAAGTCGAATCTTAAAAGTTCCTCAAATTGGGGTCAATAAACTAAAGTAACCGTATTTCTTGCAGCAAGCCGACAACACCGATAACGTCGTCGTCGTCGTTCATCTGTGCGAACTTTCACGTCACCCACCACCATCGGTGTGCCATCAGCTCGTCAAGGGAGCTTCTGCCGTCCTACTTTGCCATCGTCGTGTTGCTCTCAACGTTCACAACTTTGTTCCTTTAATCTTCAAGAGAAGTTCATTCCTTTGAGAGCGCTTGTCGTGCTGAAATCTTTCACCTGTGAACGACGCGTGCATTGTCGCCATCCTGGCTCAAGTCGGAGCTTTTAGATTAGTTTCGGAGCGGAAATCTCAGAACTAGAAAATGCGGGTGATCGGCCGAAAAAGACACCTCCGTCCAGTGAACTGCCGTGATCATTCGTCATACTCACCTCTACCAACTTGTACAAATCTCATCAAATGCATTCTTTGCACATCACATACATATATTAAGTGAATAAATATAATTTCTTTTGCAATTTTTAGTGCATAATAGGAATCAATTTCCTTTCTGAATTTCACTAGAAGTGCACGATAAAAAAGACATACCGATCCAACCTCTGCCAGATACGGTTATTTCCCTTTCAGGACCTACTATGCCATACCTTTCGTAGCCATCTCAATGTGTGCGGTTACACTTAACTTCGCAATTCTTGCCACATGCACTTCATAACTTTTAGCATCGATTTCGTTTTTCCATCGACCTTGAAGCGAAGTTGTTGTCCTCTATTTTGGCCAAAACTTAGTTCCTCGGAACCTGAAAGGGAACAAACGTGAATGCGACATAACATTCCATAAATGAGTTCCTGTGGGCTAAGTGCAAACATTTTACCAAAGGTCAGGCAGTGTGGTAGTCATAGTGTACGATCAATCTCGATAGACCTCAAAATAAGTGCGGAAGCACTTCTTGGAAGTTCAAGTGACAGCATATTGACGGATCTCTCATCACACTAATGTAGTGTGTTGCTTTGAAATCCCTCGGAGCTCGATGAAGCTGACTCAAAGTGGCCGGTATTTGCATTTTGACATAAGTGCTCCCAAAGTCGAGCTCTAGCTGAATATCGATGGAAATGGAAAGCCGACGAATCAGGCATTTGACCATCCATAAAGGAATAAAAGAGTCGATGTAAGGAAAAAGGATTCCAGAATACACCTTTTTCCACTTTACGCTCTCACTTCACTCGAAAATATTAGAGTGGGCGAATTCCTCCGACAATTTGCGAATAAGAGCCTCTCGTCAGAATTCCCAATAAAGTGAGCAATTTGACAGCGATAAGAGATTTCAGCTTCCATTGGCGATGCAGCAGTCAACGAATTTGCATTTCAATTTTTTTCATGAAGTGCAGAAGTTCCCACCATATGACAGGGAGGATGGCCATGTCAACCATGTGACTTTCCACTAGTCTAGGAATCCAGTGCAACAACAACGCTCGGTCTTCTAGAACATCTCGTTTGCAACCATTTCCTGAGTCTGCACTCAGTGACACTGACAGCTAATAAACAAAGTTTAATGTCTAAATTGAAAAAAAAAAACATCAATCGTTGCAAGTAGGTAGGAACATGCATTTAGACAAGTTCAAGATGCCTACTTCGTTATATACTTTGTTATGTACTTCGTTATATTCGTAAAACACTAATAGTTAAGGATGTCAGTGTTGATAAATCCCCTAAGGACACACGTATTCATCCTTAGGCCCCTGCAGACTCGACGACGCGACGACGAGCATTCTCGTCCAACACGGTGCCGTCGTGCAATGCAGTGTGTTGACTGTAGAGTACGCGGCACCGCTTGGACGATAATGCTCGTCGTCCCGTTTTTTGCTCAAGTGCACTTATGACGGGGAATTCGACGCGCAAACTGCTCGTCGACGAGTCTGCAGGGGACTTTTCATTCAAGTTGCACAGGCATCGTTGAATTCGTATTTGGCTCACCCAGTAACTTATGTGGCAGGCCGCTGAACGAGTCAGTGCTTTTACCTTCCCGGACAAGTCTGGTACCAATTCGCATGACGCCGGAAGGATGGAAGGTTTAGTTAACCTGGTCGACTCGATACTGCTGGTAGATTTCCAAGCATAGTGTCAACTATTGGGTAACGGTTTCCACCAGAGAAAGATGGATAACAGCTCTAACATTGGGGGAGGACTCATTGTCAGTGAGAAATTGAACGGAACCATATAGCATCTGCGCTCCTCGCTATTATTCTCTTGAAGAAAAGAATTCCCATGAAGTGAATTCTAGAAATCTCTTTGACGAGGAACATGTGCAATAATTGGATAGGTATACTTCACATTCCATTCGAATACAAAAAGTAATCTACGAAGCAGAGCTTGAGACTGCTAGAAGTCAGGTCAGGATGCTTCAGCCTTAACAATGTCTTGCGAAGGCCAATCGCTGTTGAAATCAGCGTCTTGGTTTTTCCAGATAAAACCGTTACCATTTCACCCCACCCTGCAGGGATTGAAGGCAGGGTGAGCCTAGAGGAGGATCGATCTCTTGGCCAAGTAGGCAACTGTGACCCTCTTACCACCGCACCATGAATGCCCACCGTCTTCGTTCCCTCATAAATGTGCTAAGGCAAGCTGAGGACATAAACGAGTTGAAGAATCGTGACTTATTGTTAGTAAAAACAATTCGAGAGGTAAATACTTTATTGAAATCATGACAGGAATACACGCTTTGAGCAAATGAGTGTCAGAAAAAGGTCACCTTTATGCTATTAGTTCCTCTTAACAAACATTTTTCCGCTGGCACTGAACACACTAAGAGATCCCGCAGCATTTGGTCTTCTTTGATTGCCGTGATGTGTCGTTGAATAATTGAACGGTGCCGAATCCATTTGTGAACTCGGCTCCATAGCGACCGCTTTTCTCATTTTTCAGTATCTAAATATGTACATACGTACGTGAGAAGGACAGAGTTGACAAGCGAACTCCGGGGTATAGTTCAAGGTCACTCGATGCAAAACGAAAGTGGAGGATTACTAAATGCCGAGGTTACCTAAAAACATATGTAGGGATCACATAGGTCTCCGGGTGAGAAAAGGGAGTTTCTCTGATTCCCTCTGACACCAAAAAGACTGAGTGAAGTGGACGAAATTGATGAGATCAACCGATCGCTCTTGAACTTTCTTCCGTTCTAAAGCCATTCGTTACACCGTGCAGGTGAGGGACGCGTTCTCAGAACTGCACTGTGGTTATGTAGGCCAAAAGGTAACGGTTAACTAGCTGGCATTGATTCCCTTAGCCGTCACCCAGAGGTGAGCCACCGCATTCCGCTTTATACAATTAAATGTTACGACCACTAACCCTACCAATTTATTGTCTTCACCTTCCAAGGCATGTCTGGTAACAATTTACCCTTGCCTGTGTGTTGGAGGGCTAAGTTAGCATAGGTGAGGATCAATCGCTTGACCGTGCATGAGGTCAGATACAGGTGATAGAAAATATAAGAGCATTGTTTGGGTATTCAATGTCTTACCTTCCTTACAACAGTCATGAAGGCATCGTGGATACCAATGTTCTCTTTGGCAGAAGCGCGCACAGCCTCGAAAAAGCCACGATCATTCTTCATCTCTCCCAGCTCTTCATCCTTTATTTGGTTATCCAAATCGCACTAGAAGGAATGTAACTCATATTGTTTAACATATTTTGAATAACTTCGCTATACCAATGTTCAAGGCTCAACACACACCAGTTGGATGATATGACTGCGTTCGGAGCCGAATTACCGGATTGGAAAGGAAATAAAAGAAGGGAAATTTTGAGTTTTGAAGAGTGATCAGACTATCATGTAGTACAGTATATTTGGCAAAATTCCTCCAAGCGCTATTTCCTTTAATGCTCTTTTGAATCTTATCAGAGTTTTATTTATTAACTTAAGAATGCACAAAGAGTGTGCACCGTTATTCAAATGGAAGTGGGTTGAAACAAAGCGAATCCAAACAAGCAACAAGGCAAGAAGAGATTCCATGGTAAGATTCTTGGCCGACAAGAATGGTGAGCAATAATCTCAGACCTTTTTCCATAATATCGCCACAGATGTCCCGCTCGGCAGTGGTGATGACCATAATCTCAGACCTTCTTGAGAATTCTCAAAACAAGAAAGCAGAAGGTATTTTCGAGCTGCACAATATTGGAGTTCAGGTCTCTGACTGTACTTCCTGCATTCGAGGTTTTCAGTGGCTCCTTATTGACACTTTGCTTGTGAAGAGCCCCTGATTGGTGAGGTTTAAGAGAAGATTATTGAAATCAATTCTATCGATGGTCAGATTTAAGAATGGATAGCTTCGATATCTCGCGAATATTCGCGACGCCCTTAATTATTCTGCAACCTAGCATTTCCTTAGCTCCTGATTCTGCAACCTTCCTTAGCAATTGACAAGTCAGGATCACTAGAACAGATTCAAGTTTACTTTTTATCGTTTATTTTCGTAAGACATCACTTCTTCTAATTCGTCAAAAAACCTGACATGAGAGCAATTGCAAAAATTTGCGCTGCAGGTACAGGTCGACATTCGACCTACGTTCGCGTCTTGTTCAAACAGCGTTCCAGAGTGAGAGCTCGCGAGTAGCGAAGGAGAATTTTTACGCAAATATAGCTCACTTTGTTGACAAGCAAAAGAGCTGGCACGTAACTGCCGTCGGCCAGTCTCAGCTTTTGATCCAGATCTGCTTTCCATCGGCACGCGCCCTCTTTGCTCTGCTCCCTAGAAATGGTGACTAATTAGCCGTTCCAACGCTCTTTGACATTTTTACAAATCAAATTTCTGCACAGGCTAAGTAAAGATAAGAGCCAATAGTCAGAGAAGATTTCGGTTCACGTTTTTGTCGAGTAACCTCGGAAATAATTACCTGCGTACAAAAGAGCTGACCAACCTCGTCGCGTCCATCACAACAATCGCTGCGTGCGCATCTTTGTAATAAACCCTGGTCATGACGCCGTAACGGTCCTGCCCTGAAATCATCACATCACCTTCTCAATCACTAACACCCTACTGAAGCAGTGATAAATCTTATTCTAGTAAAGCTTCATCGAAAATTCACGAGATGTTCGATTCAAATTCAACAAATTCACTAGACAAATGATTTGTATCAATGCCATTATTCCTTTTGTATAAAAATTTGATTCGATTCTTAGAGCACCTTGTACGGTGTAGACATACATTACATACCACCAAATTCAATCAATCTGGTTCCAAACCTCGGTAAAGCTGTAGGGCAGATGCATGCATGACGTGATATATTACCTTGTTACCTTCCTTACTCGATTTTTTTACTTCCTGGTTCGGTTATTTCCCAGTTTTAGCTGTTCGTAATTTTCTAGCCCTTCAAGCGTTTCAGGCTTGCTGTCAGTTGGGCTCAACCCCTATTCTCCTCTATCCGTGTAGACGGCTGGAGCGAGGTTTCTTATTATGATATTAGTCAATATTGATGTCTTTGCAACTGCTCACTCTGGACGTATTGTTTGTTCTGTCTCGTCCCATTTTTTTGTTGTTTTATGGCGCGTCTTATGACGTTTTTAAGTAAATCGATAAATAAATAAATAAAAGGTTTTGCTAAAGCCTTGTGGCTAACGGTTAGTTTTCACACGGATCACTATCGAACGTTGGCTATCGCCAGATTGAACTGCCCTCAGGTACTCCAATGATTGATCCGAAATTGCTTGTCAGCGTATGCCAAAATGGGGGAAAGAGGTGGTCTTTCCAATAAGAACTCGCCACGCATTCGTATTTTTTCAGAATAGAGGCACGCTATTTGACCTGTACAATGCCTTGAGGGAGCATTCCGGGACTCAGGGCATTGTCTTCACCTTTTCAAACACGTCTGTTACCAATTTACCCAATCCTTGATGGACAAAAGCTTTGACTATAGCTGGGACCGATCGCTTGGGCGAGAAATTGAATGTGGCGCTTTCTTACAGTGCACCAGTTGCGCTCATTTAGAACTACTCCTGATAAATAGCCTGCTGGTTGAAACAATCGTTCTGGACCACTGTTAGAAATGCTCGTGTAGTAATGGCAAAAGATCCAAAAGCAGCATTCGAATACCGACAGATCGCTGATGCGAAGTCTTTTAAGCTGTTCATTTCCTGAAATTTGACATATTTAATTTCGTGCAATGGCGCACATCAATCACCAAACTATACCCCGAATGGGTCGAATTCTGAGTCATCGGAGCGTAACGGGTTGACTTATTGTTAGGATTCATTTAAAATTTGAACGACCTCTGATACATTGCTCTGCCGCAGTGAAGACTCCTAATGGAAAAAGCGTATAAATCCAAACAAAACCTGAAACAACCCTGTTTATGAATCACCGCATGCGCATCACTTGGGGTCTCCGAACCTTCGCCATGCCACTGACGAGGAGAGAACCCTGTATTAGAACCCAAATGATCCAGCAGCGCTCACTAATGAACTACGGTTCGAGGGTAATTCGGAGTATAGTTTGGAGTTTGTGGCAGGTACACCAACCATGATTCTGGGCACTGAATTCATTTCGTGACCAGGGGCTCGTCGATGTAAGGGCTCTGCTTTGTATGGATTGTGAAAAGAAGTGCACTAGTGTTTGCGCGGGGGGGCGGTAGGGGTGGAGGTAAAGGTTGTATGATAAGGGAAGAGGTACGCAAATGTGTCGGCACCGATCAGCCCTCTTACGCGGCGCCTCCGCATTCGTACTCCATTCAAGTCACATGGTCAATCCCTATACCGTGCCATGCGGGGCAAAATGCTACCAAGTACCATCTTGCCCCCGCATACCAAGTCAGCGTCTTCACCTTCCCAGACCCAGAGTCTGGTTCCAATTTACCCGTCCACTGACGGATGGAAGGCTTGGTTAGCTCGGGCGAAGTGCAGTCCGAGCTAACCAAGCCATGAGGGTGTCAGTAAGCGGACTAGGGAATAATTCCACCAAAGCCTGAAGCCCTCAGCTGGGTTTGTCGCCGGAACTACTCGGCATTGATGACGATCTCTTGATAGGCCGCGGGGCGAACTCCACGTTTCAGCGCAGTGTTTGCCAACAGAAAAGTTGGCGAAGGTGGGCATGGCGCGAGCACAAACAATGGTCTGGATTTTGCGAGAGATTTCGTAGGTAGTGCTATCGCAAGCCTCCGGCAAATCGACCGTCCGGTTCCCTTCCGGCACCGACGTCGCCTACCCTTTTCGAGCATTTTCACTTCTAATCCATTTGCTCCGGTTTGTCGAATGTGATTTCCATGAATCTTTTCAAACCTTTTCTTTTTCGATGGAACCCCGCCTTTCCTCTTCTATTTTCCTAAAATCTATTCATCAGGATTGTCAAGCGGTGCAAATCTGAAGATTTTCTTTCTGATAAAGTACACACAACTGCTAAATCCCCGACTGTCGTTGAAATCGATGTGAACCGGTTTCTCCGGCATCACATTTCATTGAGAACTGCATTCTCTGCCAACTTGGAGGCAATTCGCTGATTCATCGCCCTCACTCATAGAAGTCGAATGATTCATGTTCTTCTGAAGTGACCTGTACGATGACTTGAGGGAACATCCCGGTACTCAGGGCATTGTATTCACCTTTTCAAACACGTCTGGTACCACTTTACCCAGCCCTTGATGGATAAAAGCTTTGACTCTAGCTGGGACCGATCGGTTGGGCGAGAAATTGAATGTAGCATGCTGTCATTTAACTAGAAATATCAAAATATAAAGAATTTATTTGGATGTTTGATGGCTAAAGCCAAAAAGTTGTATAGCACATTGTAATATAATGCATAGGCCGTGATGCAAAAAGTTTCTTCTTTTTTCTTTTAGTTTCAAATACGCAGACAACCAGTTCCGTTGTATTTTTCGCTGCGTTGAATTTTTCCCACGGGTAAGTAAACAGCAGACGGCACAACAATGTCGTCTCCATAGGCTTGCTTACAGTTCGTTTCTCACCGCTTCCCGGACCATCGGATTTCTCCACCGTAGAGTCTGAAGCCCATTTATACTCAACGGCACAGCACATATGCACCGAATCCGTGCATTTTTTATGTTTCAAATTCTAAGTGTTTATGCACCCTTACATATGTAGAGCCAGTTGGGCAAGAAATTGGGACAACTATCTTGCCCTTGAGAAAAATGATTTCCTCTTCTTTTTTTCTTTCTCTGCTCCATTGAAGCTGTTCTAGAAAAAGATAAAAGAATAAAATATTTCCCGATTTTGCTTATTTAGAACTTTCTGACGTCATTCATCCCGATTATGATTCCGTTGAGGGGTTTCCTGAGATTTTCCAAATGGCTCTAGTTCTGAAGTGAAGTTCATGAAAACATTCACTTTCATTCAACTTACTGTTGTTTTCACACAATTTCCTACTACACTTGATGCCACCTTAAGCACAACGCGCCGTTTGTAGTTTCTCGTCCTTGGTTTTTCCTGTGAGCGAATAATTTTGTTTTGATGAGAACTTTGGATTACTTTCAGTATTCATCTAACTTCAGTGACTAGGGCCTGCGAATGAGAGCCCGTTCCTCGAATCTCTGTCTGATACAGGTCAGTTCAAGTCTAAGAGCACTTCCATTCTTCCATTCATCTCTTCCACTCTCTGGTATTTGGCCCTCTGCGAAAACTCAAATGCGCGAGTGCGGTATATTTACTTTCACAAATCAGTCTCGAAGATATTGAAAGATTAATACGGAACTTCAGAGTCTCACCCTACAGGATTCCTTTTCTAGTGGCTCTAATGCGGTCAGTATGTACCTCCACTAGGTGATGTCTTGTGAGGTGGATGCTAATTCTTACTGAGTTATAAATGGCTGGTGAGGAGTAGCATTTACGACGGCCTCTGAGAGACCCCATACAGTCTTGATTGTCCCATTGACAAGTGGGGAGGCAGAGCCATTTCCGATGATTTCTTGACTCGCCTGCGACATCGGGGGAAATTTCGCGTCCACTTCACGTGCAAGCCGAAGAACATTCTGAGAGCAAACAAAATGGTGCGTTTCCATTGCGCTGGGGGCCACAGGGACAACGTCCACTACGTCTGATTTCGAGGTCAAGTTCAAACTCCTTGCACGAGAGCCCAAAAGAAGCATTGCCGGATTCGGGCCAACTGGAAAGGAGGTGTGGCTGTGTGGTACCTCAGGATTCAATTTATTGCAATGATCGTCTGGCAGTCGGAGGAGATAGTAAAGTCGTTTGCTGGTTCCCTTCTTTCTCTCTGTGGGTGTTCGCTCGTTTTCAAATCGGATTGAGGAAATCATGGATCGAGAAGCCTTGGTTAGATTTTTTCCTTCCAGTGTCACTCTCAGAAGAAGGCGCCCTCGCTGCAATCAGAACCGAATAAGAGCCATTGCCAGTCAACGTTCAAAGAAATTAGCTGCAAAAAATCCCTCCTATGCTGAAGTCAACTGAAATTCGGACAAAACGACTATTATAGGACTGCCGTGGCTGAGAAAGGATCGATGGCTCAACCGAGCGTTTTGAGAAATGTCTGCACTACACTCGCCTTGAATCTATGAATCTCTGCTCTGATCCAACATGACGCTGATTTTAACCTAAAAAACTTATAATGTGCTGGTTTCAAGAGTTTTCTTCTTACTGGTTCCAGGAGCCCCTTGAAGCTTGATGGGAATGCAGCTTCAAGGAAACTTATGAAGATCGTGAAAAAGTAAATATGGCTCGCAACCCTAAAATGAGCGCCGGTAGCTAGTCCCTTATTCTTTCGATTGAACAGAACTCTTCCAGGGATGCAACGTGGTGCTGATATTCGTCGGCTTAGCAGCTGTCGGTCTAGCTGGTAGCCAGTTTTCTGACGTGCAGCTGAACACCTACAGGTGAGGAGGCACACCTTCCCTTCATTTCCTCCACAAAATCCTTTTTATAGGAACATCGATCTTCGCCTTCTCAATTGGGTACATGCTCTCACGGGCTCCATTGGTAAGCTTTGAGAATTTCTTGGATTTTCGGATATTTACATAGTATACGTTGCTTTGAAGGAATCTACTCGAGCGTGCGCAATCATGGCATCGCAGTGGCGAAGGTCCTGTGTTTAGTGTCGCTGGTGATCGGCACTGCCACAGCGGTCTTCTATGGATTCACCACCTATCACGTACGGTTGACAGTCTCCGTTGAAATAGAAAATTTGTAAGAATTTGTCTTGCAGATTGTAAAGGTCCACGACAACTTGGCGTCTACAACAGTCCCTCCGGGGGTCACCATCGCTCCTATTGACGGGTTCGATAATAACTATGCAGCTCGTGTCGTCATTTCAGCTCTCATGATCGGTTGGTTACCGTTTATCACTTTCAATTGTATTTCAGACAAATCTATCAGATACGATGAATCAACACCAATAAAACATCACATTTTGCTCCCATTGGAATTAGAACGGGGCACGCAGGATCCAATGGTAAGAGGCGCTGCTGATACCCGCATGGTCCAGCGATCGGTCCTCGTCCGTGCTAACCAAGCCCTCTAGACCTCTGTAGTTGGGTTATCAAGTTCCAGACCTTTCTAACTAGGTGGCGGATTTGACTTGGTATTGACGCTGGTCTTCGCAAGTTATTGTATAGATCAAATACGCATTCACCATACGTCTAACGATAAGATTGTCAATGAGACACGTATGCGGGGGCGCGTCCTCAGCGGCTGACCAACGCGGACACTTTTACCTTTATTATTAGCGTGATACTCGACGGGTATCTGCGGATTACTGGGGAAGATGTTCTGGCGATACAATGCTGATCACAAAAATCAAGACTCAGACGGGACTAGAACCAGTGTCTCAGACTTAGGATGATTTAATACCTCGCCGTAACTCCTCCACGACTGTGCCGATCATCTGAGCTATTCTAACACCCTCCTCAGCTCCCTAGGAGCTATTTCTCAGCTGTTTTACATCTTGTTCTACTTTCCATGGCTTCGCTTGAGAAAGAAACTCGACTTACTCATTTTGTTTAAAACTCCGAAGAAGATGTTTCTGTGAGCCCATTCAACACGTTTCAATGTTCACGTACAAGAGGAGCGCCAGATCGCAGACTTCTGAGGCAGAATCTTGACTAGAAACAATTTCTCCACCTATAGAAACCCGTCCCGTGGAAAGTTCAACCGTATTTCCAGCACTAATAAAATGTTTGGCCTTTATCTATGCGGTTTCAAGGGAGTCTATTGCTGCATTTCTGATTTACCATATTTCTGTTTTCCAGGGGTTGGATTTCTAGCCGGCGTTATGTCTCTTTTATTGGCGTTGCTACTGGACCACATTTTAGTCCTATCTGAAACGGTTTATCCCATGCAGTCGGTGAGACTTTTCAACATTATGTAACACTAAACGATTCTCCTTATTAAAATAGAATCTCCTCCTGTGGTGAACCCACTGGACGGGGAATCACTAGTACGTACATCAAGAACGAAGAATGCCTGAACCATACTGTCTAGTCTGCACCTCTAAAATTGTCTTCAGAGAGAACAGGTGCTCGCCATTCGTCGCTCGAACGTCACTTTGGCTTCCGTGGCGTTGATAAAGTTGTTCCTCGGAGTCGGCGTTTTGGGTCTATCAGTGTTTGTCGAGTACGAGCACGAAAAAGTGAGTGGCTAGCACTTCTTGTAAAACGATCCACTTAAGAGTACTAGAAGCACTTTCCGCTCATTTCAGATCGCAACGGATTCCTGCACATGGTGTATTAAGATCGCTTTGGAGCACATCGCAGCGATGCTGGCCATTGTCAGCAGTGCGGCAGAAATTTTGGCAAGTCGAGGTGGAAAACTTCGACGAACCGAGCTACTGGTAAACGACACATCTATCTAAGCATGAGCATACCTCTTCAAAAAGGGCAGAAGGGCAATCCGGCATACATTTTACCGGCTGTGGGACATTTCGGCCGAATCGCTGTCGGCGCTATGCAGGTGATTGTACCTGCGGCGCTTCTCGTCTGCGGACTGTCTGGGCTCGCACTGGCCCATCCTTCACGGCTACTAGCCCAGGCGAATTGCTACCAGACCTATTTGGAAAGAAAAAAACTGCCTTGAGCACACGCTGGCTCCGTCTCAATGCGATGGGCCACACAGTCAGCCTGGCCTCGATGCTTTGGTCATCGACTGCTTTAGAACATTCACAAAAACGATTTCGAGCTCCATCTAATGAGCGCGACCATGAACTTGCTGGAAATACCGTTGAGAAGAAGTTATATGATTGAAGTGAAAGCATTATTACATATTCTATTCTGCGCTGTTCGAAGGTTTCGTCCCAACCCATAGTCCATCAGTATGATTACAGGCTTTCGGATACCTAGGCTTTTCCTTCAAACGTGGGATTCCCCTTTCAGCGGTGCTTTCTGCAAGTTTATGGTGGCGCTCATTAGATAGAGCTGGAAATTTTGTTGCGGAATCATGTTGCATTTGTGCTGGTTCGGGTCTTCATATCGTCTTTGTGACTGTTCTAAGGAAAGGAATCGATGAGCAAAGCATCGAGCCTGGTCCAAATGTATGGCTCACTTGACCAAATCGGGCCATCCATCGCGGAGAGCGGCGTGGTCCACCGCTTCGCGACGAAACCGGAGCTATAGTCACCTGTGTGGCGCCGATTACGATTCGGGCCAAATGTCTTCCCACGGTTTTACCTTCATACTCCCACCAAGGCGTGTGGTTTAGCGGGCCTTAAAAATAGAAATATTAAGATTTCAAGCTCCCGAGCCATTCGAAAAAAAGGAAATACATATTCGATAACATCAGAACCTCGTAACTGATCGGAATAAAAACATTGTAGAATAAATAGGTCACCAGCACTTGGAAATCGAAAACAAATCCAATTTCTGCGCCGTCTGAGCAAAACATACGGCAGTTCAGCATTGTGGGTAGCAGCAAGAGAGTGCCTGGTGCCACACTTTTGAGGTTTACATTTTCTGTGTCTCAGTAATCACAATGGAGCCCATTTTATGTTTCATATGTAAATATGTAGTAAAGTGGTAAGAGGCGCTACTTTCACGCGGTTTGCCGCTATGTACTAATGAGTCTCAAGGCAAGACTTACAGCCTAGCCTTTAGAACGAAATGCCACTATAATGCTTCCATCAGTTATAGTGTCAAATCATTTCGAAGTCTTTTTCTCGGATTCCAGCACATCACCAGATTAACTGAAAAATTTTCATGTCGCCCTTGGAATATCGGTGGTAGCTGCTGTGTGGTGCATCAAATCGGTCGACAACAACATGATGCCTTACTACAAAGACGACCTAAAGGTCTACTACAACGGAAAAGAATTTCGCGGTAAGTTCCCCTTATTTTCCAATTTTCCAAATGTCATCTTCATCGCCGATTTTCAGGAAACTGGAGCTCCTCATCGCAATACATCATCGTCATTGCGCATGGCGTCCTCATCGGTTGCTTCGGTAATTTCCTCGTTTCCTTCTGAGAACATTCTAATTCTGCATAGTTCCCTGGGTAGCATTCAGGTCTCCTCTTCTTCCTATGTGCTCTTTCATCAGCTATTGTCGGCTCCTGCCTACAGATCGACTTGGCGGTTGTTAACTCGAGCGGACTTGAAGAGAAAACATTTCTGTTCAGGTGAATTAGCACAAAGAATCAGAAAATTTCAGCGGTCAACCTACAATCGGGTTCAGGTTTCTCGCTCTACTCCACATCTTTTGGGGTTCGGCGCTGCTAGCTCTCTGCGTTCTTGGGCTCATTGATGTCAGCTGGAGAGGCGAATTCCTCGGTGCTGATCTGTTGTGGATGGTCGTGTTGTTCTGTTCGACGGCAATTCTTGGCTTCAGCAATCACAGGTTGTTGGGCTTTTCTTTTCCAAAGTCGATTTTTTCTTTACAAATTTTACTTATCATTGTATTTCGCCCTTCAACGTCGACCATATGAAGGATCCGAAAGTGAAATCGCTAGAAACCCTCACCGCATTTGCTTGCCCGCACTTCAGGTAGACAAGGTTGTTGTTTTCTAGCCGAAACCATTGTGCAATAGTGGTACAGTGGTAAAAGGGGTAGAAACATCCCTGCGGTCGAGATCAATCCTCGCCCAGGCCAACTAAGTGTTCTACTTCTGCGATTGTTACCAGACTTAATTCGGTAGAGTAGCTGGCCCACGCCTGCATAGACCAAATGCTGACTACAGTGCCTCTACTCTGAACGGAACTCAAATCGTCTCCTCAGGGGATAGCCATCCCTACCCCTTTCTTACCCTTGCCTTGACCTTTAGCTGAATCCTTCAAAAAAAGCAGCCTAAACTATTTTCAAGGAATCCCGTTGAAAGCTACCAGCTACATAATTCCTAGCCATAATCATTAATTCATTAACAATGTACATCATCATCACTGCGTTGTCAAGCAGTGGAAGGGTAAGTGAGACGAGCTCTTCGCTTCAACTTTAACCCTTAATCTTAGAGAGAGATTATAACGATTTGTAGCTCTGTGGAAAGAAATCTGTGAGCTGTACGTTAGTAATTCATCGTTGCTTCGTAGTGTGAAGTTGAATACTGTAGTTCTGTGCAGGGATACTGTAGGTGATATGATCAGACTTTCCAGTGAAGGGTTACAGCAAGGAGGAAGAGCCATCAGCTACGGCTCGAAAAAAGCCGTCTTGTTCTCCAGGTTCTTCCATCGTTAAACGCCGGCATTGTTGGTGGTGATTTCAATATGTTATTTTTCTACCTTACGAGGTTGCTAGGTGGATGTTTTATATAAAAACTAAGAAACGTTTCACGTAACAACCCTATGAGGCAGATGAAAAATATATTGAAAGTTTTTTTTCACTGTATTTTACTGTCGAAATGAGAAGTTGTAGTAACCATCGTACGCAAATTGCGAGACCTTTTATGAGTCGCTCATGGTCGAAACAACAGTTCTACGGAATCTCTGTGTCACTTATTCGATCGTTCAGAACGTTGGTGTCAACACAGCTTGTGATGAATCTGGCCTGTCTCGGCATTGCCATCGAAAAGATGTGCGCCTCAATCAACCTCATCTATCAGTTCTCCTCGTATGTGGTCTACGTACGCGGCGACAATCACATCTACATCTCCCAAATCGTTCTGATATCAGTGCAGACAGGGGTAAGATTTGTGACTTTTGATGGGAATCAACCCTGATGGCTGATGGAAAATGAAACCACTCAGGTTCTGGCCGCCGAAGTACTGACTGCTCTAGTGTGTAGTGTGCTGCTCGGAAACGAGTTACGTCGTCAGCACAGCTTTGCCAAGCAGTGGCAATCGAGAGGTAAGTGAAAAACAAGCTAAATTAACGAAAGATAAAATACTTATGTACAATATAAAGTTATATATTACACACCAATATCAACTTTCAACTACGAGACTATTTTGGTCTGACGCCGAGTCAGTTCACTATTGGCTATCTCAGTAACGCAATATTTTCATCAGGGAAATTTTCATTTTCATTTTCATTTGTTTTTTTTTCTCTCAGTACAAAGAATTTTAAAGTGACTCATGGCAAGAAAATGGTGAAAATGGATTGTATCTCGCGTTCTGGCGGATGTTTACCTAAGGTACAAAAATCTTCTAAATTTTCTAAACTACTATCTAGGTCTTCCTATGTATTTTAATCTCAAGCTACTTGTGCGTATGTACATAAATTACCTTTACAAAAAGTTATGGTATTATATTATTCATCAAATTCATTCTTTTTCTATTGTAATTGGTTCGGTGAACAGACCTGCCTTTTTTCTCGACATGGGACTACTGGACCCGAATCTTTGCTGCTTAAAAGTATTCAAACGAATATTTGTTTGAAATATGCCAAAAAGCAACAGCACCTCGAAAATGGATTCCATCCTGTTTAAGGGACTGCACTGTTATGCTCGAGCACATCTCTGTTCTATGGAGTTGTCTTAACTGGTTGCTACGTCGTATTCGAGTTGGGAAAATGGCGATACAACGAGGTTTGCTGCCCTTTCGCCTCAAAAAGGTTCCTTCCATGATCCACATCTCTCAGGTTCCTCTGGAGATACCGTTCTTCCGTCTGGGCAACGGACCTCTCGCTCTGGTGGCGTTTATAGTGCAGGTTTGTTTCCATATGTGGCAAACAGCACAATTTTTCAAAAAATCAACAATCCGCAGAACAAGTTTATCGATCAGTGCATCATTGAGGGAAACTCTGTAAACTTATAATTGAATGCCTTTCTATTTGAGCTATTTGAACTCGCAAATTCAACATGAAATCTCTTTATGTATCTCACAGCCAGATTTTATAGGGTTTCCGCGCACTCTTTACCTCAACGAATCGAATTATACTAATTTCCAGGTGCTAAGTTTTTGGATGAGTTGGCTATTCGCTGTGGCTGTCGTTATTCAAATCCTCATCGCCGCTTTGGCCTTATTCACCATTTCTTCAGCAATCACTAACGTCTATTACATGGTAAGTCAAGGCAAACATGATATGATGGTCTACTGAAACGCTACCATTGCGTGAACCTTATTCGCTCGCTTTACTTTATGTTTTCTCTCTTATTCACCCCATGTTTTTCTGATTCCTCAATAGTTGCGACATGATCCGGACTCTCAATCAAATTATTTGCCGACAAACCGGACCTTGATCAAACACAGTCGGAGAATTTGTTATGAGAGCTTCGGGAAAGTAGGGAAAGAAGCGAATGGTGAAGAATTGAGCGAGTCAACGGTGCATTCAATGAGAGACGGTTCTGTAGGTGATAAGAACTCAACTCATTGTCAGAGTTTAATCTAAGCCGCTCATTTCGTCGCCATATTCCTAGGAAACTCCATTGCTAGCAACATTGCTGCGTCTGAGAGCCGGGTAACTAACAGGGCTTCGGCTTCTCTTTCTTGCTTGCTACTTTGAAAACAAACAAATCTTGGTTAGTATTCGGAACTGACGTGCTCGACGTTAACCTTTGAGCGTAACGCGTATGATACGTTAACCGCGATTCATTACCGCGATGGGATATAGTCGCTGCTTATACCGAGTAATGCGAGTAGACGTGGTAATTGTCTCAATTCTAATTTCGAGCTCGTTACGTAAACCGTCACCTATGACCTCTATCATTTATGACCCTCGGGGTATCGGAGTATCACATACAGCGGTGTTCAACAATCAGATATTGTGGCAAACGCCTTTTTAATCTCGTGGGGCCCAGGTGTCGTGCATGAATCTGAGCACGCAGTTTCCTTTTCGTGGTAAAACTCGGACTGGATTCGGTGCTTGAATTCAGTATTTTTCGCCTGAAATACTGAAGGGTGTAGAAAGTGTAGTTCGCGACCCCGTGTACGATGGAAAAATTGCTAGCGCGATGTTTCCTTAGCAGAGTAATGAACCTCCTTCAAATGAGCGTGATTGTTCACAACACCCGTGCGCAGTCTGGAAGGCTAGACTTGCAGCCTGTAACTTAACACATATCTGTGCTTTCTGTGCTTCGATCTTTGTATGAGTTTGCCAAAAGTACAGCTGAAAGAATATAGGTGCCACAACAGATGCATGCTCATACTAAAGGCAAAACGAAAGAAGATTGAATCAATGGGTCATACGTTTTTGACACCGCCGTATCGGAATACTTTCCTCAGATATGTCGTCCCAATTCAACACATGCATTGTTGCTTCAATACTGACCTACGCTTCAATGCTAAAGTACAAGAAAGGTTCACAATCAAATGAGCCTGCTAGTAGGTTGTTTACAAATGAATTGCGTTTCTTGATGCGCAACTTCACACGCACATAACTCAGCTCAAACAAAAGGTTATTCAATGACTTAACATCATTAGAATGTCTTGTGAATAACCTACAGAACAATGTATACCCTTTGAAAGTTCGAAAAAAAATTGAAATAATGAAGTCAGCGCCTGATATTTCCAGCAAATCCTACTGTCGACGACGGAACTCGCACGTACAGACCGACAAACTACCATTTATGACGTCTCGTTGATTCTGAGCGCAGGCGCGGCCCTTGCGTGCTGCTTGGCCACATTGGGAGGATCGCTCTACGCTTTATTGTATGAACTACGCATGATTTGCGATTCTATCGATATAACTTTGAAATTGTCCTTTTAGCTACCGCTCCATACCATATGAAGGGGGGCCGCTGCTGGCAGTGGACGGCCGGACAGAATCGGAACCGAGTGTACAGCTCTTATCTCCGCTGCCTACAATCAGCAGTCCAAATTTGGTACTGAGGATAGCCGATGGCGATACATGCGCTTAACTGTCGCTGCCTCTCATTGGTTGAATGATTTTGCCTCAGATGAGAACTGATCGTTCAAGGTGCCTGGACAACTGATGGAGGAGCAGACCGCCTATTGCTCGACCGACGAGAATCCCTTCTACTACCATACTTCAAGACGATACTACAGGCAGCCGTATACAGTGGAGTCAGGGTGAGGAGCGTTACATGGTTCGATTTGCTTGCCCATAAGCACAGAAACTCTTTAAAATCTCAGAACTGCTATTCCCGCTGAATAGAAGTCACCAAGCGGTGATGCTAACGATAAGGGAGATGGGTCAAGAGGTATTCAGCGAGGTTCAACGCAGAGAAATGTAATCCTCTTTCAGCTGAATCATTCTGCACTTTTTTGACTCTACGTTGATTCGCTTTCATTTCTAAGGTTTATCTGTAATCAACACCATTAAAATAGTTCATATTGCCGTTAAGAAGGCACATTCAAAATCTTTTCCTGAGCCGTTATCAAGGTGCGCCATAGCAATACGGGGCCACTGAGGAACGGCAGCCGTCCGACAATTCTTGCTAAGGAGAAAACAATGTGCTACAATCTCCGCTTTCCATTTTTGTTTGATATCAGAGTCCGTGGCACAAAAATTCCAACTTTTCGCTCCACTTTCTATTATAAGTTGTACGATACCGGAACATCTATGTTAGAAAATGTAATTATCTGCACCACATCCATAATTGGGAGGGGGTGTAATGGTAAACATATTAATAAAAGTAAAAGGTAATGGTAAAGGCGTCGGCGTTGATCAGTCCCCTAAGGGCGCGTCACAGCATTCGAGCAATCCAAAATCGCAGAGACATGGTGAAAGTGACTAGTAGGTCCTGTCGCTGTACCAAGTTAGTGTCTACCTTCCCAAACAAGTCTGGACCAATTTGCCCGACCCGGAGTGATGTCAGGCTTGCTCAGCTCGGGCGGGGATCGATCGCTTGACCATGTAGGTGTTAGTGGCTCCCCTTATCAATGCGCACACTACGTAATCAATTGATTAATAAATATTATTAGAAACTAGTAAAGTCGACACGTCTTTCGAAAAGACACCAAATCGGATTGTTCCCAATGTTTTGTTCAGGTTCTACGGCTACACTCTGACCACACCACGTACTCCGCAGCACAGAGACTTCGCCTCCAGCTCCTCACAGACCCAAATTGGCCACGTCTTCGCCGAACATCACAAATCTTCATAGCTTCGTCGAACTCCACTTCAGTGGATGTACAAATCTGGCTATTTGCCTAATCTCTACCGTTCTGCCTAGGTGCGCGACGTCTTCATAGCATAACCTCGCCCAAATTGAAATAATAATGATATGTCACGACGTAAATTATGATTATGACTGACACAGTTCCATGGAGATTTTGACAAAGGGGTAGGACTTTGGATCGGCGGCGCTGTAAAAGTCATTTTCGAGGCTCGCGCACTTGTTGGAAGGTGAAATAAGTGGCTGCCAATCTTAAGCTGAAACGGGTTTTCATCATGACAGTCTGTTTTTCCCACTGGGAAAGCTTACGGCTTCAGCTGTTGTAACAAAGAGTGAAGAATCTTATCAATGATAATGCAAGGACACCTATTGCTCAATATCGGAGCGTTGCTCAGCTTTTGTATGTCTCTGTTTCTTACCTTGATGAAATGCAATTCCAAGATGAACATTCTATTGAACATTCTAACAGCACACTATTTGTTAGCAGTTGATTAGGAAGGTTTAATATTTTGTGCAACGAAAGCATGCTATTGTTCCTGCTCGCTTTCCGGGTGAGACGACTTTACGAAGCTGCCCACAAAGAAGAAGGTAAAGGAGTAGAGGTCGACAAAGTTGATGAGTCGACTAAGGGCACGGGCCAATACAATGGCTTGCAGGGGCTGGCCGCTATACCAAGTCAGAGTCCTTGCCTTTCCGAACAAATCTGGTACCAATTTAGCTGAATTTAATTCACCTTTTAGTTGGAGTTGGAAAACTTGGTCAGCTTGGATCAAAGTCGATCGCTCGACTGAACAGGTGAAGGGAGTGCTCTACCACTGGCGGTTGTTACACGGAGAATAGGGTGTTTCCATTCACCTTTGCGCCAATTCTGGCGGTGGACCAGCGGATTTGAGTTTGATCAGAACTGGGGAGCGATTCCAGACCTCAGCACTAAGAGCATGAGAAGTATAAATCTGATAATATAAAATCCTACAGAATCCACTGAATCAGTTCGTACTATCAGCGGCACCCAGTTAGCACTTCTGCTGTGAAACCAGCCTGGTACTATAGTAGATATTATTGCCACCTTCTGCGGTATATGCGTTTCTTAGGGAAACTGCGATTGAAATTTGAAAAGAAACAATCACGAAGTTGTCAACTGTTGGGTTCGTCTTATGAAACATGGAAGTCGAAGGAAAAATAAAGAATGATGGCTCGCTGTTGCTCAGCAACCAAAAGCTTTTGTTCTTTGTGAAATAATAAAAAAGTCAAAACTGAAATAAAACCAAACTGTGCAAAATACTCACCAGAAATATCCCACAGCTGCAGGTAGACCTCTGCGTCGTCTTCTAAGCTGATCCGCTTCATTGCGAAGTCCACTCCTATCTGAGTGAGATTTAGGGCTGGATGTCTCACGAAAATTCAAGACACTCACTGTCGCCTTGTAATTCGCTGTGAACACGTCGTGCACGAATCGTCGGATAATCGACGTTTTTCCTGTGCCCGAATCACCAATCACCAGAATTTTGAACGTGTACTGCTTCTTCTGCATGTCCTGGTAGAAAATTAGTAGTAATTGTAAGGACAAATATTATTATTCCTAAAAGTTTCGGAGAAAGTTGCGGTTAATAACGACTGGATAGGAATAGAAAAGGTTTCCGCGCAGCCAACTTCGCGCTCCATCTCTCACAATTAGCAATTTGCAGCTTCTATTTCGTTATTTTAGGAGGTACTAAGCATAAAGAAACGAGAATAACAACATGAAATAGCCCGATTTTCTACTCTTCGGGGGTGGTCAAAATGTTACTCAGAAACACACCTACGATTATATGCCAGTGGCAAGGAGGTACCTCGTTGCCTACCCAAATAAACGCGGTAGCAATCGTAAACCACTGATAACTCAAATATGTAAGTAATAAACTTGGATTCGTTTGACTCTGCTTTTCGCAATCACATAAAAAGCTCGGACTGACGAAAAGCATTAGGTGACTGATCGTTAAAAAGGTATTTACCATTTCATAAGTAAATTTGTATGGCTCTGGCGGAATGGCTTTCGAAAGCGAATAGCTACCTAGTGTTTTTCGACCTCCCGGGCTCGAAGGAAGGTGATAATATTGAAATGTCAGCCGTAAAGGTGGTATATTAATAGACTATGTTAAACCGCTATAAACACCATCATTTCATCTGTTTTACAATGAGTACAAACTTCAAAAAAACAAAACGCTTTAAAGCAAATCTCGGGACCTCAGCGTCACATCAGGTATGAAAATCACGTAATACCAACAGTATCGAATTCAATCACATTGAAGTAGTGTGCTCCATCCAGTGTGGATTGATTGCGGAGCAAATCTCCTTCACATAAAGACATCAGCACATTTCACTTAGAACCGATGAGAAACGAATACGCGAGATATCGAGCAGGGAATCCTGGCAAACGAAAAGTCGCGAACACTATTTTTACAGCTATCCTTCATGTCTGATTCTCGCATTTTGTGGTCCGATCCAGTGTTAGATAAGTAAGTGGATTAGCAGAAAAAGTGGCAAAACGTAAGTTCTCTTTTAATTTGACTCAATAATCCCTGAAAACCGTGTTGGACTATTTTATATTTCGCAAAAATGCTCACTGCATTTGACGGTACCAGCCTCTGTGGCTGGTACCATCGAAGCTTAGGCTAAAACGGAGTCCAATTTTATTTTCAATTCGGAACAACCGTAAGCGAAATGCGTTGGACGAAACCAGAAAACTGGAATCACTCAAAAAGAAACAAAAACCCGAATACTAATAGTTGAGAAGAGAGTCCTTTGGAAGGGGTTCGAATAGACGGGCTAGCGTTAAATTACACGTTTGGTAGAGGCCAGGCCCTAACCCTGAGCAGATTCATAGTATCGATCTTAGGTAGCATGATTTGAAAAGAGCTTCTCTAGTGCTAGGCGAGAATAACCACACAGCGAAACGAAAACTGCGATCGAAGAGTGGTTATCCATCAATGAATGAGTAACGGCAAAAAGGTAGGGTTTCCAGACAGTTTTTTGAATGCAAAGAGACCATATCAGAGGTAAATTGATCAAGTTCAGAATTTCTCTTTCAAATTCAGCAAATTTCAGAAATTGGAAGCGAAACGACTTCCGTTCCCCCTTTAAAGGCACCGAAATGGATTGAAATTTCAATCTCAATTTAACTCGACAGTGAGAGGCCGTCGTTAAACAACAAGAAAAGCATTAGAATCCCTTTAACGCAAAACTAAAACCATGAAATGCCCCAACACTTGAAAATGCACAATAAGAAATTGCCATCATAAGAGATCGTTCGTTAGGGTTCGAAGCAGGGTTGAGCGTGGGGTGCGATGATCGCAGGGGGGGGTCGTACCGCCGTCATGGTTGAGGGGGGGGTCGTACGTGTGAGGGGGGTCGTACATTTTGTGATGGGCTAGAAATTACGAGCAGGTGCATTAAGGAAATGTGCGGAATCATATTGTTATCAGTTAGCATGTTTCAGATTCAGACGGACGCATATGGCCTCGCAAAGTTTTTACATCGTTTTAGCGAAATTTTTAGAAGTAGCCTAGTCATTCTGTTTTCGGTTTACGAGTGCTCAAATAATTGCTTTCTGCTTTCAGATGATCACATTGCGACAGCATGTGCGGCTGGACCAGTGCCGAACGAAACAGGAATCTTTTCCAGAGAACAATGAGTAGTAGTAGTAGAAGCTAGTTCACGTAGCTGTGAATAAAGAAGTTTGCCTGACTTGCTGTTTTCGAGATTTGAAATAAATAAATTCAAAACCGTTTTGTAGCATTGAAGAAGAACAGTGCTTGATGAGTGTTGTTTCTTTTTTCGAGAGCTAGGAAAGTATGTGTAACAGTTATTTTTTTTATTTTTTTTTATTTTTATTTTTAGTATATTTTGTATTTATTTAGTTATTTTTCTTTTGTTATTTTTTGCTTTTATTTATGTAATTTTTTTACATTTTTTTTCGAACTTCGAAGAGTTCTAACTTTTGCACAAAGTATTTGTATGCTTGGTGTTGACAACGCTGCAAGAGGAGAGAGTCAAAAATACAATGTACTGTTTCGTTTTGATTTCTCCTATGTACCTTTCACAGTTTACTATAATGTGAAACGAAAGCATTTGATAAGTAATGTAGGAAGTGTATCGAGTGTACTAAGCAGTACTAAAGAGAAGAATCTTGCCTTATATAAACAACTGTTTTCAACTGAGGAAATCAACGAGCATGCGCAATCAAAAACGGAAGGAAATCAATTGAGCAGTTCGATCTGTTCCTTTGAACGCCTTATCAATGAGTTGACCGCTGGCGCCGTAAGCCGCCTCTGAACACGACCTCACAAAACACGGACGATATACCTACCGATTCTACACCCATTATCACTGACCCAATCACATTCCTTGATGATGGGATTGATTCTGAACAACAGCAAACTTTTAAGCCTCTTTGGTAGCCTTATTAGATGGTCAGAGCTTGTTTTATACCCTAAAAAAGAGACATATGGGGCTGAACGAATCCATCTTCGGTAGGACTGCTTCAGGCTATGCTTCAGGCTATAGTTGCAGCAGATTGGTTGTACAAGGAGCACACAGAAATAATTTAGCAACATTTTTCGAACCGTTTATTCTTCAGAAACCAAGTTCACCATGTTCACCTACAGGTTTTTGTGTCTTTCTTTCAGAGGAAGAAAATTTGTAGAAACCGCCGCGGTTGGTTTTTTGAAACAGTTGAGAGAGTGGCGGGAGCTTTTTAGCTCTACCTTTGCTCTCAATAGAAGTCGTTTAAATACTGGAGACCAAGCAAAGATCCCCAACTGCATGAGGTCAATGAGCTTTGACAAAAACTTTAACTTCAGCTTTTTGAATAGTCTTTTTTACTCGTGTTCACTCGTTTTAAATGTTTTGCCAATTTTCCATTACTGCTGGTACCCAACAAAGTATTTCTGTGCCCGCGGATTGAACTCAGGTGAATGCCGACAGCAAATGTTCCTCCTCAACAAGGAGTTCAAGGACACCAAAATGAAATCTCCCGAAACTGCGAAGTCAAGAGAAATTTGATGAAATTCAACTGCTGTGGTAACCTGACAGATGCTATGTATTTCACTACAATATGACGATGTTATGTAAATGATACTATGGTATAATTTCGGAATTTCAACTACTATCTATAAAATGCGTTTGGAACAGGAAATTGAAACGAAATTGGTAGACTTTCTAACCATAGAATCAGATGGGTGTTGTGAGGCAAAATTCAGCACAATGGTTAAGCATGTGACTGCGACCAAATAATTTCATATAGTGTATATTCTAGTTTCTCTGTGGGTTACTATTAAGGCTACTAGAAGTGGATGTTGGTAAGTTCAACCTCGAAAGCCTACGATCTACAACCTCTGATTCCACGTCTGTGGTCCTGGCTAACTACGTCATTACACAGAAGCCCTGCATTCCAGAGCTCCAATCATAGCACCTACACATCTCTGTAGAGTTCCTTCAGCTGCAGATGCTTAGCTGATCTAACTAGTTGGAAAGAGTTCGTTGATGATTTTGTAATTGCCTCCTTCTTTTTCAAATAATGTCGACATGTTTTTGAGTGCTTGAACTCAGAAGCAGTTCAACTCTAGGTTGAAGTCAGCTTGTTCTGGAATATGACGAAGGCGAGAGCGGAAAGTTACCATGCTGGTCCTGCTATACGGATCAGAGGCCGTTCACTGATGACAAGGATGACTCAAGGAGAAATTATTAGAACAACTCCTTAGCACCTCTTTCGAAACTCCTTATCTATCAGATGAAGGAACTTCTTGACACTACCGTGGATTGAGTACCAGCTGATAGCATGTGTGGGAGCAATTTCGAAAGGTCTCTGAACCGGTAGATCATCCTTAAGAATTGAGTCCTTATAGTTCAGCCAGAAGTTTAAACCCACCACCTGTAGAAAGATGTTAGAAACTAGAAATAATAATTATCGTTCAAATCGATAATTTCGCTGTCTTACTTCCGTACTAGCGAAGGAAAACCGTAGAAGACTGCAGAAAGGATGAAAAGCAGTGCTTTCAGGTAAAAGGCCTCAAAATGGCAAAGTGATGCAGAGAAATTCAGTATATCACAGTGAGAGAGTATGTACCTTAATGTAGAGCCCTCTGGAGAATGATTGAATTCGTCAATCATCCTTTTTGTTCCCCCGGAGCCATTTACAACTGTTCGCCAGCTGTCGCCATCTCGTACGATAAGTCGAAGTTGGTCCTTTAGGCCATTCGAGCGATCAATCTGCTGGACAGGCGTCCTGATAAGGAAGTTTACTCATCCCAAACGCGCATTGCGACACCAACGGCAATTCACTACCACTTACCCATTCTTCGCTCTTACTTTTCATCATCTACTGTGGAGTTTTCTGGCTATGGCTCGAAAGTTTCTGGCGGATACCCTAAATGAGTTCAGAATTCACACGTTCCGAAAATTATTGCGAACCATTACTCTGCACACCATTGTAAAGTTTAAAATATGTTATGATTCATAATTCAAATCATATGGCTCACAATGCAATGTGTATAGGTTTACTTCTAGAAACGTTTCCCTTTCGATGTCCTGCAGGTGAACCAAACGGTGTCCTTCACGGTCGTAGGAGCTCTCCATTAGCACAGTTTTTTTCTCAAACTATATCTTAACTACGAGAACTATGAAATGTTGAACTACTTGTTTCAGTTCAGAGAAAATGTTATGAATGTGTAATCTAAAACGTCACGGAAGGAACTTGTTCCCCGTTGTGAACCTATTTCCTCTTCTTATCATGCCTCATAGTGTCACAGAGAAGCTCACAAAAACGACTTTGGTGACTTGGTGAGAAGTGTGAAGAGCACCCGTCACGGATATCCGGAAAGAACTTCCGAGAATCTCCTATCGTGTTGTTTGAACAGTAGAGTAAGGAAATTTTCGAAAAGCGCTGTTAACAACACGATTCACGGCAGGCCTTTAGCCGCATTTCTGATCGTCAACGTGCTCTATATCTCTGAATGGAACTCGATCTTTGGTGTACTGTGTACTCGAATGTGAAATTGGAAAAATACAATCATGTGGCTCTCTATAGAAGAGACAACACACTCAACACGTGAGTGTGTCGCTTCTGCTATAGAGACTTGACCTCAACAAATCAATGTTGATGAAATTTGCCGCGCAATCGGATTCGACATGTCGGAAACGTAATTTTTTAAAAACTGCCTTTGAAATACAAAGTGCATTTCAGAGCAAATTTTTGGTCGATTTGTATCAGCTTGAAAAACCAGTAGTTGGAGAATACAAAAAAGGCGAAAACAGTATTTGAAAGCTCATGTTTAGCAAAAGAAGTTAAGCCAAATGCAGACAAGAATGAATCATACCATGAACAAGTAGAAGAATAGTGTTGAATTATACTCCCAACTTATTCGGCGCTTTTTGACAGAGGTACTCAAACCCTTTGCTCAAAATTGCATCGATATTGCTGTGGCTTTATTTCAAATCTCCTCATGTACATAATTCATGAGGCTGGTATGGTCCGCTAAGATTGAACTTCTCCGAAAAAGCTGGCACATTATCAAACATCCACTAAGGTAGTTCGAGGGCATCCCCAAATTCACAAGTAACAAGTAATTTCTGAAGAAAAATCTTTCCAAGAATAGAAAAATGGTGCACTAAATAAGGAAACAATAATATTTACATTTTTTTTTATTTTTACACAGACTGAGCTCTCCACCTTCATATACAGATTTTTGCGTCACTTACGAACCAAGCCTCCATTTTTTGCGCACATGTGCACAGCCTTCCAGAAAGTCGAAAACTACCATATGATAGAAGTACCTTACATCGTTACAGACCGCTCGACAACGACGTTTTTTTTTCGAAACTAAATGAAAAACGAAATTCCCATTCCTGCTAGAGACCTTCAAACTAATGTTTTCCCGTGTTTCTAAAATTTTGTAGAAGCCGCTGCAGATGCTTTTTCAATGAAAGTTGAGTACAAATAACAGTTAAAAACCTTGATTGTGGTAACGTAATAAGAGCTACAGTGCGTTTCATAATTATACGCCACCCCCCCCCTATTTTGGTGTTTCCCACTTTAACGAAAGAGATGCAGTTTTTTCTTTAATGTCATTTTCATCAGCATGGAAAACAACCATGGGAAACGCTTTTTTGGAATTTGAGAGCTGATGTGGTTTTTTACATCGTACATTTTTTAATATCCGCAGGTTTTTGCGCCCAACGCGACACTTTGGTTTCCTGTAGATTTATTAAAGATGCAGTTACAATCCGGTTATTAAATTCGTTGATTATTCTTTCCTTTTTCCCCATCGCTGCTATCAAGCGGTTTCGTATTCCTGAGCGCGAGTTTCAAAGAATTTGTGGGCCGATTTTCACGAACTGCGCCAGTGACTCGCACCTGATCTCTGTGATTGTGGCTTAGTGATGTCTGTTCACATACACATCTCGAATTAGTGTGCTCTAATGATTCTCCACTGTATGAGCAATCCAGCCTACAAGCAGCCTCCTCTAAGATCTCAACGCCGTGGACTTTAAAGGATGATTAAGTCGAGAGCCATAGATGGATTTTCGGGTAGTCCCGCTGAATCGAGAATTCTACCATCCGGCACTGGCTCTGAAAAGGCATAATGTGATCTGCTAGCACTTACTAGTAAAACCACAAGGTAAGGTCCACCGAATTTTCTTCTTCTAAAAAAGAAGGTTCTTCTCTGTTGACATGAATGTAACACTTTTCCCTACCTTATACTTCTGGAGTAGCCTTCTTTTGTCAAACCAAACTGTCTGGAATGAGCCTGACCCATTTTCCAAATCTCTCTGGCCATAATCGTGCAAAGCGATAAAATGCACCATTGTGCCCATCGCTGTTTGAGTTTCATTCTCAAAAATGAAGTGGGACCAGCTCATGTGCCCTGGTCAGTCAAGATGCCTACACCATTTCTAAACTGAAGATGTTGGACTCTTCGGTGTAGCGTTCTCCATGTAACCGAACAAGGGGATGGAAGCTTCAAAACTATGGGGATCTGACGCAGACTTGCGGTACTTTTGGGTGTAACTCTGTGAATTTTCCCCTAACCCTCACTGGATGCCTGTCGCAAACGACTGCTAGACATCTTCTTGACATAGCCTTCGGAGCCACGCAAGTAGCCTCAAGCAGCGGGCCTGGAACGACCAACTTTTGCCGAGATCAAGCTGATGAATAGATCGATGCGGCTAAGAGGAGAAATTGCGGCTAGCTCTTCAGAAGTAAGATGTGAAGCTAGAGGTATATGTGCAGAACATCTACTCACAATATTAGCTCGTTTTATGGGAAACCAAAAACAGGAAGACCTTTTTAGTGTAGGGTTCCACTCAGCGTGGCATGACTAAGAAACGAAAATTTTTTTTATAAAAAAATGCTAAATATATTCATGTAGCTCGAAAAAGTGTATAGCGTGGTTATTTTCCATGCTCCTTAAAATGAGATGAGAGGAAAAGCTGCATCTCACCCAGCAAAGTGGGAACTACCAAAATAGGGGTGGCGTATAATTATGAAACGCACTGTCTTATATCGTTACGCAATGGCACAATGTTGCGGCATAAAGCCTTTAGATTATCACCCTGTAGTCGTCACCAGATGCATCACGGGAGGTTCAACTTTTAACGTTGAGTTGGAAAGGTAACGGTAAAGATGGAGAGTCGGCGGTTGATCAGTCCCCTAGGGACACGCTGCCGCGTTCGTGTTCAATTCAGAATCGTAAAGGCATGGTGAATGCGCATTTGGCCTATACAATGACTTGCGGAGACCGCTCGCTATACGAATCAGTGGATTCACTTTCATAGACAAGTCTGGTAGACACATTTGCATGACTCCGGAGGAAGGCCTACAATGATATTAGCCGACCATCCGCTCCACCAAGTCAGCGTCTTTACCTCCCCAGACAAGTCTGGTACTAATTTATACGACCACGGTAGGGTAGAAGGCTTGGTAAGCCCTTACCGGGATTGATCGCCCGACGGTGTCAGTAGCGCCTCTTAACGCTGCACCACGCTCGTCCTCATTTGAAGTATCGCGGCCAAATCTTCACTGATGAAGAGTAGCAACGGATTTTTGAGGAGAAGTCAACATCCATTCATCCGTTCGAAAAAGCGTTCCAAGAAGTCATGAACGGCTGATTTCCTGATTGAACACAATGTTTTCTGTGTCGGAATGCTGAAGGAAATTCAGCTTTGCTTAGCAGCTCGTTAGACTTCGTCGAGTGTTATATGAGCCGTTCCTCCGCAGTCGATCTGTGTATTCTTTTCGATCTATTTTGTTTTGAGGTCCTTTTCCACAATTTTCCAATTTTGTGAACTCCCTACTTCCTTAAATATGGTGCAGCTTGTTATCACTCCGTAATGTGCATATGTATCAAAATCTGAGCTTCTGACGGAATCAGAGAACAATCTTGATTCAATAGCTATTCTTTACTCTCTAGCTGCTCACTTTAGCTAACACTTCCTTCAGTGTCATATGGAGTTATCAAAAATATGTTTGAGGAAAACCGCTGAGCCTCTATCCGTTCGGCAGTCTCCCTTTCTATCCAATGTCTGTCATCAGAGGGAGCATTTCTTCGCAGGTTAGTGAGAAAGTTTCAACGACTTTGATATTGTTTGTCCTAGGTTCTTACATATTTCACGAATTTTGCCACTAACACGACTAGAGATAATTGGTTTGCTCGATAACTGCTCGGTTTTCAAGAGCTTCACTAAATTTCTAATAAGAGAAAAGAGGCCAAGAAGGTGAGTACCGCCAATTATTTCG
The DNA here is from genome assembly GCA_030553155.1 of Nippostrongylus brasiliensis. Lineage (NCBI taxonomy): Eukaryota > Metazoa > Nematoda > Chromadorea > Rhabditida > Heligmosomidae > Nippostrongylus > Nippostrongylus brasiliensis. Next base: position 21,682,565 of record CP130734.1, read on the forward strand.
TTTAAAAGGTCCTACAGCATATTTTTGGTGTACAAACCAAATTAACTCTACATGATCTCCTGAAAAGTAGGTGCTTTCTGCCGCAGCAAAGCAATTCAATAACAAATTGGCAAAGAAGTCGGCAGGGAAAGACGGTTGCGAGGTGTTGATGGGAAACCAACCCAATCATCACTGATACACAGTTTCTAGAAAATGCCTTCGGGATTGTAGAAAGTATTATAGATAGCAGACATATGTTTATAATTTGTTGAATCAGCAGATTCAAGTTCTCAGCAGTTGAGTACTCAACCTCGCTCTCAACACCCTCCTCGTCCTCTCGAAATCTTTTTCGGAGAAGGTGTTTTCATAACTTTTGTAGCCACTTCGATGGCTGTGTTCCATTGGGTTTGCGTGGCTAATGCAACTGTCATATTATACGTGGGTGTCGAATTCGCATAGTGGAAACCTATGGGAATTTCGATCCAGTTGATAGTATTAGTATTTGTTCTCAAAAACACTTGCTGCAAAATTTGGAATTTAGAAAATTTGAATGCGTTTTTTATGTGCATTTTCACTCGTTTCGCATAGCATTTTTCACATTTACGGTTTCGACTATTTGTACTCAAAAATGTAAGGTGTAATGTCATTTTGATCGGTATTCTATATAGACCCTTCCCATTCCTGTTCCGATCGTCATCGACTTGTCTCTAAAACTTTGATTTTTTGCTCTTCATTCCATCGTTTAGCCTTCTCAAGACAGTAAAAGTGGTGATGAGTGCATCCGCATGCTGGAACAAAATCAGGAAAAATCATACGGCTTCCAAGACGTTTTCAAAACGGTTGTGCTGACCACTTTAAGCTTCACAGTTGGAGCCGTTTCATATAACGGAAAAAGCGCTCTGTTACTCGGATCAAATTGATCCCTTGATACGGAAATTCGTCTAGCAATATACCGTTTACGACAATGACCGCGAAATTCACTAGGCCTCTTCACCTTCCTTAGGGCACTAGCACATCCATTTTCTTGTTAGACGGCCACCGCTAGCGAAGGGCACAATGGACAAAAGCATCCGACATAAAGCGCTTTAGGGCATTCGAACAGGCATATGTTTTTTCGGAATTCTCTGATTCGACCGCTGTCGTGGTGTTTCGTGTTTTTTCTAGCGACATTCTCGTAGAACAAAGATTGACGACCACCCACGCGCCCTATTGTTCAGCGGTCCACACCTGAGCGGTCGCGAGATTTTTTGTTTTCGTGTTGCGAGACTAGTGAAAATGAAAAGTTCGAGAAATATCATTGTTCACTTCACATTATTCCTATTGTTTCTCACTGAATGAAAACTTTGCCGAGAAGATAGGGATTGTTTAGATGGCTGTGTAACACTCAAAGAATGACCAACTTTTACCAGATTGAGCAACAGGATGAACAAGTCATCACAAGAGGCCTTTAGATTAATCATCTCCACCAATATGTAAATTCTTTTTATACGCAGGTGGGATGCGATGAATGAAAACCTGAATTTTTTTTTGGTTTCAGAGCTTGTATTGCATCAGCTATTCTGCATGTTCTTCGGAAGACTAGTTTCGCACTCGCTTTTGAATTTCGCTTACTTGGGGTGCTGGGCCACCTTTTCTGGTCACAGCATGACATTGATTCAATCAGTGGAAATGTATAGCCACTCTTGTTTAACTGATTCACACAGCCGTTCTAGAGAGAACCTACAAAGTTGACATTCAGACATCGGCCCACAAGTTTTTCATCAAACGCATTCAAGGAGTGGCTGTTGAACTTCCTAAAACTGTTCCTCAGCAGAAGTATTCAATGATTTTGCGAACTTTCCGTCTGCATAAGAATGTTCAATGTCAAGGCTAATATTGAACGTTGGAGCAGATGGCTTCATTTCGTTCTTGCAATAGTCGATATACTTCCTACAATCCCTAAAGAACTGTTCCCACCTGAAGGGATGAACATTCACTTCAGCTCAGTCGAATTTAAGGCATTTGAATGCTTCCTCTTCAAACAGGTGCCGATCTGCACACTTATTTATTCACTCTTTCACAAAAAAGCATGATATAATGAAAATGGAAAGTGTTGAGTAGACTAAATCGAACCATGAAAATATTAAAAATCCCAGAATCAATGGAAAATATTCAGTTTCATCGGATATAAGTGCTTTGGTCGACCATAGTCGTCGAAGCCACATCGTCAGGAGTATGTACACATACCTGTTCGCCTCCTAATCTTCACGTACTTCAAAAAAGTGCCGACAACAATACCAACTGACGCTGCTTCGAATGGCACTAAACATCTGAAGAAATACAGGGGCCATTACTTCTGAATGCTGGCACATTTTTACAAATGCAATTACATTTTAGTTCACTGGAATTTCAGGCTTCCTCAGATGTGACCACACAGCATGTGACCGATATCGTACACCTGAATGTGGGCGGAAAGAGGTGAGCGCTGCTCTTTATTCGGAGTTCACGCTAGGAAACCTTTCTCTCAGGTACTCCACACATTTCGAAACGTTGATTCGCTCAAGAAGTTCGTACTTCAACCGCCTTGTGAGAATCGACGATGTCTCAGGAAAAGTGCTGCTATATCTGAAGAATTGCTCGGTGAGCATACCATGAACAGTTTCTCGACGCAATCATTCATTTTACACAAGAACATTAATTTGGTTTCTTCGGAAGCTACAACTTTGTCCGAGTAGAGCCATTGACATTGGAAGGAATTTACCCTGACCGATTGTGACTTCAAGGCAGCAATAATTAAACGATGTGCAAAATATATAAAAAATCGAAAACATCGAGTCGCCAACGAATGTGTCGCATTTTGAAGTTTAGATCGACTCAACCGGAGCGATTTTTGTCAACCGAGATGGTGATCTCTTCGCCTATGCTTTACAGTTCATGAGAGACGGTAAGCGCGCAGCGCTGCCTCAAAACACGGACATTCTTCAGCAACTTGTGGTGAGCTGCTGCTTTTACAAGTTTGCAGGACGATGGAGGCATTCCCATCATACATAGAGTGAGATTTTAGCGAGAAGCCGAGTTTTTTGGTATGGACATCTGGAAGATCGAGCTGCAAAAGCGGCTCGAAGAGGAGTCGCGTCGGGAAAGTCAGGTGAGTGGCCCGCAAAGAAGCGGTAATAAAACTGGAATTTCACGGTTGTTAAATCACACAGATAATGTTCCTATTGTCCTGTGGTCGCGCGGAAGATTTGTATCCAGTGGTGACGTGAAAGGGTACGGATCGCAGAAAATTTCGTTATTTTAGCGCCCAAAAAAAATTAAGGACAAGCTCAATGAGGAGTATCCGGTATAATTCTGATAGAGCAAATCTATGCCTATTTGCTCACTATTGTTCTCTGTAAAAAGCGTTCCTCATCAGCATTGGATGGACGCGTCAACCTTTGAAAAAACCTTTTGAAAAACTTTCAACAAGCGTCAACCTCGTTGGAAAACGCATGAAATTCAATGAACATCGATGGTCTTGTATTGTAAGGCGCTGGTGGTTTAAATGGAGATACCGCTGTTTTCGTTGTTGCTATTGTTGTTGCTGTTGTTGTTGTTGTTGACTGTTGTTTTTCTGCTCACAGTAATTGTGCCGACAAAAACCAAGGAGTAACCAGTAAGCTGTTCCAAAACAGATTGAGGTTTTGCTGAACCTCTTGTGGAGAGTGAAATGGGTTCGCACCGGTGGTAGTGGAATCCTCACTCGCTCACTCTGAGTTGATCGACGGTCCGCTCCAAACCCTGCCTAGTTCTGTTTTGAGTGGTCAAGGTAGTTGGGTCAATTGGTTTATTTAAGTTTGAGACTCCGCCAAAGCTGACCCCGTGCGGGTGATCTTCTCTCATTATGTTGAGATTCACTGAAAGAAGTTCACGGAATATTATGACTTGACAACACCCATCGGTGGCTGCTTCTAGTGAGAAAGCAGCAGATGGAAGCAGATCCCACCTGTGCCCGCAAGCTCCTAAAGTCTCGTGTTCGCGCTGTGGTTCTGAAGCCTCCTTGAGAGCACTCTTTGAACTCTTTAAAATACTTACTTTCCTTTCTACACATCAGTTATTGTTCTTAATAGGCCAAACTTTCCGCGTGGTACACCATGTCCACCACTTCTGTATAGCTTGGTAATTTTCAACATCCTTAGGAACACTATGTGTCCTACTTTTACTACAGACATAGCTATGTATTTGTGTACTGGGAAGAATAGGCTATAGGAAATCACGTGTGAAGCTTAGCGGTCGCGTAAAAGCGCGCTTTTAACCCGTTGGCGACAATCTCGCGTAATGCTGCGCTACGGAACATTATTTAAATCATATAGTGCGTGATTGTTTCGACTGTTTTAATAAAGGGTTGTCTGAAGACAATCCTTTATTAAAACGCATAAAACTCACTCAATCAAACAGCAATGGTGAGAAGGTGTTCAGATAAAAAAAAACAACTTCAGCTGCATACTGTACATCACAAGTGGGATGTAAGTTGTCAAATTAATCATAATTTTTTATAAGAGTACTCATATTTATATTTAACATTTTGAATACTAATTAGTATGCTAATCAAGGGTGTCACATTCGCCGTCCCGCGCGACAGACCGACGAAAGTGTGCCTCGTTGTCAGCGTGTTAACCATATCTTTCTACTGTTTGAACTCAGCGTATCCCGTGATTTTGGACTTGCATTTTCCACAAACCGAGGTGACCGTGTATGCGCTTCATGTAGGGAAAACTGGTTTACTTCCCATGGATTCACTTCTCCTTCCACGTTGGTTATCAGCAGCCTTTAAATGTAGGAATGAGTAAGGTTGCTGCGTCTGCGAGATGTTGACACTGGTCATAACCACAAGAACACGGGTGATTCGTCATGTTGCTTTTATGAGCTTGAAAATCGCCTGTCTAATGTGACGAGGTCGGCACTGCGGACGCTTCCAGCCGGTTTCTCGAGTCTCACCGCAAAACCCATTAAATGGGACAGCAATATCACTGCTGAACATGCTAAGAGAATCAAAGAACCGTCACGTCCACAATGTCACAGCGCACGTAAGCACTCATTGTCAGACCATCAAATCAGGAACAACCTGACCGCTGAACACCACAGTAACCCCTGTAATTGCTGTCTATTTCGGGTGTGTTCACGCCAATCATAGATCAAACCTATTAGGGTCTCTTCACACTACACTACGGCAGCAACGGAGAAATGATGGAATATAGGGGCACCTGACGCTTCGAAACTGAGTGGACTCACCAATGTCCTCGTATCCGTATCCTTCAAGGCACAGAGCTCCCCCGAAATATTAGGTTGTAAACAATGTTCTGTCCTTTTCCGCACTTCCCTGATGTCGTTGAACATCAGATTCGAAGGGCGAGACGTGTAGTCAAAGAGTTGTGCTTTTTAGGTTAACAAATAGTTCTCCTTTCTATAGAAGTGCTTCTTTGACAGTTAATCAGGATTTCTGATTTTTTATAAAGCTTCAAACACAGCAAAGCTGAGATGGCTTCTTAAAACAAATCACATAACCAGTCGAAACTTTGCTGAGTGGTGGAGTTGAGCACTGTAGGTCTGAACATTGTACGCCTAGGAAGTGCACTTCCACGTGATACTATAATTGTCTGATTTGGTAAGTTCCCTGAAGAAATCGAACCAGTTGAAGTGAGGGCATCATTTGACGGACGCTTGTTCGTTAATTCTTGTATCCAGAAGGAAATGGGAAAAAGAATCCACCACAACTACTTCATGTGAAACTAGGGGATATTGGCTTCTTCTGCACCTTTTTACTTGGTCATCTTAAGCCGCTTAAGTGGGTGAAAAAAAACTTGACATTTAATGGGTCACAATTTCACCGAAGCGTTCAGGTGGAGCGGGTGACGGTTGCAAATTCATTCAATCAGGGCGATTTCTACAAAGCGATTTTTGATACTCTTCCAACATGCGATGACGAATGGATACTGTACTATGAGAAAAAACACTTTGCACAGTTTTTTCACGTCTACTGGCCCTCCAAGATCTTTCTGAAGACGGATTTCCACTGTAAGGAGGAAGGGGTCTCCATCCTGTCAACTACAACTTTATTAGACTTACCTTTTCTTCCTTCGTCCTAGCCAAACGATAAAGTGAGAGGTGTACATTGAAAATACATGTGATATTGGGAAGGTGACAGCCTAGGTTAGGAACCAACACGCCCCGTTACTTCTCCAGGACACACCGCATCTATGTGTTTCAGAATTGCCCCTCCAGAATTCAAGCAAACTACATATCCGAAACTTCTACCTCCACCGCACTCATCGACCCTCATTCTAACTCGCCGTCTGTTTTTAGACATCTACATTGCATTTGAAAGAAGAGACGATTAAGAAACCAACATGATGTTGAAATCGCCTTCATGGATTTTACTCGATGCGGATATTCAGATTTTTTCGCTATTGGCACGACTGACTAACAGTCCTCTAGAGAAAGACATGCCCTTCAGAACAGTGTTTAGATTAGGAAAAACGGTTAGCCCTGAGCTGAGTTATGACGTTTTAAAATAAGGTGCGGAAAAAGGACAGAACTTTGTTCACAACCTAATAATTTGCTAATCTTGTCCAAGGGCTCTTGAATTTTCTGAACTCGAACTTCACATCATATGCATCAAGGTGAGCACGTATATCTGTGCGTCAGGAAACAATGTATGCAAACAATGCAGCGGGTTCGTAAGAATTCCTGAAATTTAGATTTTGGATTTTTATCCATCAATACTTTCGTTTTTCAGCTTGTAAGCTATTTACTCGAAAGTTTTATCCAACAGCTTCCTATTTGTTCAATCTTCCTCCGGCTGTGCTCCATTTTTCTTGCGGCTGCCGTTCCTTGATACCAAAGATTCAACGACACATAGTTCGATGAAGCTCACATTGTGAATGTTTCGACACCTTGAAACAATTCCTTATCACTGAGAATGTAATGGGAAAGGAAGCGATCAAGTGCAGAACATTAAATCGACTTCAGGAATTTGATTATTTTTTCTAACGCCCGCGGCCAAAAAGATACCCATGTGGCATTCTTGAATACAAACTGATCAAACAGAAAGGAGTCGATGTTCAATTTGATATGATGGATTTATTGTTTAATCTTAACCCTAAGTTTTAACGCTAACCATTTCGCTGCCCCTCAGTTCCTCAGTTCCTCCATTTGATGTCAACTATGATGAAAATGAACACTTGGACACCACTTGTTGCCTTTCCCTCGACAACCGAAGATGACCTTTTTTCTCGTATCTGCTGGAATTCCGATCACCTGTGTGCGGTAGTAGCGTTGAGATTAGTGTAAAAAATGTTCGAGGAATTCGGAGCATTCCACCGACCGACCTCAATGGGACCTCTGCCTAATCGTTTTCCAGCACGGTGGACGAGTGCAACTTGCTCTGGTAGATACGCGGAGAAAACGCTGTCTCAATTTTTGGCAAAAAAATTGCGTTGTTACAACGTAGTTTTAATGTGTAAAGCAGATGAGCAGGCTAGGAATTCCGTATCGGTGCAAGGTGCTCTGTAGCACTGCATTTAAAATAATCGGAGTGTGAGGAACATAAATCCGGATACTTTTGCAAAGAATACTTTACTCGATATTGGTTAACATCTTGACGACATCTTGTCAAAGTAAAAAAGAGCAGATTTCAATTATGCTCGGTGATTTTCATTGTTCTATGACACTGCTAGTTCAGATCCACGATTTGCTGTCCGCCATCGACACCCGTGTGGCCCAAATCTCAGAGAGCATCTACTTCAACGGCTTCAAACCTTAGCCAACTAGAATCCCTACGTGATGAACGACTGTGATTTCTGGCTACGGAAATGATCTATGTATTTTATAAATAAATATATAAATAAGCTGAGATAGAAAAAAACTTTAGGGTTTCCGCGTACGCATGATTTCTCCGAGGTGGACAGTGAGATTATCATTGATTCACTGCCGCTCAAGAATTAGTGGTCTATGTCTAGCTATGTCACCTTACATTTTGAGCACAAATTGCTCAAATTCAACAAAGTCTCAATACAATAGGTAGATCTGCCAGCTGCACTTAAAAATACATTGAAACGTATCCTTGTTGCAAATTTTACATCGTTTAAAATTATTTCGTTGTGATTTCTATAAGCTGCTTCACACGAAAATATCTCGGAAACCGCTCGGCGTATTCTCAGTTTGAGACGATATTCCTATAGGGTATGATCTAGTTATCATAATAGACTGCAAAGGTTTGAACCAAATAGGCGCTATATTAAAGTTTTTTCTGAGCAAACATGTACTATTTTTTAGTTTTTCAACGAAACGAAACATCCTAGGGATATGTATACATAACTATACCGTCTTCATTAACTTGCTAACGTCGATTCTGCTGGCAATTTCATGGGACAGTACGCGCGTATACGCGCTATAATCCTTGAATTCTCTCCTTATAGAGTCAGCAGCAAAACATTTTTAAGCTTCTCTTTATTCATTTGGAGATGCTAGGTCATTTGCAAAACACTGACATCGGACGGAAATTGAACGGAAAATATCAAAAAAATCGAAATTATCGTAAGGGCCGTCGGCGACTTCCTTGGTTCCTGGCCTGCTTAGTTCTGCTGGAAGTTGGCGGCTGACCGACTCGTCAGGAACGACATGATTCCGTCTAACGACAGAAATTATATCCCGGAATAAAATAGAAGCGCGCTGAAAGAGAAAACCAAAAAAAGTATACGTCAAGCGGCTCAACAATTCCATACCTCCCATATAAATTGTGTATGATCCTACTTCCTTGATAGCCAAGATGGTGCGGAGTTGTTGCACGGGTTAGTACAACATTCTGCATACATGTGATGTAATGATACGCCCAAACTTAGTCGACAGTTTACAATCAGCGGTATTGCGGTAGTCCCAAGGGCATTGCATGAAGCATGTCACCGTCACAACGTTTGTGGACCGTAGCCGAATCAACTATCAACTGAAAATGCTGAGCCTGTATTGTCTGAATTGAAGAGTTGCTCCACGTTAAACGCAGAGACATACTAGTACAATGATTCTGCTTTTTTTCGGTTGCTATTGGGTGAAGGAAGAAGTTCTGTTCACGTCTTTCATAATGCTCGAAAGAGAGATAGTCCATGAGAAAATAAGCGATGCGTCGCTTAAGCACATATTTATCTGGCACTATTGCACTTATTAGATTTCAGTGATCGAAGGAAAGTTTTTCTTCGCAATGTCGCTCACTCTCGGTCTCCTCTAGGGTTACCTGCAGTGCTGATCACGAATCTGGTATCAGTTTACTAAATTTCGGTCGACTATTAAGGGCTGAAGACGGTGTTACTGATCGGAATCAACATACGACAGAGGATAGTACGGGTTAGGTTTCGGCTTAGAGCTTGGGAGAGACAAGGTCACAACAACAATTTCAGAATGCAAACGTGAATGAAAACATAAAAGAGGAATCACATTTATCTTCATTCAATCACGCATTATGATACAATCATTCACGACTTCCTTCAGGCAAAATTGCGATCCCCATCTCACTCGTTACTTTTCCATTGAAATCAGAGTACTGTCGGAGCGTGGTCGTTACACTGCTTCGTCAATTGCCAGTGAAAAGTTTTCCATTGTCATGTTCATTCTTCTGCAGCCAGAATTTCCAGCAAGCTGGGCATTGTTTCGATGGTTGATGGCAGTTGTGTGACCCTTTCACATCATTTTCTCGTCCACCACCTGAAAAAACGACGTCGGTCGGTGGTTGCCCGCATGCGCTGAACGGGTTTGTGGCAAAGGTCACATCGCCTCGAGAACGCCGTCGCGACAATGCAATGAAACGGCACTCCTTTCGCAAATCTCCGAAAAAAACACATCACAATAATAACCTTGCTGTTTCTGCTCGTCCGCACCACAATGACGCTAAAATGAATCGACGTTACGCAACTGTGGATTATTCACGAATTCGCGTCGACAAAAACGGCAGTTCCGTATGCGCACGTAGAAATCAACACAAAGCATCAGCGGCATGATGATAGGTTCATACAAATAGCAGTTCATACCAAACTTTGTTCCATAATATATTCGTCGACAACATTTACTATTACTTACCTTTACTATCAGATCAAATGGATTCTGGCTGTTTAGAAGAGTACGAAGGAGTTTACGAACTCCGATACAAATCCCTTTGAAGCCATCGTTCAATCGACTTAATTCGCGTCCTTGTATTAAGGCGGCAAGAAAGACTCGAGCCGCATGACTTGGACGTTTCAGAATTTTTGATTTTATTCCACAACGTTTTTATCCCGATCCCTTACGGGTACGTCTTTCATGATAGTCGCTCCGTCTCCTTTCTCTTCGGTGCTGCTCTCGCATTTGTTGAGGTGCCACATTGCCACCTTGTCTCAGTCTTGAGCTCCATGTGGGGTGGCCACATCATCCTCGATCGCAGGTTCTTGAGCGCCAGTTCCTTGCATGCGACCATAGATCCATCTTGTGATCGTGACAGTTTTCCTCCATCACACGGCCTGATTCTTATACCGACACCCTTTTCAGCTATTTCCAAGCTAGCCAAGGGTTTCTGCCTGGGACGGGAATGAATCCTGATCAACGAGATCATGAGATAGGCTCTTAACCTCTCGGTCATTCCGCCCCCGTTTCAGAATTTTTGATTGACGACGGAAAATGTGGTACTAGAAATTCTAGAACCTTCATTGTGCGAAGAGAAAAGGTCAAATAGACCTCATTTCACCATTACTAGCGATACCATATCCAGAAGTGCATATTTGAGCATCGTAGGCCCTTATGTCGGTACAATAGCTAGTCAAAGTTGTAAGTTGTGCTGGGCTACAATTTCACATCCCTACTATTCCCCATATTCGATCCATCCAAGGAACGTTACCGAAAAAGGTCCGCAGTTTGTTTGACTCCCAGATTATTGAGTTCTGAGGGAAAGGTAGCCGATCGTTAGGTGGGACGGTATGGTAATTGGCTGTAATTAATTAACCTTGAAATAGGTATATGGCTATATGTACATGTGAACACACACAACATGTACTTGATGGAGCGACGAAAGCAATAATATCATATCCATGGAAAAAATATTCGGATTGTGCAGGCTAAATACGAAAGATGTCTTCTGTTCACCTGTGCGTTGATTACATTTTATTGCTACACTGTAGTCCCGACTGTTAAACACTTATAGAGCAATGTCGCCAGGCCTCGAAATAACGCCAATAAATTGCTTGTAAATTGCCATCTTCGCCGAACATTGATACATTGAAAAGCCCTATTGCTGCCGCAAGTATAACGACGTCCAGAATTCGGGACTGATGAGTAAACAACGTCTCGACACATCGCAGATGAAAAGTTCAGAAAAAGTATCACTAGAAAGAATTGCTTTGCTTTCTGATTTGTTCAGTCAGAAATTGAGGTTACACTCACCAAAAAACGAGTGAAGGGCAGCCGGTTATGCTGTCGAGGTCAGCAGAGAGGGACTAGGGAAACTGGAACTGGGCCTTGTTCGTATTTTCAACCCTCTTAGTCACCTTATTTCACAGTCGCCGTGCACGATTCTCTACGAATTTCGGCATAATGATGACTGGTGACATATATAAATTTGGAGCTCAGAACCGTGAATATCGCTTTCTTCGGTGCCTAAGTCCTCGTTGGGAAAGAATAGTTGCGCGCCACTGCAGCGTGGGACTGCCACAGGCTAAGCGACCACAGCAACGATGATTTTGATGTCACATTCGAAATATTGGCAGGCGAGTCCCACATAACAGCCCGCAAAACCCTCTAGGGGTTCTGGATTTGGGCCAGGAATCCAAGACTGAACCGAATGGGCGAATAAGGCTATACGAACGCGAAAGCTTACCCCGTGCATTAGTCTTGCGTTGTGAAATTGTTTAGATCTTCCTGGACTTTTGAATGTGGAGTCGTCTCTCAGCGCTGGAAGGATAGTGGTCGAAAATTAGCGATGGCGCACGATGGATCATGCTGAGCGAGCCAATCTTGCCCACATTCTCATTGGTTGGCCATTACGTAGTTTCATGGACTCTCCAACACCTTTGAAAAAGTGATAATCACTCAAGGAAGGACACAAGGAACAATCTTCAATAAAAGCATGCTTTCTAAGTCCAATTGAGAAGCAGCTAAAAGTTTAAAAATTGTTGAGTTTTTGAGGCGAAAGATTTGGCAAAAATCTTCCAGCTTAGGCCGGAATACCCAGAGTGTGCGGAATTTCTTCAATTGAGGTACGTAAGCACTTAATGTCGCATTCCAGATTAAGCCTCGCTGGACAATTATTGCCCACATCATTACTGATTACCGCTTTGTGATCAAACCCTGTAGAGTTACTGTTGTGCCTCTTCGCCTTTGTCTCGAAATTGTGTTTTCGAAATCTTTTGTTCTCTCTGAATACCCTCAATGATCGCCTTACGATGACATACCCAGCTGCTGCACGAACCTCTGCGGTAACCAAGTGACCAAGATGGTATTCATGAAGATTTTCACAATTTCTGTGCCTTGTCTTTTCGAAAGGAAAAGTCAAAAGCAAAAATAACAGAAATAACAGGAACTTAGCATGATTCTGAGATGTACACGTTACGTGCTATCGAATGTGGAAGTGAGCAAGGACAACGACAAACATTCGAGCAACCTGTATTTGCTAGAAGTACCGTATGGTAAGGAATCGACGAAATTAGTTGGCAACGAAATAAATCTCTTGTTGTTTTGTGCTCATCATTGCGTAGATGTAGACCACGTCAAACGATTACAATCGGTCATTGTCGTCGCAAACAATTAGGACTTTGTAAAACCGAAACAAAAACTGGAAAACGAAGGAACTTGTAAGGGAAGCGTTCGACGTAATCATCGCCTAATTTCTACGGGTGAAACATTTCAAGAAGGAACATGAAGAAAATGTGTCCGTCGACAAGAGAAGCCCTGCAGCAAAAGAGAGTGTTTCATTCCCTATTTTAGCCACTTGTTTAGTTTAGTTTAGTGTGTTCACAAAATATTTCGACAAGAGAAGTGAATACAATGCACACTACAAAAACTAAGGGAAAAGTAATTGTAAAGAGAATCTGCAGCTGCACCGACGTCTACTCATACCGGTGATTACTAGCCAATATTATTAATCTTCTGTTGGCCAGAAAATCTTGCTCGACAGTTCAATGGCAACGAGGACAACACCGCTCTGACGGGTGTCATGGCCTGGTCACCTCCCTGTAACATTGGCACTTGAAAAGCACCTGAACGACCGCACGTAGGGGAGATTCAAATGACTGAAGGATGTGCGACAAGCAGTTCATAGAAAAAATAAGTCAAATAATGATTCGAATAAGGTGTCATTCCACTTCCTTCGTCGCTGAAGCAGAAAACGAGGCTCGTATTGACACCTTTTTTCCTGAAGCGGCCAACATCAGCATCTTTAAGAACACGATAATCCCACTGATCCTATCTGCTAATCACATGAACTAACAGCTGATAAGTACGACCGACAATGATCAGCTTCTTTTTTTGCTTTTAAGCTGCAAGGAAAAGACGTCATAAATCAAATTCTACGATGACTAACTCGCAGAACTGGTTTTGCAAGAGTGGTCGTTCTCGATGAGCTTTGGTGTGCAGTTATTCACCAGACGCATCAATGTGGAGAGCCTGCATGAAAGGCTATTCGGGTGAACAGTTCAATAACCGTTGCTTTGACTTTGATGTCGACCTTCAACTCGATGTGACGCTCTCTGACGCAATGTTGTGAGAAGAAATGGAAAAACAGGGGCATTCGGACACAGAGGTTTAGTTCCGGGTATCCGCTTCTTAGCGATCTTAGGCTGAACAATTCTACGAAACCTTTCTTAATTTTTCATTACTATTGGTTACTGTTATAAGGTTATGGTCCTTTAAAGATTATACGAAAGGTGTTAAGCAGCGCTCTTCTGCTCGCTCTCCTTTTTGTGCAACGAATAGGTCTGATGGAATGAACATCGAGCATCACTTCTGCTTTTTAAGTCTGGAGCATTCTGTGGAATTCTAGAAATCCTTTTCCATTGAATATTAGGTCGTAAACGAAGTTCTGTCCTTTTCCGCACTTCCCTGATGTAATTGAACATTAAATTCGGAGGGCAAGACGAGTAACCAACGAGTTGTGTTTTGCAGATTAATATAGTTCCTCTTCTCATAGGATTACTTCTTTCACAGTTACTCACGATTCCTGATTTATTATAAAGCTTCAAACAGCAAAGCTAAGATGGCTTTTTGAAAAATTCGCTTAAACAGTCCAACCTTTGCTGACTGGTGGAGTTGAGCGCTATAGGTCTGAACATTGTACGCCAAGGAAGTACGCTTTCACATGATACTATAAATGTCTCATATGGTAAGTTCTCTGAAGAAAGTGAATCAGTTGAAGTGAGGGCACCATTTGACGGACCTTTGTCCATTAATCCTTGTCACCAAAAGGAAGTGGAGGAAAGGAAGCTATCACAACTACTTCGTGTGAAAGCTGGGGATCCAGGCTTTTTCCACACAGTGGCCCTTTGCCATCTTAGGCCTTCTAAGAGGGTAAAAAAAACTCGACAGTTAATGGATCACAATTTCACTGAGGCGCGCCGTTGGAGTAAGTGACGGTAGTGAACTCAATCAATCATAGCGACTTCTACGGAACGATTTTTGAAGCCCTTTCTAACACGCAATGAAGAATGGATATTAAACTATGAAAAGAGTCACTTTGCACAGATTTTTTACGTCGACTGGCCCTCCAAAGTCTTTCTGAAGACGGATTTCCACTGTAATAAGGTAGTGGTCGCCATCTTGTCAACTACAAACTTTATTAGACCTGCTTTTTCTTCCTTCCTCCTAGCGAAACGATAAAGAAAGAGGTGTACATCGGAAATACATGTGGTATTGAGAAGGTGACAGCCTAGGCTAGGAACCAACACGCCCCGTTACTTCTCCAGGACACACCGCATCTATGTGTTTCAGAATTGCCCCTCCAGAATTCAAGCGAACTACATATCCGAAACTTCTTCTACGTCCACCGCACCCATCGACCATCGTTCTATCTCGCTGCCACTTTCAAGACATCCACGTTGCAGCTGAAGGAGGAGAGGATTAAAAAACTAACATGATGTCGAAATCGCCTTCATGGATTTTACTCGGTGCAGATCTTCAGATTTTTTTGCTAGTGGCACGAATGACAAACAGTCCTCTAGTAAATGGAATGCTCTTTAAAATGGTGTTTAGATTAGGAAAAGCGGTTGGACCTGAGCTGAGTTATGACGTTTCAAAAGGAGGAGCAAAAAAGGACAGAACTTCGTTACAACCTAATATTAGGTTGTCCGGAAATTGATGCATGTTTCACCCGTTATTCCATGGAGCGGCACTTTTTGTGTCGTTGCTTTTGCAAACAGAGCCCGTCACCGCAACTTTCGTAGGATAGAAATTAAGTTATCAAAGCAGCAATTTCGACAAATTCACTACTATGAGTTCAAGATGGGTCGAACTGCGACGGAAACGAGCTCAGCTGTTGACAACGATGAATTGAAGAGCTTGGTGGAAGCCAATACTAGTGTAACTGTTCGAGAAATTCCAAAAGAGCTCGGAGTGAGCAAAACAAGTGCCTGCGAGCATCTGAGGAAAATAAGAAAGACGAAGAAATTGGATAAATGGATACCACACATATTGAATCAGCAGCAAAAAAGTCGTTCATTCGAAGTGTCGTCGGCGCTCCTTCTTCGCAATAAGAACGAACCTTTTCTCCATCGCATTATAGCATGCGATGAGAAATGAATTCTCTACGACAGCTGGAGACGAAGTGTTCAATGGCTGGATGTTGATGAAGCTCCGAAGCATTCCACGAAAACACCGTTGCACCCGAAGATGATATGGTCACAGTTTGGTGGTGTGCTTCAGGGTTTGAAACACCACAGCTTCTTACTACAGGGTTAAACATTTACATCAGAGAAGTAGGTCCAGTAAACTGACGAAATAAACGAGAAATTGCGACTTCTGAATCCGGTATTGGTAAATATGTGGGGACCACTTCTGCTTCACGACAACGAGCAGCCACATGTCCCACATCCGACGCTTCGGCAATTGAGCGAATTGGCTTACGAGATTCTCCCTCATCCACCATACTCACCGGACTTGTCTCCTATCGACGATCACTTGTTCAAGCATCTGGATGAGTTCTTGCGTGAGAAATGCTTCACTGACCAAGAGCAAGTGAAGACTGCCTTCAACGAATTCATCGACTCTAGAAGTCCAGAATTTTTCGCTACAGGAATAAATCAGCCGGTTTCTCTTTGGCAAAGATGTGTGAACTGCAACAGTTTTTATTTTATTTAATGAACGTTTCTTTGAGCTGAGATGTGTTGCTTTCAAGTTTGTGGTTGGAAACCTGCATTAATTTCCGGACAACCTAATACTAGCTTCAACAACAGAAATAAATTTCGCGATCAACTGATCAACTTCTTCCGAGAGAACGGGGTTGAAGCTCGTCAGTGTTTTCTCAGCAACATCGATCTTCAAAATCGTTTCGAGAGCCGAGGGAAATCCAGAATTCAGAAAACTTTAGGTACTGGGATAAAAAACATAACTAATTAAGGTGAGTACCAGAAGCCAGGGACCGCGAGTGTGGTGAAGAACGTTGTTCGAACCAATGGTTCGAAGCTGCGAACAAACGTATCACAAAACTCTTCCTTTTTATCAGAATCTGCAGCTATACGGCCAACTTTGGCGTTTCTTTGAGGTACGCCTTGTTTCGCCGAAAAGAACTTCACTTACGCCAACTGTGCGGTGCAAGAACTGCGGTATTCTTTTTGGTGGGTTGAGAAGCTACTGGATGCTTTCAACGTGTCACCGAACCAAACCTGTTCTGTCTGCTGTGAACCGATACCTCCAACTACAACCTACTTTTATGACTTTACGGTCATCGAACTACTGATAACCGTGCACTCATGAACTACGAACCTTCGCTGAGTTTTACATATGCTTAACGATCCAATTTAATAGCATAGGGGTCGTAAGTGCAACTTAGGGGCCAATCACAATATTGAGATACTGTCAATGAGTCTTTTGATATCCAGCCGTGGGAGTGCACGTTCTAGAAGACACAGCCAGCTAGCCACGAAAGCATCACCTACTAAGTTATTTCATCATATCTTTGGAGAGGAAAAATAGTCACTGACCAGCTATCACTTGGAAATGATCATTAATAGCTAACGCAATGCAGAAACAATATTCACACTAATCCAGAAACACCTCATTTCAGTGCTTCGAGTAGATCGTCTTCTAATAGTATAATGTTGAACCGAAAATGGCAAACTGGCAAACTAAAACCAACGATGAAGAGCCTCTCTCCCTAGAGTCTTCAAAAACTACTGTTTCTCCACCATAACATGCTCGTCTTAAGCTTCTATTATAATTCTATTTTGAGAGCATTCTTTTCCATAAAAAAAAGTCTTCCTTTTTCTGTACTTGTGCAGATTTTCGTCTATAATCAAGTTTTTAGAGAGGAATAAAATTGATATGGCTTTTGTGACGAATTTTAATCAAAATACATAATAGGCACATTCTAGTCGAAACGAAACGAGCATTCTATAGGTACCTGTGGAAACAGAAATGAAAACGTTTGTGGCCCATTTTTGGATTAATTCCAATAACTTAATTATTTTTGCACCATTTCCGTCCCGTTTTCCGCCTTCCGCTTTAAAAAAAAATCCGCACACTTCTGTCCATCACGTAGCTGCAGGCTCCTGGAAGAAGCCTTGGGTAAAGTTTAGTCATGCAGGCAACAAGCTGGATATTGAATATTTTTTAAGTCCAAAAATTCTCAGATAACATGTAAACATCGAACCAGAAGCCAATTAAAAGGTTAAAGATAACGTTGTAGGAGTTCAGCAGTCCCTTAAGAAAGAGCCAGAGTATTCTTCTGATATTCAAATAGTAGATGCATGGTGAATGCGAGTTTGGCCTATACTACGAACTGGTAGCGTGAGCCGCTAATCAGATCAGCGTCTTCACGTTCCCATACAGGTCTGGTACCTATTTATCGGATCACAGAAGACTGGAGGACTTTGACAGCTAGGACGAAAACTAAGCACTACCGCGGATGTAGTTCCTCTTGCCACTGCGGGTGGTGAAGTTTGAATCTTGTACAAATTTTCTCAAGTGTTTGCGCTCGAGAGGTTTGGAAAATGGTACTATCACTTTGAATCGTGTACGACAACACCGTTCTACCACTTTACTAAGCCGAACGGCTACCTTGACGGCGACCACAGCCTGTCGGCTGACGATCCTGATTCATGACAGTGAGTCTCGAGTCATTTGTTAAATCGTCCCCTGTCCGAACTCGTTTTTCACTAAAGTGTGGCTCGTCGACGATAAAACATCATTCTGACATTGTTTCACCGCGAAGGCATGTCAAGGACGTTGAAGCTGAGCGGTGTAGATTCGCGGCGGTTCGGCTTACAACGTGCCAGGCGGAAGCGTGTCGAACAAAGCGATGGACGACAAAGCGGCCGTGGCTCGAGAGTGTCTGATTCAAGCGTGTCTACTCCTATTTCGGTTCGCCATGACTACAACTGGAGACGACGGCGAACGGGCAAGACGACAACAAAAATGGAGCGACGAGGTCAAGGTTGTGACGGCTGCTGCAGGCCGAGGTCAGCAGGCCAATTCTGACGATAACTAGCTGAGAGCGGTTTCCCGCCCTCTTCTTTGAATCGCAGAATGCGTGGAAGGAAATGAACTTCCTCCAAGCAATTCTTGTGAAGGCCCTCGTGGTACACTTGTAAGAAGCTTCACTCACACCCGAACGGTGGAGCGATCGACCTTCAATCGGGCTAACCAGGTCTTCCATCCCTCCGAGGTCCGGAAAAGCTTTGAATGCTAGAAACGCTAACAAAATGGGTGACAGGCCCTGCAAGTCATTGCATAGGCCAACTATGCATTCACCATGCTCGTACGATTCTGAATTGAAGACGAATGTGAGCCCCTAAGAGACTGATCAACGTTGATTCCTTCACCTTTTCTCCATTTTACCCATGCGTGTTAGGGAAAACTTAGGATTAAGTGGGATGTGGTAACTGGTGCTGGTTTGCAGCCGTATAGGACCTGTAACATTACAATGGCACTGCCAAATTCAGCAAGGCACTAGGTGGGACAGGGCTGTACCCACTGTATTGAGCTTGGCCGGAGAATTCTGATACCTAATACTCAAAAATTGAGGGTAAATGCAACGTTCGGACGGAATGCTTCGCAATGTTACGATAACAACGCATATCTTCACTCTTGAACCTCTCCGATAGGTATCTTTTGACCAGAGACGAAGTACAAGTTAGGGTTAATGTAAGCACCGCAAGGTGCTAATCAACGTTCCTCTATCTCACTAACTGATTGCTTTGAACACAATGGAGATCCTCCAATGAAGCCTCCAGATTTTCGAATTAAAAGAGATGTTCATTTCTACTACAGCTTCGACATTAGTGATGAGAAGCCTAGGCTTAAAGCTTATGCTTAAGTACAGGTGATGATTCTCGAGCCACAGCATACGACCACACCAAGCGCACTGTAGGCTGAAAATGTAGGACAGAATATAAAAAAAAGGCTACAAAAAATTACTTCACACTCCTCACCCTTAACGTCGCGATAGCACAAAGCCAAAAAGCACACACGAAACGGCAGAAAAAGAGCAACAACTGTGGGAACTTTGTCCCCAAATTGTGAGAAAAAAGTAACGGCTTCGCCCGATAACCGGACGTGCGGGTCCTGTGTGGTTATCGGGCGAAAAAAAGTGTCGACGCCAGCAAAGTAACTTCAGTCTCCCTTTTGTTAGGCGGCAAAGTGAAATTCTTCGATTTCTCTTCCATGTTCTGCCCAAGAAAAACGGAACACGAAAGCGGAAGGGCGAAAAACGAACGGAAACGGGAATTCGAAACACGAAAACGGAAATTTCGCACACCCCTATCTTAATCGACCACCACGCCATCTCCTGCAAACGATATGGGTGGTCTCCGATCGAAATTCAAAAAACGGATACCAGATTCGTAATGAGGGCCTCGAGAAAACTCCCATGGCAAATTATGAGCCAAATTGAAAAGAAGATCATTTCTTCGACCACAGGAGCCTAATAAGCGGGAATAGCGCCAGAACTACTAAAAAATGCAAAAGAATCAAAGCAAATGCTACTAGCGTCAATTTTGAAGCCATTGTAAAAGTGAACCGCTCTACAAAAGTGAATGCGGTGAAAAGTTAGCTAGTGCTCATCGCCCTCTGTAGTTTTTCAGCTACATCATTGGCGAGAAATTTGATTTTGAATGCGACGGTCCGATTGCTTATGACACAACTTTGTACTTTCAATGTCTCCTGTTAACACACTCGATTCCAGTCAAATTCCAATTTTCTCGTCCTAAGGTTTATCGTCCAAGGAAAAAAATACGATATTTGAAGAGCCCATAAGGGAAGCAGGATCAGGACAGTTACAGCTAAGTATGCCGTGGTTCGTAGGAGAGACTGATTTTGACATCTCAAAGGAGCTAAAGATTAGCTAGCATGAGCGATACCATTGTTGAAGGTTGGTGCGCGCTGATGTCAGATTTATTGCTACTGCGAAAACAGACACCTAAGAGATTTCATTTAATAGCCTGTTAGGTCACTTTTAGCACCTGTCTTATCAGATGCGTTGTGATGACTCATTGGCATTCGTGACGGAACAACAAGAAGCCGTACAGAAACAAAAGCGAGCCAATGTGGAAGTTGTTGCCTACACAGGCGCTCTTGTTACGATGTGGTCACTCTGGCTTAGCTTAGCTGTTCCAATGAAAATTTCACTTATTATAGGAATTAACCGAGCACGGTGCAGCGATGAAGTGCGCTTCTGACACTCGGTCAAGCCATCAATCCTCGCCCTGGCTAACCAAGTATTCAATCCCTCAGGTGACGGTGAAATTGGCAACAGTTCTCTCTGGGGAGCTAAAGGCACTGACTTGGTATAGCGACTGGCCCGCAAGTCATTTGTCCAAATCAACATTCACCATGAATCTATGACTCGGAATCACTGGAATACGTTTGCATGGCGCATTCTACATATGCGGAGTGATCGACGCCTTTTCTTAGAATTCATACTTTCGTTGAGGTGGCAGGAAAGGGATGCTTAGCCTGATCCAAAGACAGATGCGAAATGCGGATCACTCAATAAAAAATCGCAGAAACATTTCTTTTTTTTTGATCCATCCCTCCACGCAATCTGCCCATAAAGCCGGATTGCTTCCTCTTCCTGTTTTCTCTCGTGCCTTCTCTTGAGCCTCACTCTTGAGGCCTTCTCACTGTTACATGACCTCCGATATGAAATGCCGATGAAAACATCAGATGAGGAGTCAAATGCTCTCATATTATTCCCTAGGAAAGCGCGTTCGAATTGCGAAAGTAATAAATGATTCGAATACCAAAGTTCAACAATGGACGATAATTGCATTCAGCTCCGATGACAAACCGTGTGCCATTTAATTTTCAAAGCTCATTTCAACACACTTTGACTCATCGATAGCGGTCGGCGTGATTTGTATTGTCAGTTAAGCTTTCTCCGCCCTCCCATATCGTAAACCGGAAACTAACGAGGTCATGCATACGTTTCGACAACTAGCGAATCATTGCGCTACATGACCATAGGCTCGAGCTCAAAACCCCCACAGTTTCGATACTCCAGGCTCTGGTTTGTTCTTGGTGATCGGGGAGAATGTAATCGACAGCAATCATTTTCCGTCGTTCCTGAAGACGGTGAAGTCGAATCGGCTGACTTCCTAAATCGTAGACTGAAACGCCCAGCTTCTCGCAGAAAGTGATCCTTTTCTCTCTGCAACTGAGGATCCGATAGAAAAAGTGGAGAAAACAGTCAATAATATGTTAGGGAAGAATCAATCGAATAATGACATGAAGTAGAACATTACGCTCGTCTCGTCTCTACCCTTAAACGAGCATATAATAGAGAAATACTTCATCAGCTCGGGACTCTTCAACAAAAAGGGTGGTGCTATGTGGGTTGGGGGGTGCAGCGCGCTGGTCTGTAATATTGCGTCGACTCTATGCTGGTTAACATGTTAAGGTGTGGATAATTCTGAAGAGTTTACATGCGAAACATGTCAAAACCGACCGAGTTGATCGTAAACAGTGGCGGATATAACCATGATAACATGTTAAAGTCGACGTAAAGTTGCGGACCACCACCCTGCACCCCCCAACCCACATAGCGCCAAAAGGGTTTGCTATAGTAGAATGAATTAGGCAATCTAAATGGTGCTATGTGGGTTGGGGGGTGCAGCGTGCTGGTCTGTTATATTGCGTCGACTCTATGTTGGTTAACATGTTAAGGTTCAGACAATTCGGAAGAGTTTACACGTCAAACATGTCAAAACCGACCGAGTTGATCGTAAACAGTGGCAGATATAACCATGATAACATGCTAAAGTCGACGTAAAGTTGCGGACCACCGCCCTGCACCCCCCAACCCACATAGCGCCATCTAAATCACTAGCAATATGATGGAATACAAATGATATACTAATAGGAATTACCGTACATCGGCTCTGTATATCCATAGACAAAACTGGACCGAACGGATGTTTATAAGTGACTGTATGTCACTCAACAAACCGGTCATTAGAAAGACCCAGTGAAAATGGAATCATGGCAACAATATCAAAGATGAGAAATGACTAGCCTGTATTCTTAACTTGCAAATGCAGGATCTTTCAGCAGCGACTAGAAAGCCTATGAACTAAAGAACATGAGATTTTTCAGTGTTTGAAATGGATTAGTCAAGCAGTGTAAAGTGCCGTCGGCTTTGGGACGCAACAACTTCCAGGTGAAAAAAAGTGGACTGCTTCGTCTCCCGAAACATAAGGTGCGTACCCACTACATGTGACTGCATGGTGGAGACTCTTATCCTCCTTCGTGGTTGCCATCATTTAATTTCCAGTAAACTATAAGCTAGATTCAGAAATCAGAGCTGTTCGCCAAACAGTTCGGTTACAATCATATTGTTGTAATTATTTCATTTTTCATCTCATTAATTCCGCTATTTAAGACAAGCGCTACACAAACAGGTTGAAACAAACACAAACTCATAGTGAACAATCAACAATGAACAATTGCCTCGGACATTATCACATTCTATCGATAGAAATCTCCAACCAAGAAGAGCCTATCCCAGAGCTCACATACAAAAATTCAGCAGATTTGAATTTACCGCCTAACAGAAGATTTCGATTGATTTCATCATAATAATCGTGTTGTTGTCTTTAAAAAGTGGGAGCTTAGACAGATGAAAGCGTTATTCCATCTCACAAGTGAAAGAAGGATTCAACAGCAGATACCATTATCCATAGGAAAGTGTCAGCTCTTGCTTCGTCACAACTCCATTGTTCTTGCGACTGATTTGTGGGGTTTTGGCCACAAACAAAAACGCTTCTAGCGTTTGTCGTGCCGAGTCACTTCAACTCACAGACGTGGAACATTTGCGTTTCAGGGCCACGGATTTCTGAGAATTTCCTCTCCAACCGCAGAATAGTCTCGTCGATTGGCTCGAGTCTTCTTCGAAGATGCCAATATCTATGCCGTCACCAGCACTTACGAGGCTAATTAAGGTAGGATTCGCGCGAGAATTTGTTACTAAATGCGAGGTCCATGAGGGTAGTTTCGGCACATACAAATTTGCTTATTGAAGGATGTTGACAGAGGAATACTAACGAAAATTTTAGACTTTTTCTGAAAGATTTTGTCTTTCAAGTGCAAAAAATTCATGAAAGAATGGTTTCTAGTCAGAAAGAGAAAAGTTGTGATAACATATGTTAGCAGAAATGACTCCAAGTCGGGCGAAGTGTGACAGCAATTCCGTTGAATAGCAGTATTTCGGGCTCTCTGCACCGATTTGCAGTCTACAACAGCAGTCGTGCCACTAGTCACAGAAGACAGTCTCTGAACCATTTCTTAGTTGTTTCTCGTTGAAGCGTGAGAATAATAAGGAAGGATTGTACCGCTTTAGTTTTTATGCCTGTTGAGGTTGTTAGACCTTTATCCGTCCTTCTTTATCTGTCTCTACATGCAAATCGTCTTCAGAGCCTTTCGTTCTACCGTCAGTACATAACGATTCGACCACTGCTGTAAATTAGTCAGTCAGCTCACAACTTTAGAAGCTGGAATAATGTTTCCAAAACGTAAATTTCGAAGGGGAATAGAAATAGGCAAAGAAGTGATGTTCGTTTTAATGATGGTGCGGGGTCGAACACCGCCTGTGGTGCGATTTATTACGATGATCCACCCTTGCGATGATCCTAGCACCATCATTACAATATCTTCTTCTAGTATAATTAATTGCAACCCGCAAAAGCGTTAGTAAAAAAAGCAATTTTGCAAAGGGTATTATCGTCGATCAACGCGATCAAGTGCCACAAAGTGCTTCATATGATCGAGTATGATCCCGCTATTTGACTTGTTCGACCCCGCGTCATTGCTGGTTCTTAGCGGAAGACGATGGTGTTGTCCACCACAGTGGACGACAAGAGCGGGCAGTTTGGGCTGTTATTCGCCTACTGATGGACGACAGGAACAATGCGCTAACAATGAATTTATTACACGCCAGCTGTTTTCGACCACAACTTTATAGGCGAAACGAAAACTCCAGATGGGCATAGAAAACATCGAAAGAGTGCAGCATTACGACATATGTGGCCCATGCTTAGCCCTGTTGAGTTATGCGTGGAGGCGAAATTTTTAGGAAGAAGAGTGCAATCTCTTCAAAAACCCTACAGATTCTTCATCCTATGAAATCCAATCCTACAGCTGCATAAGAGCGCTAAAGTGGTAGCAATGACCTCTCTAATGAAGCAGTAGCAGTACCGTCGGCGGACCTCATCCAACTCAAGTTAGTCAACCGTAGCTGCTTAGTTTTGTTAGAAGCAGGTATTTCCTACAGGTAAGGGGTGTTCAGTGGTTTTCCTCCGTAGCGAAGATTTCGGAGAACACCACTGCCATCTCTTCGAGGTCCGAGAGTCATGGGATAGAAGTGTTCATCACCTTATATGGTTCAAACTTTCGCTGGATCCAATGTGGCGTCTCGCCTTCGAGAGAGTCTGGAACAAGCAGAGTGCAATTTGACAAACTTTTGACCAATTGGTGAGAAACTACCCAATCAACACCGCATTAAATCCTCCGAAAAGGTAGAAAGCAGTTGAATGTCCATCAAACAAATAAAGTCAGTCAGAAAATGTTAATTTTCAGGAAGTGAACTAGTGAGGTCCACTAAGCACTTGTACCTGGGGGAATACGTGGATGACTGAAGTTTCACGCCTAGGGACCGCCTGCCTCTGGACCACCAGTTTAAAGTACTCTTGGTCTTGATCGTGCAAATCAAGACTGAACGACCACGCCAAGATTCATCAAGAGGACGTGGGAGTAATCTCTATCTTCCTACTCATTGAAACAATATCATCCTGGCTTTGTGCGCGACAAGGCTGATAATGCTCGTCCCAGTGAAGGAAGATAGTCCTGCTGAGAACCATCACAAGGAGAACATGCTGCTCAACTATTATGCTCTGTTCACAGCTAGCACTGTTTATCTGGATCTATACACCGCACCGTCAATGATGGACGAGAAAAATTCGGAGACAACTGAAAATGAAGTATTGAACGAAGACAAGAACAAACAAGCTAATATAAAAACAAGCACTATTCGTGACATCGCTGTACGGGCTGTGACTGACTGCTGTCATTTTCACTATTCAACTTCACAAATCAGCTATAACTCAGCCCATCCGCAATAAGAAACAGTGGATCAATGCTAAATCAGAATCGATATAGTGTCAAATTAATCTAGTAAATGGATCATCGTAGTACATTACAGCAGGCCTGTAGTGTCACTGTAGCAAGCACTAGCACAACTGGCGTCATTCCAAGTCATTCCATGGCGTAGCACCTTTTCGAATCAAAAACGTACCCTGGGTATTGATCCTCGTGCGCAGACAAGCCTGCTAAATTTTTCGAATATAAAAATATCAAAGAGAAGGCCCATTATGTCTTTGATACATGCTCAGGCGAAGATTCAACCCCTTTCTTACAATAAGAAGGGGGTTGAATCTTCGCCTGAGCACGCATGTATTTTCTGGAGTACTGTGATGCTACCTAAACTTTGATACTGTGCGGCGAAACTGAAGTGAAGAAAAAAGTGAACCGCGTACCTATTAACTTCACCTTTTCGTACGGTACACCCATACCGAAAGAGTATCATTCAGAATCCCCTTGACGGTAACTTTTTGTTTACTACTTGATGGAATATTATTAGCCGAAATATATTCTCCATGACATAATGGTATGGTGCATGTCATGTTAATTGATGACCTCAAAAATAGAGTTCATTAAGTGCTCTTCACACAACAAATGTACTCTTTCCGATGAACAACTCTTTCCCAGAATTCTCAACGACAATATGAACCTTTTCGGTCATTTCTCGTTCTCAATCTATTCAAAGAAAACTATGATTCTGACCAGAATCTCTCGAAATCAACAACAATAGTCTATTATAACTAAAACGAAACTGGTCTCACTGGTTTTGACAAAAGAGCGTTTTCAGCCTTTGTCAACTTGTTTCGCAGTGGAGTGCAACATCAAACGTTCACAGCCGAACACTCACTCGAATGAAAATTATACCCAGGTTTTCGAGTTGCGGACGCAAGTTCATGACCCCTGACGCGAGGCCACTGCCAACAAGGAACTCTTGCCGATAAGGGATCTAACTACGCGAGTGGCAATGAAAGAAAACGCCGTCAACAGCGAAGGTCATCTACCAGGAATGTTGAGAAGCAGTTTTCCTGAGAGCTAAGTAGCGAATCTGCTTATTATCTGACACATCTGGGCATAATAACCTTCAGCCAAGCAATAGCAACGAAACGCTCGCTTTCATCAGACTGAACCGATGACCGACCGACGGACCGGTGTTCGCGCATGAAACTGCCATTCTTCCGTGAAATGAGCATTCCTCAAAGTCTAATGAGTAGAAGTAAGTTGTTTGGAAAGGTAATCGACTGCAGTTGCTGCATGGCATCAAAGGTGAGACTTTCGGAACCCGAAGGTAGTAAGTTCATAATTGTAACTGCTACACAACGTCTCATAGAACGGAAACAACCGTAGGCGAACTCAGAATTTCAACATAACTAAAATAACAACAAAGTGGTGATCGCCCTCCTCAGGTTGCGTCACGCATTCGTATACCATTCAGAATCAACGAAGCAGTGTGAGTGTTGTTCAAGTTAGCGCCCAACCTTTCTCAGCAAATTTCACTGACTCATGAGAGAAGAAAGGCTTGATTAGCCTAGCCGAGGATCAACAACTCGACCACGCGGTTGTCAGTAGCGCCTCTTACTTGAGTACCAGGCCTTCAACATGATTATTCTGAAGAAATCTCATCATTTTTGAGGCCAAGCAGTTCTTACGTAGCGACATTGCAACATTCGCCTTGAATCAATCATTCAACTCGTACAACTCCGAAGCAAAACCGAAACTAGTCAGCCAGTTGATGACGAGCGAACGACAGTCAGCTACTCGCCTGATCTGCGGTCGCGACGTTCAACAACGGGCCGCGTGTTCGACGAGTTCGACGAGAAACAACGAGAACTTTGAGTTCCAAATGGGCGTAAGAGATGCTGTTCAGCGCTTTTTCCAAACCTCCGCTGCTCCTGATTTGCCTCATTTCTGCTGCACGAGGACTATCAAGAAAATGATGCAATAAGAATCGCGAGAACATTGCTACTGTTGTCATCAATCGGCGATTTTGATTAATTCATCTGCCATCGTTGACATCATTGGTGATTTTGATTAATTCGTCCTTCAACGTTTCCGGTTGAAAGACGCACTTAAAAAGTGGCAAGGGTGAATTTTCGCCTGACGCGATATATCAACGATAGTATTTACGATAAAAATGATAGAAAACTGGCCCATCCAATACAATTCAGGGGTCAGAACATTTCAGTGTCTAGAACTGGACAGGTACAGGCTTGTGGAAGCAGTTATGAGAGCCTCTCCCGTAAGCCACACAAACACAACCAATATGGATAGACGACAGTGGGATAGTGACCGAGACTTATCCAGCGTTCCCCCTACCGACCCTTCGCTAAGGATTATTGGGATGGGAAAGGATTGTGAACCTTCCGACTGAACATTTTACATGTCACTGTCAAACTTTTGCTAAACCTTCTGCATTTCTTTTTCGACAATATGTTTGCGCAGTAGCTAAAGCTCATCTGAACTACTCATAATCTACTTGATTTCAGTAGAATTCCTATAAATGCGCGTGCGCACCATTGCTATGTTACGAAAGAGTTTCAACTGGCTCAATAACTTGAAGATGAGAATTATGTGAAGCAAGCTACTCACGTCCGGAAACGCCAGTGGCTCGGTCTCCTTAAACAAGGAACAACAACACCAAGTCTGAACTGTATCTCAAGGAGGAGATGCCCCGCATATTATGGAGCTCCTTCACAATATACGGTCAATATACGGTGAAAACTTATTGAGCAGGAGCTCCCACCAGAATGCTCACCAGTGATTGCCAAACTATTCTATCAAAAAATGGATTGTACGGCTTGCACACCTTACGATAAACAGGTCGTAGTGCGCTGCCCACCCGACACGCCGAGCACAACATCAAAAAAGTCACATAAAAATTGTAGGAGGAGTATTGGACTTCGTTTTCCAACACAATGTAGTATGCATACATTGCTCCAACAAAAAACCATCTGATGCCGCTGCTTCTGAGCCCCATGGTACAATAAAAACTCAAAAAGTAAGGTCATCTCAAGACGGAATCGAAAAGGTTTTTTGTGAACAAACCGGCAGGCTTGCACTGTAAATGATGTAAAATTTTCTACAGGCAGGAAGGTCTGGAAGGCAGAAAAAAAGTAATATTCTATTTATACCCCCATTGGCCCTCCTTTTCAGGGAAATAAATTTGAGAAATTAAGATGTGACAAGTATTCAATGGGAGGGTTTGCAACTTAATGTTTGCTGTTATTGGTGAACTTCCAGCTTCACTTTTGCAGAATTCCTCCTTCCTATAGGTATCTAACACAACACTTCCTAAAGGTGTCATCTAGCTGATGTTCCTAACATCTAGGAAAGTACATGGACTTCGATTCGGAACCCTAATGTCTCTCTGACCACTTGGAGTCCAGCCGTAACAAGGGAATCTCCTTGAAACCACAAGCGGGGTTAGCTTTACCAGCGTTTTCCCTACTGACCCTTCGCTAGTGACTATTGGGTTGCGAAAAAGGGAAACAATGGATTAATGTTCGCTTACCCCTCCCTCCAACTAAAAATTGAAAGCATAAAAAGGCTCGTACAAATTATCGAAATCGTAATTTTTGAGTGATAACGTGCGGAATTTCGCCATGTCAACTAAATATTATAAGAAGAGGTCTCATTAACAAAACTAAACTCTAAAGCAAAAAAAATTGCTTCGAATCCGTGTGCTTCGTCCCAAAATTTTATAAGGACAATTTCAAATAACAGCATAGTATGTGGATGTAAAAGCACCATTTCCAAAAAGGTTTCATTTTCATTTGGGCACCCTTAATCTCCTTCAGTTTTTGGAAAAAAGGGAACGGCACAGAACTCATGTGATAGAAAAGAGAGAAAAAGAAAAAAGTTGCTCTGGGGGACGCCCTTGTTGCAGTGGTAAGAAGCGCACGGACACTTACGCAGGTCTGATATCGACTCTAACCCGGGCTAACCAAGCCTTCCATCACCCTAGGGTCGAGTATACTGGTATAAGGTTCGTTTGAGAAGATAAAGATACTGAATTCGTACAGAAACAACTTAGCCCAGAAGCCATTGAATGGGGCAAACGTACCTTCCTCGTGGAATCTCATGATTCTGAATGGAATACGAATGCGTGGCGCGTCTTTAATAGGTTTTCGAATCTATGCCCTTTACTGTACTTAGAAAATTTGCAAACAATCACCACGGAAAGTACTCCAGTGTACAGTTTACGAATCATCTGCTACCACTGTAAAGATACCGATCTTCGTCGAAACTCAAAATTCCAATCCTTTCCCAATTCTGCCCTTTTCTAGAGTAAGTGCTTTTGTCTACAAAAGGGCAAGATTGCTCGAACATTCGTTCACCGATTCATGAGTAGCCGCCGATATCAAAGTAGCGCAGCCCAAGGAAATTTAATTTTTGGATTTATCTTTTTTGTCCTGCAGGCGCACCTCGTTTTCTACCATGGCATTTACTGTTTGCTTTGATACATCCACATACTATACTCTACTGCACTTCGCGTTTAAATTAAAGATTTAGTTGGTGAGTCAGGTGCTAAGTTGTCTCCTTATACCTCGGCTACGAGACTGATCGGTTGGAGGGAGACTTGCACTGTTAGATACCCAGTCCGACCGTTCAAGACGTAGCGCAAGACAATCACGAATCTCATAAATTGTTTCCCAGGTCATCTCCTCTTTGTTTCCCATTTTTTTAAGTTGTGGCCGTTTTTTATACTCATTTTGTTTTTTTGCTGCAGCAGTGCGAACAAACTCTAACAGTGAACTTAGCAAACCGACCACCCCTGCCTTCACCAGTGAAACTCTTGCAATACCATAGCAATTTAGTTCAGTCAAAATATAGGGTGGTAAGAAAGTCTTGAGCCATTTGACGTCTACTTTTGCTTTGTTTTCTTATTCAGCGCACAAAACATTTTACTCCACGATTTAATCACCATTGTTAATCAGAACCATAACGTCCCTGATAGGCAGGTCAGCCACCTTCTACTTGCAGAACGGAGCAGGCTGGAAGCCTAAGAAGTCGGTAACTGCCCATATGGCATCGCGGAGTTTGTTAACTCTTTTCTCAGCTAAAAAGCAAAATGGAAGGAAGATAATTGATAGCTATATGGGACAATAAGTGTAATAGGATGATTGCAAAATCGTTTGCCAACAGCATATCTACAAATTTTTATTAGTCTCTTTATCATCATAGGGTGCTGCTGCATCATTGCGAATGTGCACCCAATGCTGTCGGTCGGGACGACCGAGCTCAGTCCACTCAGCATTTCTCTGTAGCGAGAGAATGGAGCCAATTTGTAACTGTAGCATGAGTGCGATATAGTCTCCTTGCAAGAGTGTGAGTGCTTTTTTCTGAATCCGCTGCGACAGCTTCGAGAAAATCAGAATTTTCTACCACAGGAGTCCGTCCCAACCAAGGCTTGTCTTCGAAGCCGGAGTCTAGAGCTGTAAAGCGAGATAACCAGAACTCGACGATGCTTAGGATTGTTGTGTCTTCTGCGGATACAGCGTTGATGTTGCAAATGGTTCCCATGGTTCCAGTGCTGTGCCACCGTCCGTTAAAGACGAGGACTCAAATATGCTCTTGTGAAGATGACATCTTATCTGAAGTTAAAGAAGAAGGTGTGGCGATTTATACTCATCGTAACGCTGCTTCGTGAATGGCTAACAACTATCACATGTTAGGTTATGGATACAGTTATTAAGTCGGAAGTTCTGAAGCTTTCATGCAAACTGGCTCAAGACTTTCTTATCACCCTATACTTCAGTGTCAGAGCAAATGAGAGTAGAGCTCGAGGGAAAAAAGTGAGCTGCATCACCAATGAGGAGGAAAACGAAAAGAGTCATAAGATCAACCATCAGAGAAAAAACTCATCTGTTATTCGAAAGCTAATTGAACAAGTCAATCAATAAAGCTTCACTGATGTCATTTTGTTGAAATCATGACTGAGAAATAGTAACTAATCTTTCGGATCAGAAAATCTTCAGATTTCTACACCTGCGAGAGTACGATTACTAAATGCAGCGAATGCGTAGCTCAAAGAATTGGATTTTCTGATAATTTCAGTTTTCACCAACGTCATGCTCACATTAAGTCCAATTAAAGTCCACTCCGTTTTCTTCGCATTTTTTCGTTCAAAGGGAAAGCGAAAGCAGCTGTTTAATTCAGTCTTTAAAACTGTTGCCACCTTCCTTCACTATGAACATGCTCGTAATTCACAGTGGCCTTACACTTGAAAAAGGTAAACGTAAAAGAAAAGGTTACGCGATCGCTATCCTAAAAACGGCCAGGCCGAGGGCAGCCGCTTCACAGATCTCATACAATTCTGATGCAACTTACCCAAGAGCCGATGATGGCTTGTTTAGCCTCGGGCGAGGTTACATCGCTCGACCAAGAGAGTTGTAGTAGCACCTCTAACCACTGCCCTCTTTATGGTGATATAATCAGAAGAATAACTACTCTAGTGCATATATCAACAACACTCCTCTGAGCAACTCTGCAGCAAAACAGACAAGGAATAGAATATCTGGCTAGTCTTCCAGACGAAAAATATACACCGTATGAGTATCGTCAATCGTTGCAGCGCAGGTTGCGCACTCAGTGCAGAATCTATAGAATCATTAGAGTCATTGACATTTTCTTCGCCATCAATAACATTTTATAGATGATATCATCTACTGATAATCATAAAGTGTATTTTACCGGTTTCGATGGCATTCACTGAAAAACTTGTTTCTATGAGGGTTAAAGCTGCCCCAATCCACTTCATCACTTGCAAACACTATGCACTCCAGAGGGCAAATCCCACTGTTTGTATCATATTTTCCAGGGAAAGGGAGTCTTGATGACGATTTTAAAATAATGACGACAAAAATGAACCAAGAGATAATAAATAAAAGGTACGAAGTAATGTCGAAGAATTTTCTACAGGCTACCTTTTGCTAACATTATTTAGAACTAACATTTTTACTGCACAAACTGTGTTGAACTGATCTCAGTCCCCGGCCCGAATTCATGAATGGTGCACTCGAAATAAACGTCGTCGTCGAACTACAACCCCAATAGCTCGTAGACCGTGAATCATCAACGCTTTTTGGGTATATTCAGGGTTTATTTGGGGTTCATAGGTCATTGTTACATTTGCAATCAGAGCTCTCGCCGCACCACTGAGGTGAGACGGACACCGAATAAACCTTGAAGAAACCCTGTGTAAGCCACACCGCGCGTTGATGAATCACGGATTGAGGTATGTTTCAGGGTTTATTCCGAGGTTTCTCTGGGTAGAGCGCTTGTTAATCCATACTCTGATACTCTTAACTTAGGCATTCAGACGGTATGCACACTAAAGCAACTGATACACTTAGTTAAAGGAATCAACTGTGCCTGCGCGCACCTTACAGCTCCGCAGTCTCCTTGCATAGTGCGAGATGACTAACGGTTCGGAACTTCAGAGAATGTTAATGTGACACCTTGATCACGTACGCAGCCTTGAACCTCGTTTTTACCCATTGGCACTAATTCTCGTCGGCCGGAAAACCCTTTGTGGTCGAAAGAGACTGTTGCAGTTAATTTTAACAAAGACAATTTGCTGAGAAGCCCATCTGGACAACGAATGAACTTCGGCGCTTTTTGGTGGACGATTCTATCGTACAACGCCTAAATCGGGTCGTTCGTCAACGATGAAACAAATAATGTCATCGGTCGACGCGCATGTGTAATGTAGCCGAATCGAACAAGAGAACAATAAGCCAACAGCGGAAAAAACTGTGGAAAATTTAGCTAATATCATAAAAACGGGTAGTTGATGTTGTTGTTGTGATTGGTTACTCCGTAGTAGACGCCGAGTTGCCCGAGTGGGAGATGAGCGAGACGCGAAGGAAGCGGCATAGGTGCTGCTTGCGGGGAGGGGATGCTGACCAAGGAGCTCTGGCTGAGCCACTCCCCGGCTCAATGAAAGCCGTTCATCTGCCACTATTCATAAGTGAAAAGTCGGTTGAAAAGTGCCGGGAAATGCTGGTGCTACGTGTGCGGCGGCATGCGACCGCCCCATGACCCCGCCCTGGGGACGAGGACACCACCTTCGACCCCACACACCTCGCCTCTATAAAAGACCACCACTCACCTCGTGGCCAACAACGACCATTCCTCTGCTTCCGATGCTTATTCCAACGGGAAGCATGGCACAATTCCGCCTTTTGGTCTTCTCTGAAGTCACTGGCTTCAAGGTTGATCGGGCTTCATTTTTCATCTGCCTTCGCTCTTGCCTTCATACTCACATCCTCTTCTGCTTGTCTAGATCAAATTTCGAAATTGTTTCATTAACGAGTCCTTTGGATTCAGCCACCAATTGTTGTGTTTAATGTTTCTGACTTCCACTTTTGTGAGGTAGAATGTCCGTTAAGCGACACCATCTTAAGACCTTGAAAGAAAACAAACTTAACGATAATGCCAAGGATTAAAGATGAGAGAATTGAATCTCTAGTCTCCTTTGCTCTAGTAATCTCGAGAATGTTCAAATGGCGGAACCTCCTCATCGTATGCGTTTCCTTTGCCGTTCCGATACCATCTAGTATGGTATTCGCCTGTTCATGCATGACGCTCATTTGAGTATTTTCGATGCAGTAAATGCATTCGGCGGCACTCGAAATCGAAAATGTAAACGAAGTTTTGACTGATAATACTTGGGCAGTTAGCTGAATCTGGTTCTCGTAACCTTGACGCTATTCCTCTGGCTTGTGCTCTCCCCATTTCACAATTTTCTGTCGTTCGCTGCTCGCCATTAAGCGATCGCACTTGCCCTGCCGATCGCCAGCTTTTCTCCATCTTCCTTTCTTTTTAGTGGATCTGCTCGTTCCTTGTAGTGGCGGCGAGAATTGAATTGTTGTTGTGAGCCACCTTGTTCCGCCTTTACTCCTGTCTAATTTACACAAATTTGTTTGGCGTGGGTTTAGTCTGAAATCTCTGACGCGATTTCAGCGGCCGAATGAGCACTAAATGGGTGATGGCCTTGTTACCGTTCCAATCTCGAACTCCTTCTATCACAAACAGCTCGAAATTCAAATAAATTGTGTCACAGGCGGAACTCGTCGATGTTGATCTTCTGCATAGTAGAGCGCTGAGAGCTGGTTTATCACTTGATCATTTCTTGACCATTCCTCAGTTTTGTTCCAAATTTAAAATTACAGTTTCTAAGGAATTGGAGACCATAAATGTCAACTTACTGCTTCCATGTTCGCGCTGAACTTCAAAAGTGGAACTGACAGCAATCTCTAAGTGTTGGACCGTACTCCAAGGAACATCACAGATGATCTTCTCTATTTTAGGGGACTTTGGTCCATCTCTCCTAGGTAACTCAGTACCAGACTTCTTTAGGAATATTGACACGCTGATATTAACCCCCTTAGTCACTGTATAAGTGTAATACACGTATAAAGAGCAATCACCGTGCCTCCATGATTTCGCCTGGAAGACAAAAGTGTGGCACGTTTCTTGAGGTCTCATCAACGCTAATCACTTGACTTTTATCCTAACTTTTTTTATTCGGTTGTCCCAAGACAGAGTGAGCTCATTTTCGTGGGGCAATGTAAGCACCAAAGAAAGAGACCTTTGAACGCAAAAATAACAAGCGGCAAACGAAAGCAATGCAGTCGTTACAAACTCTTTGGCGAATGGGTTGTTCAACCTATGGGAGCTCCATCCTTGCCCACGTACCCTTAAGGGATAGTTAGACAAGTGACCGTTCCAGAGCCGACGTTCTCTTCCATGTAGCCGCTATGTATAGGTGTTATGGCTGACAAATTAAGCAAAACATAGCAAAGGTCAACACTGTCTGATTTATTAGGGCCCAAACAAAGCGAAACGCGGCAGTGAAGCGAGAAGGATTGCTTGTTTTCGCCCAGATGCGACACTACGGCAAACCCGTTCCGATGGATACTCTCGGGGCAACGGAAGGCTGTTCGTAGGGCGTTTTGGAACCACCGAAGGGCAGTGAATGCCGTCGAATGCTGACGGCGTTCTCACGATGGTTTTTCCGGCACTATTCAAATGTTGAACGCTGAGTAATCTCTGCCACCTCTGTCAGTAGTCATCGTTCCTTGTGAGTAAGGACCGTATTGGACCATTCGCCCTATAAAATGCTCCTCTCGGGTCCTTTTCAACAGTACATTCTCTCACTAAATAACTCCTCGTTTCAGAAATGCGTCGCCTTTTGGCGCTGCTGTTACTCGCGTTCGTGTTCGTTGACGCTGCGGAGGATGTGGTCCGTCGAAAGGAGCCACCAAGGGACTGTTCCGACGCTCCAAACAAGGACATCAAGCAGACATGTCTCATGGTGAGCGAATAGCAAAGTTTGCTTCAACACGCCTTTCTAGTGTTATGGTTATGTGGAAAACAGCGACGGTCACACCAATACGCGGCGTCTGTGAAGAATGTCTTGCCAAGTAATGGGCACGACTTTTCAGATCCGAAACATGGACAGAATGACGAGAAAACGAATTGCCAGACAAGCGGCCAGGAATCCGGTCAGTCACTTTCCATTTTTTTCAGAGATCAAGAAATTTAATAAATATTAGGCCTGTTATGAAGGTGCTCGAATGGAGCAGTGCCGCTGACAGCATGCATAATAGTGTGCTAGCCAGAAAACTTTCCCACATTTGAGAACATTTTCTTTCCGCACCTTGGGTTCGTTTGTCCCTCAGAGGCAGAATGA
Organism: Nippostrongylus brasiliensis; assembly: GCA_030553155.1. NCBI lineage: Eukaryota > Metazoa > Nematoda > Chromadorea > Rhabditida > Heligmosomidae > Nippostrongylus > Nippostrongylus brasiliensis. The sequence continues at coordinate 21,719,046 of CP130734.1, forward strand.
AGGGCTTTGTCCTCGAGCGAACTCAGCATGGGGAGTTTTCTGAAAGGGGGAGAAAGAGCTCAAAGGGTAGTTGCCTCAGTTGTACCTGATTTATATGATCCCGTAGTTATGGTGACTTATCTGGAGTTGGTCGGATACGATCTGCCAGGGTCCATTATTCAGAGCTGAATGAATTGACTTTAAGCAGAGAAGAAGAGGAGGCAATGGAGGCAATCGAGCCGCAGTACCGGCAGGTCCTCCGGCTCCCGTCGGCCCTCCTGACTGGCTTCTTCCGATTCCGGTGCCACCAAACGCTCGAGGCCAGGTCGCCTATCATCCGTACGACTGCATGACGCTTGCCTGCCTGTGTCCTTTCTTCGCTGTAAGTTGCTCCATTACTCTCATGTCACCATTTTACTGACCATTTCACCTCGTTTCCAGGGCACAATGCAAGGCGGACACTGTGTGCTCGCCAACAATGTCGTGCTACGAATGTCTTATCGAAAGGAGTACCGAATGATGACCGACGACGAACGAAACCGCTGGCACAACGCTTTGGCCACACTGAAAGCCAACGGAGAGTACGATCGTCTCAGTCGACAGCATTTTGATGTGAGTTCACCGTATCTATTTTAACACAGCCTAACGGTATCAGCCTAACGGTATTTTGGCCATAAAAACACCTCTCTACTTCCGGGGCATGATAGCGCTCCCATCCAAAGTACTCTATTTCTTAGTGGGATTGAGCTCTACTGCGCTGACGACATTGTTATCACAACCTGTTTCAAGCCTTTCAGGCATAAATTCGCTGTATCCTTTAGGAGATTAGAGAAGCAAGGACGGGGACGTCGACTAGGCTTTGGTCGAATGACAATCCATGAGGCCCTTCTTCTTTACTTTGCCTCCCGTGAAATTGTTTCGGGGCTCTCTTTATGTTCTCCCGACTACTTACTAGGAAACGTGTAGCGTAAATGGTCGCTTCGAATAGAACACAAATGCGTTCTAAGGAACCGATCAACGCCGACCCTTTCACCTTTATTAACCCTGCTCTTTCCAGGTCGGCACCGGCTCTGGAGCTCATTCGGGCCCAGGTTTCTTGCCGTGGCACAGAGAGTACTTGAAAAGGTACCATTCTCTCTGTCTGTTTTCAGCAGAAGTTCTGTCCTGTAGCGTTGTCTTGCAGAGTTGAAATCGCGCTCCGAATGGTCGACCCAACGGTGGCGATTCCCTACTGGGACAGTGTGATGGACAACTACCTGCCAGATCCGAGAGATTCGATCATCTTCTCGAATCTGTTCGCCGGTGAGACCGACTTCTATGGGAACGTCATTCAAGGCCCGTTCGCCTACTGGAGAACGCTCGAAGGCAGAAGCACCATCCTCAGGCAAGTGCACTTGTACCTACGCACTTCTTTTCGCTCTCGCATTGCCATGTTCACAATAGGGGTGAGGTGGGGAGAATGGTTGAATACAAATTGAACCAGCGACACCTCTTGAAAGCACTTCAACTTTCTACTCCAAGCGAACGCGCTCACAGCAAAACTGAACAAGTTACGAATAGAATAACAACAGATCTGCAGAATCTGCTTACCTACAATGACCCACTATTCTGCTTTTTTACACCACAACGATTGTCTGTTCTCGATTCGGTTCTCAAGAGATATTAGCCGGAGAAGCACTTCTTTTGTGACTCCGTTTCGTGTCGATTACGCATGACATTTTCAATTTCTTCTAGGAGCAAGCACTATATTTCACTTGAGAATACTACCAACATTGTAACCATTCTGTCTGTGTAGCCGAAAAATGTGGCAAGTCAAGTTTGATTTCGGTTTGCGGAGTTTATTCCGGTGAAACCTGTCAACAGTCTTCAACCCTGTGTTAAATTTGTGCTCAACCCTGAGTAATTTATTACTAAGAATTCGAAATGTGCAATTTGCTAGACTACCTACTACGGTTTGCCCTGTGCTGCCACTCCATGTCCAAGTTCTTCCGAAGTGGAATTATACAGCAGAGGTTTCGTTGACAACCTCCTTTAATTTTAGGCCTGCGATGAGAGTTTCCACGCATTCCCTACAAGAACCACGAAATATTTTTCAGAAATCTCGGCCGTGAAGGCTCGCTGTTCAACGAGAACCAGGTGAACAACGTAGTGGCGCAGAACACCATCGAGAACACTCTCGCCTACACAGCTCCTCTGGCAGGTGAGCATCATTTGTCTCCTATCTGAATTATTGGGAGGGAAGATGAGGAAAAGTCGTTGGCAGTGGGGAAGAAGCTACTTGACGACGTGCGCCCACCGCATGAAGTGCCATTTTACACTGTTGCCGCGACCAGCTTTTGCTGCGCTTTGGTGACCTCGCACAACGGACAAAAAGCTTTGTTATTTTGCCCCGAGGTCGTCGGCGAGACCAGACGTCAAGAAGAGAATTCTATGTGCGATTCTGAGTGCCATATAATACGAACAAACAACTGGGGCTAGAAGGTCAAGGTGTTCTGAAAAACAGCGGGACATTTGGCGGCGCCGAAGGCGAGACAGATGAAAAATGGGAATTTGGGCCCGAAAAGAGTCGCTGTAAATCACGATACTCAGAGATAAGAGAATACCATACCCATAGCATGCTATACCAGCACTGACTTTGAACCATACAATTATCTCGACCTCGCAGTAGAGATGGTGTTTAAGCTCTGGAACACTCGGAACTAGAAGTTCAAGGACTTTTCATCAGTGGGTCACTGCTTACCCAGTTCAATTCAAAATTGCGTTCAAATTGTCATAAAGCGAAAGGGTAACAGTCATAAGCTTTTTGAATCATTCGAGTTATAAGCATTCTGAATCAATCAAGTCAAGCAATCAAGTTTGAGACAATTGAATCATGAGCCTTATCAATGATCGTACGTAGAATAAGTCCTTTGAGACAAGATTTTCCCTGCACACAATCAGGCCTTTCGAAGAACATTTGTTTCATTCCTTCATTTTTTCATTTTTAATCAATCCGCAATAGCATCCAGAGAAAGGTTTTTCACTGGTATCACACTGGTAAGGTTTTTTTGACAGAACTGACTAGGGTACTTGGACTTTACATTGTAGTATTCACTTTCCCAACCAGAATCAGCTTAAAAGCTGGAGAGCAGCATCTCGGCAATCCTTAAAGAGTCGGCATTTTCACTAACTAGCTCTTTTCAGGCTGCCCATACCCGAATAACTACGGAGCCATAGAGTACATCCACTCTAACGTTCATCTGTGGGTGGGAGGAGACATGAAGCCGCCAAGCACCTCAGCCAACGAGGTACATCACCGTCTACGTTGAAATTGGTGAATGTAGACGTATCCGCTCGATTTCAGCCGCTCTTCTTTATGCACCACTCGTTCGTCGACTACCTGTGGGAGTTGTGGCGCCAGCTCAAGCAACCGAGATGGCTGAGGGAGGTGGTAAGTGAGAAAATGTTTCAAATACCGCTCCTCGTTGTAGAATTCACATTCACTGTCGATTTTTATGCTACGCTTTTATTTTTAGGCGTACTCGAACGACCATGGCTATTGCACCAACCAGCTGCACTTCAGTTGGGCCTACATGAGACCTTTTCCCTACCTTCAGAATCGAGATGGTTAGTTGGAGAGAAGAAGGGAGATCTCGATCAACGCTAATTTTCCCTTATTTTGCAGGACTCTCGAACTCATACACGGACCAAATGTACCGCTACGCGCCTCGTCCGAGCTGTTCTCTGCAGAATCCGAACTGCGGTTCTCCGTATCTCTTCTGCGACACTAGAGGGTATAATTCTAACCAACTCAGTCATCTCTAAGGCTTAAGACTCTTTCGACTTCGAATCACTTTAGTTGCTGAACCATGCACTGACTTCTAAACTTTTTTTAGCTTAAATGTTCTCAGTTACATTTCTACAGTATTATAAAATTAACCAAAGTTTCCCTAACTATACACCGACTAACCGCCTTTCTTTGGTTGCCCCTGGACTTTTAGCTGGCCTATTCCCAGCCAGCTCCCAATCTGCATGCTACACATACTCTTCAGATATCCCCACTGTGTTGCCAAGATCAAAATGAACGGAAACTGTCAAGGATTCGAGAACTTCGACGCTTGCTACATGGGGCGATGCTGGTGGGGACGATGCATTCCGGTAAGCTTTGCAATATTGCTGACCCTCCAGCTTTGCGATATTGCTGACCCTCCCCCACAGGCGTTCTTTCTAGTGCTATAGCTATAATTTCCAGGGAAATCGTGCCTGGGCCTCAAAGATCCTCAAGAACGTGAAGGCGATGAACACATCGTTGACCCTCGGTTTGATATCGACAAGCGGCGGCAGCGACGATGAACCCGTGGTCCAGCAAACCAGCAGCAGACCCGTCAAAATGGTCGCTCCTCTGTTCCAGAACTGCTTCAACAGGTGAGAGATGTTGGGTTTAGGTTTCCGATGGTGGTTGTCATGCTTGTGCCCTTCCAGGTCGCCATGTTGCAAAGCTTGGGCCGATCATGGCCTCTGCAGTGCTCAGGCAGAGTACATGGGAGTGTATTGCGGAGGAAGCTGTGGTGTCTGCACGCCTTCTTACAACATCTCCAGCAGTGAGTTTTGGGTCGGAAGAGAGAATTCCCCTGTGAGATCTCTATAATCGCCCTTCAGTGGAGCTTTGGAACAAAAAGAGCAGATTAGCAAACCGAGCAGAGCAGATCTCATTCCAGTGATCTCACCGGTTCAATTTCTTCTTTTTTTCCAGCTGAATGCCGCGATTTCCACCCGATGTGCCAACAATTCAAAGCCCAAGGACTGTGCAGCGGAAAATCGGCAGAGTTTATGATGGAAAACTGTCAACATGCTTGCGGAGCTTGTTCCGTTCCCAAAGATCAGATGTGTTACAAGAACGGAAAGGTATGGAAAGTCTTTCTATTTCGGCTACGACTGAGACTATCCACTCTATCTTCACTTTCAGCTGAATATGCCTCTGATCCCGAAGAGCCTCGTGCTGGCCGTTCAGGACGCAATCGACTCGGATGTGAGGGAAAGAGTGAGTCTGGCGAAGAGATCAACGCGAAGACTTAAGCTCTGAATCGCTGGTCGTCCGTCGGCACTCAGCAGCTTTACTTAGACGGTTTCAATCACCGCTAAATTTAAATCCGCTCGATTGGACGTTTCGCCTTTCCACTTTCCGCTTAGTCTTTCGAAGCGAGGTTGTACATAATCGCTACGGGCTGTGTCTTCTTCCTTTTATATGTGGTCATATTTGGCGTGCTGCAACGTTTTCCCTCTCACTTAGTCTACACCAAAGGGTCCGTTTCTTTTCATCTTCGCACTGCCACCCTTTATCATCAGGGTTTCGTCGCTTACTGCCGGGATTTGCCGACGTCGAACCCTTCTGCTCACGCTGAGGAGCTCGTTATCCTCTTGGCACTCGATCTCCTCTCCTGATTGTATATTGCTGTTCATATTGTTGTGCTCGTTTTCTTCGCGAAATAAATCTTGACAAATTTCACTTGTTTTCCATTGACAAATGCATACAATATTTGGTAACTGTTCTCGGATTAGTAAAAATCAAAGCAAATGATCCACCTCCAATTAGAGATGTCAATGAGAGTGCCTCAAAGATTCTCAACAAAATATAAGGTTCTGTAAATCATCGAAGCACAAGCATGTAGTCCAATCTGGCTGCGGGTCACTGAGTAGCCAGAAAGGGGCAGAAAACCATTGCCCACTAAGTCAGATTTTCGGTCCCTTTGCAACTCTTTTGCCTTCGCGGTTATAGTCCGAAATTGTGCTCCTTTTGCAACTATATCGCTGTTGCTAGCTAAAATCACCATCGAAACGAGTTCAAATAACAGAGAAAGTGCAATGGCGATGTATGCTAACACCTATTCATGTGACCTATACCTACCATAACTTCCTCAGTTCGATTATAGACCAGAAACATGGGGCGAATTCGTAACCTTTGCCTCAAATCACCGTCGCAGACAATTTTTAGGCAAAATTGATGAATTTAACCTATTCGTCCTCATTTACCTCACTTGACACGTCCTGAGTTAGCGACGCAGACCGGTTCAACCCAATTTGCCTAATTCTATGCTAATCGTAAGGTCTCTTACTGGTAGAATAATGAGGGGAAACCTGTCTGTGAGTCTAAGCGCGATTTGGGTTGTTCTCGACTCACAGTTTACTTTACTGGCCTGGTATCTGAATCTTGAGGAGGCCTTTGGCTTTCTTCACCACGAACATCCTATTTCACGTCTTGAAAGCTCTGAAACCACAGCTGGAGCTACAGGGTGGCTACAAAGTATGTTCCGCAATTTCCTGATAGTCGTTCTTGAAAGACGATCCCCGTCTCACAGAAATATTATAGACGTTTGGTCGAGCAGTACTGGCTTGTGTTCGTGTACAACTCCTACATCAGTCGGATCAACGTTCATCAAGTTATGCGTCCATCTTCTCATCAAGCCACCATCGCGCACCTTGTAGACGAAGGACTTCGACCCGTGGAGATTGCAAGAAGGCTCCACATCAACGACAGGAAGATCGTAGCGCAGTACAGGCAGTGAGGGCATCATCAACCGCATCCTAAGCCAGGTCGACCCCGGACCGTCAACGTACCTGGAATCCGCAAGACCATCAAGAAGAGGAAACAGAGGAACGACCAGGTGAGCCTGAACAAGATTGCTTCTGACCTGAACATCTCCCGACGAAGTGTTCAGAAAATTGTCCGAAATGAGTTAGGACTCCGCAGTTTTCGACTCTTCCGTGGACAAGTACTCACTGAAGCGGCAAAAAAGGATAGGGTCGAAAAATGTAGAAAAAACCTCGACTTCATTCGTGAGGGCCGTTTATCCGACATCTTTTGGACCGATGAGAAAATGTTCGCAGTGGAAGTCGCGTGCAACAGTCAAAATCACTGGCAACTTCTGTCTCCGACTAGGAAAAGATTCCGAAAACGCCGTGTTCATACAAAAACCTCATTCCCAAGATTTGTGATGGTTTGGGCTGATATAACTTCGGAAGGCAAGACACCGCTTGTTTTTGTTGATAAAAATCTCAGAATCGACTCAGACGTCTACCAGAAAGTTATTTTGAGAGATAATTTACTTTCTTGGGCTAAAGAACACTTCGTAGAAAGACGATTTGACCTTCAGCAAGACTGGGCTCCTGCACGCGGGTCGAAATCAACAAATGCCTTGTGCGAGCAGAACAGCCCTGGATTCTGGGGCGAGGATATGTGACCTTCTAACTCGCCGGACCTGAGCCCCTTGGACTACGCCGTATGGGGCTACCTACAGCAAAGGGTCTCGTAAAGTTGTCATCGAAGTTTGGACGGTTTGAAGACAGCCCTCATCAGAGAATAGCAGAAGATCGTTGTCGACTACTTGCGGCCCACAGCCGAAGCATTCACCAGGCGTCTCGAAGCTTGTATCCGTGCAGAAGGAGGTCATTTTGAACAGTATATGGATTGAATGATCTATGATCATTTTGTATATCACGAATAAAAATTGTATTGAGATATCTGCTATCGATCTTTAGTTATGATAAAAAAATCCAGCGGAACGTACTTTGTAGCCACCCCGTAGTGTTGCGATGGGATATCGGTAACGGGCAGGTTTGACAATGCGTATTAGATTGTGCAGTTTTTCTCCTTTGTTCGGTCTAATTGAATCGTACAATAACCACACGAATAAACAAGGGCAGAATTCGACAATTCAGCGCATCTTGCTTCAGCAGAACATTTTTCAGGGAACTATCTTTTGCCGCAAGAAGCACTTATTTCATTCTCTAATCCGTTCGTCACTAGTAGTTCTTTCTCATGATTTGCACGTCGCTCGTAGTATAATTTTTTTTCGGCCCGATGAGAATGAATCGTAAATACATAAATGTACAACACTAACATTCATCACTGGCATTTCGCACTTACCTCTCAGTACTCGAAGGATTTCACAAGAACTGTGCTAATGGCTGTTCATCAATCATCAAAATCATCAATCGCTCTGTGGCTGATATCGCAAGATACAACCCTGAATTGGAAATCGATCTTTATTAGCGAATTGTGACTGCTCTGCTACCGAAACTGTGCCGGCACCAGTTCTAGTGAAAAAATATAATTGCCTGTTCTGACACGCCTTAATAGGCTTGTTTGTTGTTTGCTTGTAAGGCTGAAGGGACACTCTCCACTTTCCGCTGGCAAGACACTCAACCTTCCAAAGGCACAGGGCTATAATACGCCCATTCCTTTCCTTACAAACGTTTTCGAATAGAAATGTTCATGTCAACAGCACAGAATAATTCCACTGTATCACAGAACAACGTTCAGTGTTTATTTATTTATTTATTTATTTATTCAAAATGCAATGGCAATTGATAACATTTATTTATTTATTGTAGACACGTATGTTTCCACACGTATAGAAAAACTCAGGCAAAAAACAAAAATTTCAAACAACAGAAACTCTACTACTAAAGTACTAAAGACAAAAAATCAAACAAGGATGGTGTAACGTGTAGGTGTAGCAAAGCAAAAAACGGATATTGCACATGATGGGCATTTAGGATTGAGGAACTGAAGTCAACAAAACCTAACTCAGCTAAATCAAACAACTAAGAAACCAATCCTACCTTACAGTTCATAGCAGCGGAAACATAGTAACAAGGTGCAAGGTAGAACAAGGTATCACCAGTTACTTCACCTCACCATTATACGAGATACTCAGAAGAGGCAGGAACTGTAAATATAGATTTGTGAAAGAACTAACGCGCAATACCAGTGGAGCAGATGATGCATATTGGAAGAAAGCCGCCCTCATACGATGGTAATAGATCATAATAACCCTACATTACGATAACGGTAATCATTAGTCGTAAAATGAGGACCATTATTGATCAAGCATAGTGCAACAACAAGGTCCTCCGCCCTTGTCCAAAGGCAGCACGGGACAAAGATGCTACTGCAAACTGGGAGCCAGCAAGAGCAGCATAAAAGGGCAGCCGAATGATCAGTCGCCTGGACCAGCTACGAGGTCCTTGCCTATACCTCAGAAACTAAGACGCGTCAACGTACTAGACCGTGGTACCTGCTACGCCACTACAAGTTTGGAAGAAATAAGAAAAAAGAAAATGTGTACCCGAATGTATTGCACCAAAGCGCCCTTCGCATCTCCATACTGGGAGTAATAAATTAATATTCTGGAGACGCGTACTCAGGTGAGAAGAAGACAGAAAACATGTGCACATTGAGCCCTAAAAGGACAAACGAGTGCGTCAAACAATAACCCAAATAAGCAGCAAGAAACTGAAACAGATACATCCCAACCGGAAACATAGGAAGGACACATCCAGCAATGATGATAGTGACGAAAAAAGAAAAATCTGCATGGCACCATCTAAATAAAGGACGAAGTAAGCTAGTGATTCGAGCTGCGGAAAAGCTAAGCCTAACAGCTCATCACAAGGGAAAACCGCCAAGGACACCGTCCTGAAACCATGCGCAGACAGTTCAAGCAATAGCCCTTAGGAGATCCACAGGGCTAAAAGAAGCAACTTAAGCCAAAGGAGCTAGAGCAATCCATTCATCTCTAGATCATGAATCAATCAGAAAATCAGAAGATGAAAAGACGGATAAAGGAAAATAACCGATGAAAGACAACCTCCCTTTCTGAGCTGGACTTCCAAACCTCGGCTGAAGGTTGCAGGAGACGAGCTCCGCAAAAGCTACGGAGGTAACATGTCCCATATGTTTACTGCTCGAATAGGGAAAGATTCCGGATACTTCTGTGATCGCGCTCGTTCTAAATCAGCTTTAACCTCTTGTCCTACCCACTGTCGGCAAAATCACAAACGGGCCCTAACGATCCACCTCGATGTAGCCCATAATAATTTTGAAAAGGTTTTGATTATAAACGGCTCGCCTAAGCTGTAGCGAGGTACCACATCAACGACTCAGATGCTCTTCGTAACTAATTTGCATTTAACCGTTCCGTTTTGTAAACCCTTCCTGGACCTTTGCTATTTTGCGTATGAGCTCTTTCTTAAATGGACACCAGACAGGTGTCAGTATTCCAAAATCGGTCCCACATACGACGTAAACAATTTAAACAGTATTCCCACATTATGAGTTCTAAACGCTTATAAGATGAAATTAGCCATCGCTTGTCCCCTTCTAATCATTATGCTGACATATTACTCAAAACTAACCTGGTCAAAGTACACTATCCCTACATCAGGATGGAACTAACAGCGCTTTATGTTTTAACCATCTCGGTCCTCTGTTCAACAGTGAACACGATAACGAAACTAATAGTTCTGAGCCGATAATCTTTCAGAAGGCCGCTGAAGGGAGACTGCTGCTCAAACACTATCGCCGTCTTCCCATAAGATTTTGTCAACTTCCACCTCGACGACCATATAACAAGAGAATCACGCGCTCTTTGCAGCGCGCTCGTGCCATTTATCGAAGAGGTTTTGGAGTCATCAACAAATAGTTTAAGAAGTGTCATTTGGTAGATGATCGTACGGTCACTCGAAATTACCACTCTAGAAGTCAGACGATTTTCGCTTGCCATGCGGAATTGAGTGCAAATCGAAGTATCTCTCGGCCAGTGACCGTCGATAATCCAACACTTGAATCCAATCACGATTTATCTCAAATGTGAGTAAGTAAACCATAAATGACAAGATACAACTTGCAACACAACAATAACGATGTCCTCGCAAAGTATGAGAATCAGAAATAAGAGGATAGGATTACAAAAAGAAACATTAACACAACAAATAATATGAAGGCGCTAACTTGAAACCTGACTTATGTGAGATAATTCAAAATACTACTATGTGATTAATAAGTGACGATAAAACTCGCTTGCTGAAAACCCTTGGCGCACCCGGGACCATCACCGCCGTTTCTCGAATCGTCAACGCTATCACTCGAACCGTCCGCGTTCTTTAGAATTACGGCACGTTTACTCGTCGATAGATCAAATTGCTTTGATTTTTCTCACCTGACTGCATGATTCGACCTTCGTTATTGCTCTTGCCGTTTGCTTCTGCCCCACGCCTTGCTTTCCGTTTGTCACTGCCCTTCGAACCTCTTGCCTAAAGTGTTTTGTAGGAAGTTGACCCAAGTACTTGCCTTAAGGTTGCTGCGCTTATCTTGCCTTCGTCTTGCTTGGGCCATTGGGCTACAACCTAACAACCGCTCTTGCTCGCCACTGAATAGATAGCTGCTAACAACAGAGCAGTAAATGGGTCTGATAAAACAAGTAAGGTGTCGCTGACGATCCTCAAAGTGCTAGATGAATAAGTCCTGCTACGCGGTAGATTTGAACAAAATAAAGCGGCCAAGAACCGTCTCGACGTAGAACAGCACACGTAGTTGGCCAAGATTTTATTGACCTCAAACTTAGGTGATTAACCAATGAATCTTCGAACGACATGTGAGTAATACGAACATGAGTAAAAGAAAATGATACCTCTTAAGGACATATAAGGACAACAAGTGCTATAAGAGATGACTAAACCCCGAGTTCATTCAAACCGCGATAATAAAGTACCAGAGAAGTAAAGTGAGGTAGGTGTTTCCTACTACAAAAGAATGTACCAATTCACTATGAAACTCAAATGCTAACACGATACGAAACTGCGTTAAAGGTAGGCTCAAAAAATGCTTCCCAATGACACATGAGATTGATGAAAGAATTCCCAGAGTTAGAAAAGATGAGATGGTAACGAAAGATGCTGCAAGAGATTTTATACGAACTAAATGATGAACTGGTAAATTATCTAAGGAGAAAACACGGAGGATGAACATAAAGGAAAAGGAAAATGCTTAAACCTAGAACAACGGAGAAATCATGAACAAATACGAAACGGCAATGAAACAACAATAATGGAAACAGAAAATGCATTTAAATTCTATGAAGAAAATATAACAACCAAACCCGCCGTTGCGGCCGAGCTCTGGCGTTCGGTGTTCGAAGTCTCTCGGCCAGTTGTTGGGCCCATGATTTTCGCGGTATGCTTCCCATAGCTGCGGTCGTGGTGGGACCGACGCCCGGTGTGCTTCCTATAAGTGGTGAGCGTTGAAGTGCGTTTACTGGTGATTAATAAAGGAAAAGAGTCGGCTTGCCGACATAAGGAAATACATATGAGTGAACATCTATAGGCGAAGAGAAACGCGTAGGTGAATAAAAGGTCGGTGTTACCGACAGTAGATGCTTTGGCAAGTCATTTATGTACAAAAGAAACGCCAGAGGGTCAGGACAGGTACCTTGTGGAATCCCACTACCCCTTTTATAACTGTCAGAAAAGGCTCCATTGACCAGTACTTTTTGAGTGCGATTGTTAAGGAAGGACTCTAGAAGCTTGAAGCAAGCATACACTGAAGCCGTATGCCCGAAGCTTAGTGGACAACAACTAAAGCGGTACAGAGTCAAAGGCATGGGAATAGCCCACATAGCAGACACTAACGTACCCTCCAGAGATAATAACTCTGCCATATGGGAATTAACGATAGGAATCCTGTCATCGTGGACCTTTTCGTCAAAAAACCAAGTTGATTCTCACGGACGAATGCTTATAAAGTGTTGATCTGCCTACAGTCTATACGCTCAAGAATTTTGCTAATTGCTGCTGTAAGACATACAGGCGAGGTAGTGTTCCGTAGAGGGACCCTCTTCAAGGTTTGATACACGACCTCACTGTTAATATCGAGGTATTCCAGTTTAGCCTCCGTAAATGAAGGGCACTCATGACTTTCCTACGGGTGATCTGAGTAAACCGACTCAAAGATACGTGTTAACGCTGTCGCCTTCTCACCTGGTATTACACGGCTCTTCATTATACCTGAGAATTGGTCCAATTTTTCTAGAGCGCTTATTATTGGCGATATTGCATTGAACAGGAATTCTCTACCAGAATCCTTCAACAATTCTGCAGGCTTGATTTCCGATGCTGTACTGATATCACGAAAATTTGAGTTTGAAAAATTTGAACTCAAAAGCGGTCCATTTGTAATGCATTCCATCTACGACTGGGTTGCTGAGGATATGGTAGAGGGTTGTTAACGTATATTCGTATGAGCAACGAGGAGAGTGTTAGTTTTGATATCAATCTCAATTTCTCAAGTTATTACAAGCTGATACAATAGAGTGTAGCATTTACGTTACAGATGCAAAGTACAGATTGAATAGTGTGAAACTTGGGGGCGGATTGCGCCGCAAAGAAGACCCCAATCAATACGTCAGGATTTGGGCAGGATACCCTGCTGGACTGCCCATCGATCGTGATTGGTCAATGCGCCCTCGAGTTTCAGAGTAGACAGTGTGCCAGTGCTCTAGGGATCGCATCAGCTTATGCTCAGTAAATGTTGAACCTGATGAGATTTCCGCTACCACTAACAGAAGGACAGGTGAGGTGTTCAATCATGGCCCTTCTTTCAGGAGCGGAGTAGCAATTTTAAAAAACAAAGCAAAGCATGGCCATTGGAAATGAAATTTTCATGTGAATCATTTCTGGGATAAAGTGCTTCAAAATACTTACCAAATTCAGGTCCAGCATATTCTTGAACGAGCTCTTGAACAACCACTGACGTAGGTCTACGTGAGCGGATCTGCCTTAGCTCATTACACTTCCTCACGACCACCCTTCGCATCCTAGCACTCTTGTTGCTCCGTGCTCCACAGAAATGCGGGCCAATAGGATTTGCCGGATCTGTGATGAAATTGTCTGCAACTTGGTAACGGTGATCTATATATCTCGTTCTTCAAGGCTCGGCACCGCAACATACATATGTAGGTCTTCGTCACACCCTCCGCAAGCAACCGCATGAAAATCCACTCGTAGCAGAGCCCGTGGTCTTCTGGTAGCGCATAGAGAGCACCATCCGGACCACGTCGCCGAAAGCATATAAATACTGCTGGTACTGGCACGAAAGCAACCGTTGATGCGTCGAGAGGATACTCGTCGAAAGACTCCCACGGGATAGTAACGCGTGAGGTTGATTGGTTCGTCATTTGGGTCCCAGGTCGATAAACGGTATTTGCTACTTCATGTGGAGTTTATGCCACACGATCGAATTACCCGCTTAGTTATACGTTCGCGCCTGCTTATGCACTCAAAACGCAACGAAGACGAGAAAAGTAAAACTGGGAAGCAACCTTGTTCTAAACCCACTGATTCTCGGCAATTAGCCTTATGTCTTTCTGTGGTCGATACCAAAGAGAAGTCCACCATGATCAGAGTTTGCGAGTCAAGTTGACGAACGGCCACTTGCTACTTCTGAGGAAACCAGTCGATACTAGCCTGCCACGCGGTTACGAAACAATCACAATATCGCTCGGCCGGTAACCGTCGTCAAGTAGAACACCAGGATTTCAACACGTTCGAGACATCTCAAACCTGGGGAAATAAACCTTACGATTAGGTGACTGTATCAACTTCAATAGCGAACGTATCAGAACTTGCGAACCACGAAAGATTAACAAATAACAAAACTTCAAATCTTGATTGAATATTCGCTACATCACCGTTTGCTACGGACGAGAAAAGAGATCAAGAGATCTTTCAACCCTTGAGAGCAGTGGAAAGATGTGATCAGCACCTGACCTGCATGAGATTGATGTATTACCCCGAGACCTGAGGAGTGAGAAGCAAAAGATAAACAACAAACCCAGAGATTCAAAAGGAATCCAACATGGCAGGATTCAAAGAAGGCTAAAACTAAATAACGACAAAACTGCTTGCTTCAAACGAACAAATTCGAACTGATAAAAACGAAATATGAGGATGAGAAAGACTGAGGGAGACCCTAAAGAGGCTGATCAAAGGGAAGGACTCAACACAATAGTAGAATTCCATTGTCAGGCAAAGCAGCAGCCGATCCTCCTTTTGTGGCCGTCCAAGTAGCCAACAATGGCGTCGTTGCACTGGCGACGCCCGTCCGTCCGCATAGAGATCATTGCTGTCGGCCAATAGATCAAAGTTGCTAACCTTGCTTACTTTGTGGTAGTACCTGTACTTGGTTCGGCGTCTTGCCTTGCTCGTCGACTTCGTGAACCAGCCTTTTTGAGGCCCTGAGGGCATCTTGGTAGAACTTAGGAAGACCTTGAGCCTATTCTTGCCGTGCCTCTGTCTTGGCCATCCTCTTGACCTGCTACACCATTGCTCTCATGACTAGCTCGCGTTGTACATTGCGCTTGCTCGTGATCTAAGTGATCTATTGCTAACATGCTACGATCAAGGGAGCAGGATAGCACAACAGAAGCCACTTATTTATTTATTTATTTATTTATTTATTTATTTATTTATTTATTTATTTATTTATTTATTTAATTTATTCTTCCAGGCTACAACGACGGCTACATCGGCGAAACGTTACCCGAATAAAATGTTATAACGATATCAGGCATCTGCTTAACAGTAAACAATATCACGGAATGCCGAGATCCATAGAAAGTCGCACATGGAATACTGTATTTCACGATTGTTTATTATGCTCTGAAGCACCCTAACTAGCAAGGAATTGTGACTTTTTATCAAAAGTCTTTAGAGCTACCACCTATGATGCCTCTTGCAGGTCTCATTTTGAAGAGCAAATCAAGTGGCGATAACTAATTTTTGAGATGGTCTTGTTCGTAACGCAAATTCCTGAGAAAAAAAGGACACCATGTACTTTTCGGCAGATTGCTTGCTTGTAGGTTTGTTTGTTTGTTTATGACATCGGAATGATATGTGACGCATTGATGAATCACGACTGAGGACAACCTGAAGTGAACTAGAAATTAAAGTTACCAGAGTATGTACATAATTGACAGTGATGCGTGGCACATGCATAGGTATGTACATACATATCATTTTGGGAACAATTTAATAAAATTCAAATTTTAATTAAATAGTTTCTATTTTACTGAAAAAGGGTGAACGTTTGAGTGTTTTATTCGGAAAACGTGCAATTCGGGCTTGAATTCAATGGAGAAACTCCGAGACCTCCTTACTTTGTGCGAATTGGAAGCTGTATTAGAAGTTCAAGACTGCTGCATCAAAAAAAGGCGAATCTAATCCTGGAAAACGCAGTCGAGTAGATGGAAGCTCTAGAAGCGGGGAAAAAGAACAGATGACTGCTGGTTGTATAAAATATAGTTCTATCATTACAACTTCATAAGAAACAACAGGGTAGTGAGTACAATCCCGCCAGAAAACGAAACAATTATCTCTAAAACTATAAATCTGTCGCATATACTTAAAAGGGCATGAATTTACTTTCCCGGTCCCCGAAGGATGCGCCGCCGCATTCGTGTTCCATTCAGAATCGGACAGCATGGTGAATACGTATGTGGCCTATACAATGACTTGCGTGCCCTGAAGTCGAGGGCTCTACCTTCCCAGACAAGTCTGATACCAATTTACCCGACCTCGGAGGGATGGGAGGCTTGGACCACGGCACGGATCCATCGCACCACCGTGCAGGTACCAGTAGTGCATCCTACAACTGCATCTGCAGAGATTTGACATTTTTCGTTCATACCTACCACTCATCCAGTGACTTTTAATATTATATTATTAGCACGTGACAGACACTTCTAGCTTGAGTTAATTACAGGGTGCGCCAAAAGTCCGGACACAGGTAAAAAGATTCGTAGAAACGAGTCGGATCAGCTATAAAAGAAATTAAGTATAACTGGTAATTCTTCAAAACAAGAAGAACAATAACAACAGATTAGATCTCAAAGACTCCTCCTTTCACTCTAACACAGGCTCGAAGACGGTCATGAAACGAGTCAACCACGTCAAACGTGTATTTTCCGTGTATGAACAGACATTGATTTTATTTTTATTTTCCCTCTAAAAGTTTTCGGAATCTTTTCCACTGAAGCGTGAGCGTCTATTGTTGGAACGCGCGCCTTTGGGAAATTCATAACAGAGCCAATACCGAACTTCTCATACAGTTACAATTTATGTATACACATCGCAGCCTCCCTCGAGTGTGTAATAGTTCAAAGTGACTGACAAAAAAATAGAGATCTTTTGACTGCACAACTTTCTTCATAATATTTAAACCCATTTTGGCTGTCATTTTGGGTCTATTATGCTACCACAAGCACATTTGACGAGCCATGTCGGCTGCCACCCGTTGTTTCTCGTCTCGTTTCTTACTCGCTGTTTTGGGGCTTAGCAGCACTCCCTAAATTTAGGTTTTGGTGGTTTTGTGGAAAACGGAGTTGATTGTGGGGTTTATCACCCAATTCGGAACAACATGAAAATGAAAAAACAATAATCAACATGAGCATAAAAAAGAACACAAGAGTGGATAGCAGCCATGGCTAGAGTACGTAGAGTCGTACTTTACCCATAGCAGCTATCCACTCTTGTGGTCGACTTCGTCAGACTTAGTAGTAGTCCGGCTAGCGTAGTAGTTGATAGTTAGGTAGCGGCGGGTCTGCGGTCGAACTAGAAGGCGTTGGTAGAAGGAGCGGTCTCGAGTCGTGCGCGTGACACCCGCCTCGCTACTTACCTAACCGATAGATTCAATGATCGTCGCTACGCCTCAAGTCCTTCAGAGCGGAACCTCAAGCAATTATCCTCTCTGAATCGTGATAGGAATGGTCACGACACTTGTTCTTGTTCAGAAGGCTGGAACTTTTTTGGTGATTTTTGAATAATTTTTCATATGGTGATCTTTCAATAATTTTTAAATGAACGCTATATCATCAAATTCTGAGCTCGTTGGCCTGAATAATGACAACGATAATGACTCAATAATTTTCTGCTTTTCGAAGTCGCTGAGTGGAGTCTCTTACTTGAGAGCCTCACGTTCGACCCTCCTTCGGACGCTGAGGTTAGTTATTGTATTTTTATCAGCAGGGACATTACGTTTAGTTCTATAATCACTTTTCAAGTTCGGTCGTCTTTCAGTATCAGCATCGATGGTGATGATTTCAATATTCTTTCATCCTACCTCATATTCTTTCATCCTACCTTATTAGACGAAGGTTTATATATAGCTATGTTATGTATAGTTATGTATGAAAGTTTTTGTGTAGTTTATACTCTATTCAACGGCACAACTTTTCTCCTTCCAACCATCGAATCCCTGAACACAGATCGAGGTTTGTGACTCACCAAAATTCTTTCCCTCCTGACATTCCTGAGAAGATGAAGGAAGAAACCAAAGAAACGAGGAGGAAGAAACCAAAAATGTTAATCGAAACAAGCATGTTAACCTTAATCTTTCAACATTGAGTTTACTGTTTACTGCATTATGTTATTTAGCTAGTAAGTATTTATGTAGTATACAATCATTGAGATACAGCCGGTAGACACGCATAAGTACTCGCACACGGACGTATCTCATATCACACACTCACAAAGCGATCCAAATGCAAGACGTTTATTTATTCGGAAGACTTCTGCTGATTCTGTTCATCCATCGATTATTACTGGTAATCCAGAATAACTCCTATGGGGTTTCTGTTGGACATTTCTGTCTCGAGCAGGTTTTTATTTCGCTGCTTCTAAATCTTCTCACCAATACTAGGATGGATAAGGCTCTCTGTGGCCAGCCTGGTAAGCCATTAACCACAGCAACTCAAAACGTGTGCAGTCCTCTGAAAACGAAGGGGTGTCTTGAAAATCCAATAAATAACCTCGTGTGGCGTAAGAAAAAACATCAACTGATAGTATGGCTGATAGTATGGGTATTGTATATGAGAGAACGTGGAGACTGGTAGCGAAAATCGCTCGTACCAATTGCGTCACGAAGCGATAAGCGTAGTTCTCCAGGCATATTGCATCACGATTTTCAAGCGACAAAAAAAACGTAAGCTTAGATTAGAGGATTCCTTCTCATTTATGTCATGTCAGCCTTGCCCAAGAAAGCAATCTGTTGCCTCCTTGCGAAAGCGCAGATTTGGATGGTGATGGTTAGTCATCACATGATGGAGAGGAATTGAAGACGAGGAGTGGCGGCGGAGGTGGGAAGCCGCGGAAGCGACCAATCAGCGTCGCAACTAACTGCTCCATTCCAAGAATACTGATAACTGAGTATAAAGCGAGTCATGCACTGATAGTGCCACAATATCAGCGTTTCGCCTTTTCGCCTTCAATGCTTGATCGTTCTCAGCTCGCGGTTTCTCTCTTTCCCATTTGACATCGACCCTTTAACTTCAGATGGAGGACGAAATTGCCGCTCTCGTCATCGACAATGGATCGGGTATGTGCAAGGCCGGTTTCGCCGGTGACGATGCTCCACGAGCCGTGTTTCCTTCGATCGTCGGACGACCGAGACATCAGGGAGTGATGGTTGGCATGGGACAAAAGGACTCGTACGTCGGTGACGAGGCTCAGTCCAAGAGAGGCAAGTTCAGAATCCTCCCTCAAAACGCGTTCCTTATTCTCAGCGCAGATGTTGTTAGGTATTCTCACTCTTCGCTATCCCATTGAACACGGAATCGTCACCAACTGGGATGACATGGAGAAGATCTGGCACCACACATTCTACAACGAGCTCAGAGTTGCTCCCGAAGAGCACCCAGTGCTGCTCACTGAGGCGCCACTGAACCCCAAAAGCAACCGCGAAAAGATGACCCAGGTTCGCGGTTTTCTAGGAGGCGTCTTCTCCTGTCGCTAAATTCGAGTTCGTTACAGATCATGTTCGAAACCTTCAACACCCCAGCGATGTACGTGAACATCCAAGCAGTTCTCTCGCTGTACGCCTCCGGACGAACCACTGGTATCGTGCTCGATACCGGAGACGGTGTCACGCACACTGTGCCCATCTATGAGGTTTGTGAACGAATTCGTTTTGGTAACAGACCTAGAATCATACAATAGAATTCTCTTTCGTTTTGTTTTCCATGAAGACCTGGACTCTGTAGAGACCCGATGCTCGTAAAGTTCTGTGACGTTCCAGTAACATAAACAATTCTTCCTGCTCAAAATCGCGTTGAGAAATCAATCCATTATGTGTTTTTAATTTGAAATCGAAGACAGCTCGTGAAGGACCCTTGTTCTTTTTGTTTTTGACCGAGGAGTCGATGTGATTCTTTTCTGTACTGACGGTGGTCTTAAAGAGGGAAGTGAGCTCGAAACATTTAGGTGGTTCATAAATATCCAAAGGCACAAAAACCTAATTAAAACGATGGAAAACTCTAAACAGAGCACCCTACCACATAGCTTCTACAGTAGACAATTTTGTTACAGAAATTTCGTTTTTTTTTTGGAAAGTTATGTTTGTCTAGAATACTGGCTGTGACAATAAATTTTCTCTCATAAATCTCCCAATATAGGGTTCTGTGACAATTTCGCTTACATTTGCTTCCATTTTTCCTCACAGACATCCGCGCCTTTCTTCATTTTGAGGACACCATATTAGGAACTTCAACTAGTGGTTTGGACTCTTGAAGCTCTTCGGATTGCTAGTAAAATATTGATTTGAAAATGGAAAACTCAATTCACTTTCATCTCTTCGTCACCAATATTTTGGTACACCATATTAGGAACTCCAACTTTTTATCGTTTCCGTGATCTCTATAAGAGTGAATTATTGGCAACATTCTTCCGATAAGCATGGAATGACCTTCTTCAGGACATGGGTCTATTTACATGTAGATGTGGAGTAATGAATCTCCAAGGTCTAGATATCCGAACTACACCGCACACGTAGAATCGGATTTCGGGGCCCTGGGTCAGGTTCACACATCCATAAAAATGTGTTTTCGGAAATTCTGTAGTTGTGAAGATCTCGTTTAATCAAGTAGTTCTCAGGGTTACGCTCTGCCGCACGCCATCCAGCGTCTGGACCTTGCTGGCCGTGACCTCACCGATTACATGATGAAGATCCTCACCGAGCGCGGCTACACCTTCACTACGACAGGTGGGAAGGGGAGCGGCGATAACAGCGGGCGCAAATAGTCGTTAGATCACCTAGAACACACTGATAGCAGGCGGCGCCTCGCAGTTACGTAACGACGAAATATGTTGCAGCTGAACGAGAAATCGTCAGAGATATCAAGGAGAAGCTGTGCTATGTGGCGCTCGACTTCGAACAGGAACTCGCCACTGCCGCCTGCTCATCGTCACTGGAGAAGAGCTACGAACTTCCCGACGGACAGGTGAGCGGAGCGCTCTGCTATTCTATAGGCTAAAGGTAAAGGTACCGGCTTTGTTCAGTCCCCTAACAATAAGGCATTTGGGATGCGTTCCGAGTCGTAGAGGCAAGGTGAATGCGTATTTGGCCTATACAACAACTTGCCGGAACAGCTGCTATTCCGAATCAGCGTCTGCATTCCCAGACAAGTCCCCTAGTAGTTCACCCGACACCGGAGGGATGGAAGGCTTCGTGGTGAGTATAGACTAGAATCAATCACGCTACCGTGGGATGTTCGTAGCGTCTCCTATCACTGTGACGCGTCTTCCTTATTTAAAAAACGTAAAAAAAATCTGGGCAAAAACTGAAGCACAATGGAAATATACAATCGGTAAGCAGGCAATAGAACAATTAAGGGTTTCGCAGGTATAATCGCAGGAATTTCTTTCCTTGCAATTAATAGCGCCATTTCGATAGATAAGCTTTCTCGTGAGCAACGTCGTTGGTTAATTCCCTTTTCGAAGAAATCCACCAGGAGAAGGTATATAGTATCTATATCGCTGATACACCCTCACCTTACGAATTTGCTCAGAAAAAAACTGTATTTCATGAATGGTAGTTGTTTTATCTAGGGAATCATAAATAGTGTGCATCTAAATCTTTATGCGTAGGTCATCACCATCGGCAATGAGCGCTTCCGCTGCCCTGAGGTATTGTTCCAACCAGCTTTCATTGGAATGGAATCGCTTGGCATTCACGAGACCACATACCACTCAATAATGAAGTGCGACGTCGACATCCGAAAGGTGAGTTCTCCCAATAGAATGAACTTTTTTGCCTTACGAAAACATACATTTAGGACCTCTACGCCAACACCGTGCTCTCCGGTGGTACCTCCATGTTCCCAGGAATCGCTGACAGAATGCAGAAGGAGATCCAGCATCTGGCACCAAGGTTAGAAGATTTCTCGTTCTACCCCAGAAGTTCTACTTTTTTAAAATCACTTTCAGCACGATGAAGATCAAGATCATCGCTCCACCAGAGAGGAAATATTCCGTATGGATTGGTGGTTCCATTCTCGCCTCATTGTCCACTTTCCAACAGCTTTGGATCTCCAAGCAAGAGTATGACGAGTCAGGAGCATCGATTGTGCATCGCAAGTGCTTCTAAACAGAGAACTATATTTCTGACAGATGTAAATTATCGGAGAATAAACTATTATCTGTTTTTGTGTTCAGCCAGCACTGTTCCGAACTGAAATGACCACCAGAAGTGTTTCGGGACCACCAGAATTTGCGGTATAAAGCTGTATTTACCGCTCCAGGCTCCAGCCGACATAGATCTGGATCTATTGAAAAAGCAATTTAAAAGTAACGCAATCGGCGTTGATGACTCTGCTAAGGACGTACCACGGATTCATGTCCCATTCAGAATCGTACAGGTGAATGCGCATTTGTATAATACTATCCAGTGAATTATGAAGCTGCTCTACGAGTCAGTGACTTCACTTTCCCACATAGTCCGGTTCCAATTCACCCAACACCGGAGGGATGATCTTGGCGAGCACCAATAGCTCGACCATGTGAGCGGATGCAGCGCTTCTACTCTACTCGCACCAAAACCCTGATATTCTCACTGCATGTAGTAACTGCGTGCACCACTGGATTGGGAATTGTCTTTCCGCTCTTGTCATGATTTCTTTAGAAATGTTCTGATAAAAATGCTGTACTAGAGCACTGCTACGAAGAACATACCCGACTCTTTGATTATCTGCTTAGCTGAACGGCCAAACTGTCTCCATACTCATTTTGAGAGCTCGAACCTAGCAGCTACTCCGCAGCTGATAAATTGCTTAGGGTATTCGATTCTAACCCATTCTGAACGTTATCTTCGAGCCAGCTTGAACTTCTGAAGAAAGGAACTAGGAAATGAGCGTCAATTTGATCTACCGAAGCTGTTCGACGAACCGAAGAAATTGAAGCATGTAAGTTGGTTGTGTCCTTGTGCGTGAAACCTCGGAAACTTCTAGAATATAACAGCAAAATCTGAACTTCTGCTGCATTACTACCGAAGGGCTTCAAAGACTCCACTTTTGCGGGCCAGTCTTGTAATAACTAGCCAGATCGCCATCACCACCAGGTAACTATTTTGAGCGAGGCCTTATCCTGCGGTAAGGCCCTACAGAAGTGGCGCGGGAGTGCGCGTACATCGCACGAATGTGGAGTTATGCACTCGGTGTTTCTTGCTTGTAACTAATTCCTAAAAGCCAGAAACTTAGAATTCGTCTCCAGTCGTCACTTCTTGGGTAAAAAACTTTCCTAGCCGTTCCTTAGAAGATTAATCTCTCCTAAGGTTACGAAAAGCATAGCACAGTGCCGCAAGCATAGCACAGTGCCGGGAGAACCTTCGTCCTAACAGACAACAGCCGGCTGGAAAAGAGGTACCTTCGATCTTACCATCAGAAGTGCGTCACGCTATCGAAAGCATGCCCCGCGGAAAGGCTCCAGGAACCGACAAACTAAGTGCGGAGTTATTGCAAGCGTGTGGGGACAAATTATACTGTGCATTGGCCAAACGATTCACGGTGTATATCTCAGAGTGCAAAGTCCCAGCTGCGTGGAAGAAGTCATCAGCTGTGCTCCTTCCCAAGAAAGGAGACAAAGAAGATCTGGAGAACTGCCGTCCAATAACGCTACTGCCGGTACTGCACAAGGTTTTCATGCGCTGCATTCTCGCTCGGATTCGAGGAACTCTTGAGGAGGCGCAGCCGATAGAACAAGCGGGCTTCCGGAAAGGCTACAGTACGCTCGACCATATACTAACATGCTGCCGCTTGATAGAAGTTGCGCAGGAGTACCATGAGCCTCTGGTGCTCACTTTCGTGGATTACAAGAAAGCATTCGATTCCGTGGAACCCGCGAAAGTTTGAGAAGCACTGGAAGAGCAAGGCGTAGAAACTCGATATACGAAGATCCTGCAGGAATGCTACACTGGCTGCCATACCGTGTTCCGTCCTTTTTGCCTCGAAGTTGCAGTAGCAGTCGAAAGAGGCGTACGTCAGGGAGACCCTATTTCTCCATGCCGCTTTTCGGCATGCTTAGAATCAACAATTCGTCGCTGCGACTGGGACCCTTTAGAGTCGAGGTCAATGGAGTGCGACTGAATCACCTGCGGTTCGCGGATGACATCGTCCTCGTAAAGAAAACGCCAGAGGATGCATCTCGGGTGCTCAAAGGATTACACGAGGCGGGGAAGGAAGCTGGACTGACTATCAACACCACCAAAACGAAAGTCCTGCGGAACAGCTTCTGTTCATTAGAGCCTGTTCTGCTCCAAGGAGTCGCGTTAGAGGACGTTAAAGAGTCTACCTCGGCCAACTTGTGAATATGAAGAATGATTTGAAGCCGGAAATCGAAAGAAGGAAGAGAGCAGGCTGGACAGCGTACAACTCCATAAGAACAGTGCTAGAACGTGCTAGCAACTCCAAGCTCCGTGCCGATCTGTTCAACTACACGGTTCTCCCGGCACTGTCCTATGCTTGCGAAACCTGCTCTCTAACAAGGAAAGCTGAGGACCAGCTGCGTAGAGTGCAGATCTCAGTCGAGCGTAGGATGGCCGGTATGATTCTTCGCAGGCAACGGCTACTCAGACTGCACAATAACGATGTGAGAACCATGGCCAAAGGCCATTGCACACTCTGCGATGCCTTGTGCGGCGCCGGCAGCGGCGGGTGGTGGTAGTACCGGCGCTCCTTCCACCACCCGCCGCTGCCTGCGCTGCGGCCGCCGGCGCCGCACGAAAAATGCCCGGCGCCATTCCATGGCGCGGCGCCGGATGCGACGTCGTCGGTGCCGTCGCCGTGGCCGCCACCGCCGCCGAGTGTTCAAAGGTCCCTCCGGCGGCTGCGGCGCCGGAGGGACCTTTGCACGCCGTCGAGCCAGCGCGTCCTATGTTTCATCATAGCCGCCGCCGGCGCCGTACAAGGCATCGCAGAGTGTGCAATGCCCTAAAGTCCGAGACATCGTGCTGCATGCAAACGAGGCCAAACACCATTTTGCTGACCATGTGATCAGGAGCAACGACGGTCGTTGGAGTACAAGCGTTATCCAGTGGAGGTCATACGACAACAAAAGGCCTCGCGGTCGCCCGCCATTACGATGGCAGGACTCTCTGGCCTACAGAAACAACGTCCGTGATGACAATTCGATGAAGTTGCGTGTCGTTTGGCGTACTGCTGCCCGCGACCGTTCATGTTGGAGAAGAAGATGGGACCCGCGCAAGTCTAATCGGCATGCTGAGGAACGGGTCGTCAGGTGATTCAGGTGAGGTGAAGGTTACGAAAAAAGCGTCGAAACAATACTGACATGTTCGAATCTCTCGTTGTAGCGATATTAAAGAATATCTCCTTCCCTTCCTTCTCCTTGTTATTAGGTTGTAAATCTTCCGATTGAATATTTTCTCACCGCATAGTTAAAGTTCTGCTGAAGATTTTCTCGTACGATAACATTTCAGTATGGTAGCTAATGCTCTTCTAAATTATACACCCCGGTGCAAAATTATAAGTTCACCCTGCAGTTTTCCAAGAACTATCCAAATAAGTTATTTCCGAGATACAGTAATGTTACTGTGATATTCCTCTCTATCAAAAACCCACATACACAAGTTTCAGGCACGGTACCTTACCACTACAAAAAACTACAAATTTTTATTTGAAAAATAAGGATGGAGATCGGTGCAAAATTATAAGTTTAATTGGATTTATTCGGTTAGGGCGAGAATTTTCCCGCTTCAGTTGCTATACAAATATGTCAAAAATGTAGAGACAACTGAAACGTATGAAATCTTAACGCCGGAGGGCACCAAGCTTTTTCCGATTAAGCAAGCTCATGTCGATGCTCTTCATACGGCCGGCCTTTCAAACGAAAAGGTAGCAGCTGAACTAGGACAGTCTTTGTGCTACATCAATCGCTATCTGAAGGACACGGATGCCTACAAAAGAAAACAAAAGGTTTGTCGTAAAAGGGAGCTGTCTAGAAGAGATGAGAGCCTTCTAGTTCGAGAGGCTCCTAACAGCACCCTGTCCGCGATGGATCTGCGACGTCTATTGGACCTCCTATTCTCGACATGGGCGATACCACAATGTTTGAATCGCAGTCCACACAGCGTTCATCAAGTCATTGAACGTAGATTTTAACTGACGAAGGACCACAAAGCTGCTAGGTTGGTGTTCGCCTGTGAACACACCAACACAAATTGGAAGGAGATGAGTCCAGAATTCCTTTAATTTGTTGGGGGTTGCTGAAAAGGGTTTTTCACTTTTCGTGATATCATCCGACGAAAAATAGTGGAATCCCGATGTACCCGATAGATATCGACGCTATTGGAGGGATTTGAGGAAAGATGTGCGAGTATCCTGAAGGCGAAACTTTGGCAGAGTAAGTGTTACTCTTTGGGCTGTGATTTGTTGTCGTGGAACTGTTGCGATGGACTTTGTTTCGTGTCACACGGACAGCAAAGACTACCAGAAAGTGCTTGTAGATAATATTTCATCTTATTTTAGAAAATTACGTAGGGATAATGCCCCGATACATGCGTCGAGATGAACAATGGACTGGTTTAGTTCCCATAAAATTCCACTTCTCGTATGATTAAGTTGTTCTCTAAATCTAAACCGGATAGAGAGCTTGTGAGGAATTCTTGTACACCAAATGTACAAAAATGGAACCAATTACGCTTCGGTTTCTGATCTGAAGGAGGCCGTACTTGATGCATGGGCTAATGTACACCAAACTGTTCTTTTTAACCTTATTCGAAGTGTTCCAGATAGAATGCTTGATGTTGATTATAAGAAAGGTAATGTAACGGAGTATTAAATTCAGTTTGCTTGTTGATTATTATAAATTATAAATTGTTAACATTGGTCACTTTCTTTCAAAGTGAACTTAAAATTTTGCACCGGTCCCTGTCCCTATTTTCCAAATGGTAATTCGTAACTTCTTGCAGTGGTAAGACACCGTGCCTAGAATTTGAGTATGGTTTTTGATAGCGAGGAATATCATAGTAACATTACTGTACCTCGGAAATAGCTTATTCGGGTAGTTATGGACAAATTGCAGGGTGAACTTATAATTTTGCACCGGGGTGTACTTATCGTCAATTCGATTTCGTTAGAATTCATTCAAATTGTGAAATCTAAACCATGAGGCGCCAACTGCATCAGTTCAATGGGCTTCGACTATGTAGGGCATAGTGCTACAACGTCCAATCCCGAAATTTCGCTATGTAATGGAGTAAGGTGTCCTGCATATTTCCACAGAAAAGGTTGGTTCCACGAAGTCAAGGAAAACTATGATGGGTTCGAGAATTAACCGCTCCGCCAAGGACACCTAGCCTGATTAGACTGAAAGCAGCCACAAAAGTTGAAACATCAACCACCACACAGTACTTCGAGAAGGAGTTTCAGTGCTCATATGGGAAAGGTGCAAAAGTATGGCCGAAAGGTTATTAACAGTATGTCACCTACAAAGCTTAACAATGGAATCACTACGAAATTTTGTAGTTTCGAAATGAACCTAAACCGGTAAAATAACTTGGTTGTAGGAGGTGAGAAGTGAATGAATAACGCTACTCATAACCGGAGACCCCAGTGGCTTGGTCCTAGTAAACAAGGAAAATCAACACCAAATCTAGAATTGCATCTCAAGAAGGAGATTCGTCGCATGTTGTGGAGTTCTTATTAATTTATCGATCAGGAGCTCTCACCTAAAGATGCAATAGGGACTATCAAACTGTTCTGTCAACAACTGGATTATATAGCTTGCAAACCAAAGTGTAAGCAGGGCTGAGTACGCTACCCACCCGACGCCGCCAAGGATGTCTTCAAAAAATCACGTGGGGAAAATTTTGAGAAGATTGCTGGACTTCGGCATCCCATGCATCGTAATCTTCAGACATTGCTGTTCCTGAATACCACTTCTTACAGTTCCTTCAGAAACAGGTGGAAGAAAAAATCTCAACAAATAAGGACGGGAGTGTAACAGTGTTCCGTCAATATACTGGCAGGCTTCCGCGCGTATGGGGTAGAATGATTACCAACACGAAAGTGACATATAGTAGTTCAACAGTGTTCCATATACATATATCTCAACTGGGTTCTTTTTCAAAAAAATAAATCTGAAAAATTAAGATGTGACAAATCTTCAATTGGAGGGCATACAACCTAATAGTATGATCCAATGTTCCTACGATTCTATTACTCACAAGTTATGCCATGGAACTCTCTGTTTTACACCGCTCTCCAGAAACACCTAAAAGCTGTGTTTCTTGTTGCAGAAGAGCTGGAAAGCTCTCCAACTTCGGCAGGAAATTTGTGAAGAATTGGCTGAATCTTCATGAGTTTTCAATTTTTGAATGAATCCAGATCAGGATAACGAGCATCGTTCTCCTAACTTTTTTGAAAAAGAAACGTAAGACGTGGCAAACGTTCAATTGGAAGATTTACAACCTCACAGAAGGCACCTATGAATTTTGACGAGGGTGACAATCGTCGCAGCTGGTCAGATTTCACGAAATTCAAAGAATAGCAGAGAAAGAATAACATTTTTCAATGAACATTACGAAAAGAACCCCTGTCGGGTATGTATTATATTAGAATGGTGATGATGAGGTGTTGCTAAATTACTCACTTCTACTAGGGTGTCCCATAAGTTTTGAAAATTTTGGATGTCTTAGTTCAAAACAGCATAACTTCCCACACGTTTTGTGTTTTATCATGTTACTACGCTGACATATCCTATGCGTCACCTAGATCAAAACCCCAATTGATATATTCGATCGGCCCTTAAATTGTTAAGCGGCATCATTTTTATAATGTACAACCGAACCGACTACCGAGTTATTTTACTACGATGCTCCCGTTCCGGCTTCAGCGCAAGCAAGTCGCATGCTGAGCTTATGAAGCTGATGGGGCCCGATGGTCCTTCCACTGCTACGGTGTACCGCTGGTTCGATCGATTCGCCAAAGGACTCTTCTCCCTCGATGAAGCTGTTCGAGCCGGACGCAGGCTCAAGCTTGAGGGTCGAGAATCGAAGGGGGGGGGGGTCGTAAGTGAACATCGTCCGAGGGGGGGGTCGCACTCAGAGCTCATCTCGAAGGGGAGTTGTCGATGGAAGGGGGTCCTATTTAAACCGGAAGGTTTCTGTATACCCTAATTAGCATGTACATGGGTTCCTGCAGGTTCCGAAGTACCATATAACCCAAATCAAGTTATTCTTTTCAGGTGCCGCAGAGACAACACGGACTTTCGACCTCGTCTCCTGAAAACAAAGTTACTTGGATTTGAAAGTGGAATTGATCATTATAATAATTTTTTTCAATAACTATTGAGTTCCCACGTTTTGCAGTGAACAATAAAAGTTTTCTGAAAGATCTGAAGCCTACTGATAAGGTTAAACTTCACACATCTACCGATTGAGAAGGCAAGTCAGTTCTGACCAAGAAAGGGGTAGTAGGTCGGTCCAAAATTGTATTAATTGAAGTTTTAAACTAAGAAAAGAAAGTAAAATTCGTAGAGTGATAAGAACAATATTGAAATTTCTGTTCAATTTCTCTTGAAGTCCTGAAAAAGAGGTTCTTGAACGCAATCGAGCCCGATTCACGAAGGATAAAATTGCTACATCTACATGGATGTGAATTGGTAGGTTTTCAGAATTTCGGATACACAACGTATACATCGAAAACTAGAAGAAAATTAGATGCTATGGTTACAAAAATATTTTCTGAAAATAAAGTCTAAGTAGATTCAGAGTTGCCGCAATTTATGCTCGACTTCGACGCACAAAAATGAGTATAGATCAGGAAAAACGTGAAACCAGAAGATTTGCAAATACCATTTGGAAACTACAAAAAAAGCGCTTTCTTATTAATATAAAAGTCTTCTATTAAATTAAGTTCTTCATCGTCGGCAAAGGAGCTGATTGTCAAGGACCATACCAGAAAAAATGGCGATCAAAAATCGAACCCCCCACGCCCCGCATGAAGACCCCTTTTTTAGGAAACGAGTTTTACATGGATAAATAGCATTTTTCTTCAATTTTTAGAATTTCTATTGGCTTTTTCAAATTTCCAACTTTGAGCTGAATTATAATCGATTAATTGAAGACGACGCGTCACCTCTTGCTCTCTGTTTTTCGGGTGTCTTCACTTAATCGATTATAACTCAGCTCAAAATTGGAAATTTAAAAAAGCCAAGAGAAATTCTGAAAATAGAAGGTTTGGGCTTTCTTATCATATAGGAACCAATCTTTAAAAAAGGGGTCTTCATGCGGGGCGTGGGGGGTTCGATTTTTGGTCGATTTTTGCCGAAAATCGACCAAAAATCGAACCCCCCACGCCCCGCATGAAGACCCTTTTTTTAGGAAACGAGTTTTACACCTTGGAAAGTCTTGTACTTGAAGCCAAAAACCAAGATTGATATTACAGTTTATTCGGGCTGACGTTTCGGCGTCCTCGCCTTCTTCAGAGCCTGGAACAAGTCGAGTTCAACCTGAGAAACTACCCACTCAACGCCGCATCAAATTCTCAGAAAAAATAAGAGAAAACTGAATGACCATCGAGCAAATGAAAAAGGGGGTCAGAAAAGGCTAACCTTCTTATAAGTGGACTAGTGAGGTCCACTACACACCCGTAGCTGGTAGGATACGTGGGTGACTGAGGGTTCACGCCTAGGGACCACCCGCCTAGAGAACTTCTGGGGCATGACCTGGTAGGTCAAGACCACACATGTCGACGAACGGTGCCAGCTCCTGGGTCACCGCCACACACTCGTCCTTCCTATTGATTCTAGGAGACCTGGCCGCAATCCAAAGCGCTTCTAGCGTACGCCGCGCCGCGATTTCGGTTTCACGCGCTAAGATGGAGACTGCGACGCTAAAACAGCTGTTTGCGTGCGCGCGCACCCTGTGGTCGCCCAGAGGGGTTGCCGGATTGGACTTTCGCAAGCCATCAAGATGCTCCTTTACCCTTACACATAGCGGCCTAGATGTTTCCCCAACATACTCTTGTTCGCATGACAGGCACTTGATGAGATAAACGGTACCGGCAACCATGCAATCTCCCGGTTTCCCGAAGGGGCAGATGGGACAACCCGGTGTGGTGCATATGCGGTCATACAAGCGATTACGAACAAGCTGGCTTTTGAGGTTTCTGGGTGGTATTTCTACCACCCTTACTAACTCATGCAGATCAGCCTTTCTGAGACATGTTCGTATTGCATGACTTATACCGTCAGAGATGAACGGCACAGGAAATGCAATTTTCGTTCTGTCTTCTCCAAGTCTGTTTGCACCAGCCGATCTTCTTCTGCTTCCATTTGACCGCTCCGGACAGGGATAACCGTTACGTTTAGCGATGTCGCGGGCCATGCACAAAGAGAGGCGCTTTTGGGTGGCATCGGATGACACCATAGATGCGGTACGGAACATGTTCCGTGCGATAGCTTTCTTAACTGCCGCAGGGTGAGCAGAAGAGTAATGCACGATGATATTTTTGGACGCAGGCTTCCGGTACCATCTTGTTTTGAAACCCCCCTCGGTGAGTTGGACGTGGACGTTGAGGAAAGCCAGCCAGCTGTCTGTGGGTTTTTCCCGTGTGAACGATATGTGCTCTGACTGCTCATTGAGTATCGCAAAGCAGTCATCCATATCCTTTTGCGTTGGGCACACCACAAAGCAGTCGTCAATGTACCGACAATAGAGGGTCGGCATCCGTTGCAGAACTGGCGACTCAACTTTGGACATGAACGTCACAGCCAGGGCTGGGGCTAACCTCTGACCCATAGCAAGGCCTCTAACCTGTTTATAGTATTCGCCAGACCACCTGAACACATTGCACTGCAAGCACTCATTCAGCAGCGTCATGACCTGTGATACATTTAAACCGTACAGGTTCATGACCGCTTGATGCTGAGTCATCATTTCTGACACAGCTTGGAGAGCTTGCTTGTTGGAGACGTTAGTGTAGAATGCGGTTACATCGAACGATTCCATCACGCACTCTTTCTCAAGTCTACATGACTGTAGCTTTTGAAGGAATGCATTGGTGTTCGGTAGGTGGGCAGGGATGTGGCGAAGAAGCTGGCCTATAATCAGGTTTAGAAACCAGGCAATGCGATCCGTAGGTCCACCGATGTTACTGATAATGGGTCGAACCTTGAAAGTGGCGGGATCAGGTACCGACAGGCTGTTAAGGGTGAGCTTATGGGTCTTGATGAGTACGTATAGTACAGGCATAGGGGCAGCTCACACCTTAGTCGCGTTACTAAGGACTTAGGTAGGTTTGTTGTCCTAGCAATGTCCGTCCATCTTTTGTTTAGCCTGCGGTACTGCTTTACGAACTCCCCTGAAGAGGACGGATGGTAAACTGTAGTATCCCCAAGATGGTACCGGGTTATGGCGCGGTCTAGATCCTGTGGCAGAACTACAAACTCCCCACCCTTGTCACTTACCCCAACTTTAATAGCACCACACTCTCCCAATTCCCTTAGCTCCTTAAGTCCCTTCCTATGCGCGGACGTTAGGTTTGAGCGCAGCCGTTTCCCGCTAAAAGAGCGCAGCACTGGCAGGAGCGAAGTGGCGAACGCGCGGAACTTCATATCCACTGCGCTATGCGGCTGTTGCGGTCTCAAGAACGTGGCAGGAAAAGGAGCGGGTGGAATGGCAGCAGTGGCTGTCGGGTTCGATCCCCCGGTGCGCTCATCGATCGCGGCCTTCTGTCGCAACTTGTCGTGAAGTGACTGCAAGTTGCCAACGATACGACGCATGGCAGTCTGGCATAACGATTGATTAGGAGCGAAACCGGGCCCCAGGTCCAACACCGATAGGGCGTTATTCGACAGCTGGATGTCCCCTATAACGGTGACCCTCGGACGGTGAATCTCATTCCCATTATCTTCACAGCCTTGGATGGAACGAAAAACATGGTTGAAACCTTTGGGCTGATCCCCAGTACACCGCTCTTCGGTCATCAATCTCTCAAACTTTCTCTTCAAATTCAACTTGACATTAAAGCGAATAGAATCACAGATATTCCTCGACTCACCCACAATCCTCCTCCAAAGGCGATTCGGCACGAGACGCTCGCAACACAATTCCTTGGTAGTACACTTCTTTAGCAACGAATACATATAATCTCGTTTCACAGAAATGCAGGTCCTTAGAATGTGCAGTTGAATTTTCTTCTGCCGTTTCTCGTCCTTTGGTCGATGAGAAGGTTCGATGATCTTCTTCCGTCGTATGAAGTTCGGAATCAGACCATTTCGCAGGCATCGTTGGAGGAAGTGGATTGCCTGCCTAGCTAAGACAATCCTTTGCCTTAGAGACAGAATATCCATGACGAGCCGTGTGAAGTTGGCTGGTACTTCTTGAAGCACATTCCACGTCCGGCACTCGATGAATCTTGGCATTGTGGTCAACTTGGAAAGTCTTGTACTTGAAGCCAAAAACCAAGATTGATATTACAGTTTATTCGGGCTGACGTTTCGGCGTCCTCGCCTTCTTCAGAGCCTGGAACAAGTCGAGTTCAACCTGAGAAACTACCCACTCAACGCCGCATCAAATTCTCAGAAAAAATAAGAGAAAACTGAATGACCATCGAGCAAATGAAAAAGGGGGTCAGAAAAGGCTAACCTTCTTATAAGTGGACTAGTGAGGTCCACTACACACCCGTAGCTGGTAGGATACGTGGGTGACTGAGGGTTCACGCCTAGGGACCACCCGCCTAGAGAACTTCTGGGGCATGACCTGGTAGGTCAAGACCACACATGTCGACGAACGGTGCCAGCTCCTGGGTCACCGCCACACACTCGTCCTTCCTATTGATTCTAGGAGACCTGGCCGCAATCCAAAGCGCTTCTGGCGTACGCCGCGCCGCGATTTCGGTTTCACGCGCTAAGATGGAGACTGCGACGCTAAAACAGCTGTTTGCGTGCGCGCGCACCCTGTGGTCGCCCAGAGGGGTTGCCGGATTGGACTTTCGCAAGCCATCAAGATGCTCCTTTACCCTTACACATAGCGGCCTAGATGTTTCCCCAACATACTCTTGTTCGCATGACAGGCACTTGATGAGATAAACGGTACCGGCAACCATGCAATCTCCCGGTTTCCCGAAGGGGCAGATGGGACAACCCGGTGTGGTGCATATGCGGTCATACAAGCGATTACGAACAAGCTGGCTTTTGAGGTTTCTGGGTGGTATTTCTACCACCCTTACTAACTCATGCAGATCAGCCTTTCTGAGACATGTTCGTATTGCATGACTTATACCGTCAGAGATGAACGGCACAGGAAATGCAATTTTCGTTCTGTCTCGACTGAACTGAACTCGACTTGTTCCAGGCTCTGAAGAAGGCGAGGACGCCGAAACGTCAGCCCGAATAAACTGTAATATCAATCTTGGTTTTTGGCTTCAAGTACAAGACTTTCCAAGTTGACCACAATGCCAAGATTCATCGAGAGCCGGACGTGGAATGAGTTTTACACCGTTAGATAGCATTTTTCTTCTAATTTTGGAATTCCTATTGGCTTTTTTAGATTTCCCATTTTGAGCCGAGTTATGATCGATTAAGTGAAGACGACGCGTCGACGCCGCGTCGCGTCGTGATCTCTGTTTTTCGGGTGTCTCCACTTAATCGATTATAACTCAGCACAAAATAGGAAATTTAAAAAAGCCAAGAGGAATTCTGAAAATAGAAGATTTGGGCTTTCTTATCATATAGGAACCAATCTCTAGAAAAGGGGTCTTCATGCGGGGCGTGGGGGGTTCGATTTTTGGTCGATTTTCGGCAAAAATCGACCAAAAATCGAACCCCCCACGCCCCGCATGAAGACCCCTTTTTTAAAGATTGGTTCCTATATGATAAGAAAGCCCAAACCTTCTATTTTCAGAATTTCTCTTGGCTTTTTTAAATTTCCAATTTTGTGCTGAGTTATAATCGATTAAGTGAAGACACCCGAAAAACAGAGAGCAAGAGGTGACGCGTCGTCTTCAATTAATCGATTATAATTCAGCTCAAAGTTGGAAATTTGAAAAAGCCAATAGAAATTCTAAAAATTGAAGAAAAATGCTATTTATCCATGTAAAACTCGTTTCCTAAAAAAGGGGTCTTCATGCGGGGCGTGGGGGGTTCGATTTTTGATCGCCATTTTTTCTGGTATGGTCCTTGACAATCAGCTCCTTTGCCGACGATGAAGAACTTAATTTAATAGAAGATTTTTATATTAATAAGAAAGCGCTTTTTTTGTAGTTTCCAAATGGTATTTGCAAATCTTCTGGTTTCACGTTTTTCCTGATCTATACTCATTTTTGTGCGTCGAAGTCGAGCATAAATTGCGGCAACTCTGAATCTACTTAGACTTTATTTTCAGAAAATATTTTTGTAACCACAGCATCTAATTTTCTTCTAGTTTTCGATGTATACGTTGTGTTTCCGAAATTCTGAAAACCTACCAATTCACATCCATGTAGATGGAGCAATTTTATCCTTCGCGAATCGGGTTCGATTGCGTTCAAGAACCTCTTTTTCAGGACTTCAACAGAAATTGAACAAATTTTCAATATTGTTCTTATCACTCTACAAACTTTACTTTGTTTTCATGGTCTAAAGTTTCAATTAATACCATTTTGGTCCGACATACTACCCCTTCCTTGGTCAGAACTGACTTGCCTTCTCAATCGGTAGATGTGTGAAGTTTAACCTTATTAGTAGGCTATAGATCTTTCAGAAAACTTTTATTGTTTACTACAAAAACGTGGAAACTCAATAGTTATTGAAAAAATTTATTATAATGATCAATTCCACTTTCGCCTCCAAGTGTCTTTGTTTTCAGGAGACGAAGCCGAAGGTCCGTGTTGTCTCTGCGGCACCTGAAAAGAATAACTTGATTTGGGCTATTTGGTACTTCGGAACCTGCAGGAACCCATGTACATTTGAAACGGACGTTTTTCGTGTAGGGGGGGTCGTACCAGAGCCCTCCTTTAAGGGGGGGGGTCGTAAATTTTGTGCAAAAATCGAACCTCATGCTTGAGCCTGGCCGGACGCCGTGTGTCGGCCGAAACAGCGGTCTTCTCGCAGCTGCTGCGAGTGATCCAAGCAATTCTGAACGGGATATGAAGGTGGAGACTGGCACTCCAAAGTCCACTGTGCATCGGGTCCTCAAACGAAATGGCTTTGTGTCTAAGGGTCCTTGCACAGTACCACACGATCTGACGACGACTGAGCAAAACGTTCGTGTGAATGTCTGCTCTTCACTGCTCTTCCTCTACCGAACGACTGGATGGACCAAGACGATAGTGGTCGTGGATGAGGAGTAGGTCATGCACAAGAACCCTGACTGGAGGTTGCAGTGGCAGGCTCACTATAAAGATCCTCTGCCCGTCCTAAGGAGATCAAACTACGGCAGAAAGCACATGTTTTGTTTGTACTACTGTAATATAGGACTCGTTCATTACGAAGTCCTGCCGGCTCGGCGGTCAGTAGATGCCGACGTCGTCTCGTCTCCGCTAGTAGAGATGAAGCCCAGAGTATCGGCCGACCTTAAGTTCAAGGGCAAGATCCATCTTCTAATGGATAATGAAGGCCCACACCGGACGAAGACCACCCTGGATCAGCTAGAGAAGCTGAACGTCGTGAGGCTGCCCCATCCGCCGTACTCGCCTGACCTTTATACCTGCGATTTCATGCACTCCGAATTGTAGAGCACTTCTGCCGCCTACGGCAGCTCCTAAACCACAACGACATCGCACGCGCGGTCGACGAATGGGCGGCGTCACGCCCTGCTTCCTTCTGGAGACAGCCGTTCGCTTCCTTGCTCGAACGATGGAGGAAGGTTGTGGCCAGCAAGGGATCATACACTAGCGATTGATAAATGGTTAGTTCAGTTGTTATTTGAATATAATAAAAGTAGTGATTTTTCTCAAAACTTATGGGACACCCTAGTACTAAATATTATCAGTCGTGCGGGCGTTGTAAGAGACGCTACCAATACCGGCACGGTCTAGCGATCGATCCCCTTCGTGCTTACATACTGGCTTCCATCCCTCCGGCGTAAATTGACAACATACTTCTATGGGAGAAAATTGATAACATACTCGTAAAGACAGCCTTTTGGTATAGCGGCTCGCCCCCACAAGTATATTCCAAATGCGCATAAAACTACAATTCTGAATGGCGACGAATTCGATGCGCGTCCTAAGGGTATTGATCAACACCGACTCCGTAACCTTGACATTTATATAAGGTACTAAGGACCTAACGAAAACAAAAGGAATATGATCAAGAACCGTTTCAAAGAGATCGGAGCAACCTTTGAAGGTACTGAGGATGGATGGACAACTATGGTGACAGTTGAGGACTACTTCATATGACAATTCATATAAATTTATGTCGTTGTTTTTGGTATGTTTCCCGCTAATTTGGAATGGGAGCTGCGTCGGGAAGTTTGAAACACGTTTTTGCTCTTGCCCAATCGAGTCGGTGGGTTACCGTGCTCGTTCTGCAGCAAAATTCAGGCTTTGTAAGATTCAATATAACAGATCTTAAAGTAATAATTTTCATTATCACTTTCTTGCAACTTTTAATAATGCTACTGAAAATACAACACTCGTAATAGGAATCACAGTACAGAAACCTGACAAAACAGATAGCTCTACGTTGCACAACAAACGGAATATACACCTCATGAAATGAAAACCTGTCATTTATTACTATAACTCAGAGCTAACAGGATAGATGAAACCTCGATAGAAAACATTAAAGAGAAAACAGCTATGACTGCGAGATCGGAGGATACTGCGAACGCTTTTTTATGCCACTTTTTACTTGGATATACAGCAGTGAATTTTTAGAGCTCTGGTGTCACCACCGGGATAGTCAAGAGCCAGATGCAGAAGGACAGATACAAAACCCCTCATAGAAAGGGTGCTGTAATATGGTGCTTATCGCTTATATGGGAACCGTCGGGTAAACAACAAAGTAACCACTTAGAGGAATATTTGATCTATTCTCAGTTCTTCGTTTGGTGTTTAATATTTATGATGCATCTCCATTAGGCAGTTATTGAAACTGTCTTATGCCAAAATAAATTTTGAGGTAAAGTGAACCCGTTAAACGTGAGGTTGTAAAATTAAAAGGCGAAACAACTTCCTTTCCTTTGTTTTCTAAGCACTGTTTAGAAGCACAATAGATGAATTCGATTGGGAAATAGAGTGTCTTCTCTGTATTGCTTCAACGTGATTAGTATTTGCTCTGAACTGAGAATTTCATGGTCCGACAAAGAACGACAACGTCTTCCTGCAGCTCTCACCGTTTTTCTTGAGCTGGTTCAACAATCGTCGTCGTACACCCGAGCGAAGCTTCGAGACCGTAGTGATTTACTGGACGGCATAGAACGTTTTAAAGTAGCAGTGAGCTCGTAGAAAATCGACCACTGCCCCACAGGCCTTTTTAAGGCAGATTGAAGGTTGATGCAGAGCTCTGAAATTGGAACTTGTTAGCGTGAATAGCACCGCAATAGTAAATGACATTTATTCATATCGTATAATGCCCTAAAACTTAAATTAGGCGCAGTTGTTCCCCTCAGATCTTCCTTATTTCTAGACTATGTGACGCCTCTTCTCAACACATATGATGCGACTTCTGAACTCACAATAGAAATCTGCTTGTGATGAGTGGCGGTCTCTTCTCGAAGAAGCAGTCGGAAAAGGGAATCCAACGGAAATTCGAATTCATTGGTAACTCTGAAAGAAACCTAGAAAACCACACCAAACTTGAGTCGTCACTCGTTTCGGAAAGAATATTACACAAAAGTTCAGCATTATATAAGGAGAACAGTTTCTCGCCTTTAGGTCGGTCGAGAACGATCACTTTCTCGTCTACACAGTGCTACTAAATGGTAAAAAGGTAAAGGTGGCGGCGTTGATTAGCTCCCTGAACGCGCCGACGCATTCGTGTTCCATTCAGGATCGCTAGAGGCATGGGGAATGGGCATTTGGAAGATAGATGGAAGATGAAGCATGGACGGCGATCGATCGCTCGACCATTATCTTTTTCACCTTCTAGTAGCACTGTGCTGACGAGAAGGTGATCGTTCTTGACCAACTGACAAATGAGTTCAGCCAGTTACGCACCGCTAAACAGTACTACTACTCTTAACACGTTGACGACAGTGTGGCGCAATGCTGCGCCACACTCAAGCGGCCGCGTGGGACCGTGTGGCGCAATGCTGCGTCACAGTCTTGTATCGT
This sequence comes from Nippostrongylus brasiliensis, assembly GCA_030553155.1. Taxonomy (NCBI): domain Eukaryota; kingdom Metazoa; phylum Nematoda; class Chromadorea; order Rhabditida; family Heligmosomidae; genus Nippostrongylus; species Nippostrongylus brasiliensis. The sequence continues at coordinate 21,758,384 of CP130734.1, forward strand.
ATTTTTCTCGATACATTTCAGAATTTCGAAGAATGTTTTTGTGCCACTTTTTAGTAGACCTTTGCACATTGTTATAGGAAGCGTGATTCATGGAAATGATTATTATCCTCTGATTTACTGGAATTTTTGATTGTGCACTAGTTTTCTTTACAAGTAAAAACAAATAATGGTTATTGCAAGAAACAAATAAATGCAAACAAATACCGGTTACCGAAATAAACACATAAACAAATATTGATTATTAGAATGAATAAATAATGAACAATAAACAAATAACAATTTCTTTTCAACCTGGATAGGGAAAAAGGACACTCTAAAAGCTTCCAGCTGTCATTTTTCTATTTTCATTGCAAAAAAAGCAATAGTCACAATCCCCGATATTACAGGACTGTATATATAGTCTTCGAGATTTACTATTCACTTCCATTTTGAAAAAAATTCGCAGTATGACGGCACCATGCCACAGCCTCGGCGCGCTAGAAAATCGGTTGGTCCCACGCGCCAGACACGCGAAAAAGGCGCTGTCCTCAACGTGTTAAAGAATTTTTCGACTTTCATGAGTGTTTTCATATTATAAAAGTCAATGAGATGTTCTCACCTTCCGGGTACAATGTCGTCCTCTAGCCAATCGACAATCCGGAAGATCCACATTCCATAAATGACTGAATTCCGGCGTTCCATGAATATGTCCACCTCACAGAAAGCGTGATATAACCTTAAAATAATGTTTATGGCGGGCGGCAAAACGAAACGAATGAAACTGCCCTCGACTTCAATGTGCGCTATAAAAGAGTTCTTTTTCACAATTTATGTAGTGCATTTGTGTGGACGCAGGGCAGTCATGGAAGTGAGATACGCTACCACTGAGTGAGAGGAGAATAAGAAAACAATGAAACGGGTAAGTGAATTCAGCTGTTAAGCAGTAAAATGATCATAAAACACAGAACGCTGACGAGGTTCAAATTTGAAGTTCGATCGCCAAGGTCAGAATCTGACCACGGCCGAGGAAGGAGGGGTGTATTGAAGCCCGGTTTGTCGGAAGGATTCTTTAAAAGGTTAGAGAAATTAGTGAATAAATAAATTTTAAGTACATTTTAAAACTAGGAATTTTGCAGGTAGAGCGTTCAAAAATTACCTGATAAATGACAAAATGTTGTGACAGCAACGGTGCATAATTTTATCGGAGGTTGAGTGGAAAGAAGGAAAGAAGAAATTTTGAAAAAAAAACAGATGTAGCGGGAAACCTTTCCTACGACCTAATACTTTGACCTTCTCTAAAAGACACATCCTACCCAAAATTCAACGTTTGTTCTTCACCGTATGTGCTAAACTGTTCTTCTCGTAACAAAAAAGTTTGCAGAAGATAGAAAAATATATTAGATAATGAAATGGCAGCAGATTATGTGAAAAGAAAAATTAAAATTATAAGATCTTCGTGTACTTGGAGGGTTTTCAATTGTATGTTTAGTTGCTAAGCGACTTCATCTGCATAGCATTTTGGATTTGATAACAAAGGCGATGAGTGGGTCTTCTCGGTAGTTATGTACTAAAAAAATTTTTCGGAATTTCAATTGAAACACTTTTGGTGGACAGTCAATTTCATCGAATGGGTGATTTTGCAAATTCGCTTTGACTCCTTCAGGCAGTGACGAGGGCGACTAAGCCGAGGCATAAGACGGGATGTATATAACAGTTTCGGTTATTCAACTAAACTATTCCGTCTAACTAATATTTAACATCACGCCAAACTTCAAAAAAAGACGACGTTTGATAAATTTCTGTACCTGAAGACGAAATTCGACAGCCAGTAGGCGACGAGGATGTCGATGGTGTAATGAGTGCGGGAGATGACCATGCACACCATGCCGACCAGCGCGCACGTGTGCGGGATGTACTGCAACCTCCGCCATTTGCTCGGCAGGTAATAGGCGATGAATAGTGTGCTGGTCACCTGAAAAGGATGGAACTCGGTTTCGTTACCCAAAATTGAAATGTAGTTTCGATTATTCACATATATAATTACACACATACTTCTGCATTTTCTTGAACTCTCCCTGTTTCACATGGTACACATTTCTCCTAGCCGCCTTATCACATGGTAATCATTTCTAAACGGAAATTCCAAATTATTTTCACATGAAAAGATCGGCTATATAGCCTACTTTTGGAAGGTGTCCGTTGGAGGTTTCTAACTAACCACCTGAGTTTTCCTATTTCAGTTCGTTTTATTTAGTTTTTTTTTTATTTGTATCTCCTACCAACAACTTTTGCTGGTAGAACGCCTATGTGTGTATCAAGTAAATAAAGAATTCCCGATGACATTTCTAACTGTGGGGAAGGCATTCGATTACTCAGGTACAATTCAAATGAATATCACGCTTGGCTAGGATCCTTGTTAATCAATGATGAGCTCAGGATATGATTTTCTATGTTTCAAATCTAGAAATGACCATGTTTCCGGGCGCAGATTTTCTTCACAAGTAAGGTGCCATTTGAAAAGAAAATCTACATATGACCGAGACAGAACCTAAGGCGATCTCGAAGTTGAAAACGACTGTGGATCGGTGGTTCGTCTGAGGATGTCTCGCCGATTTCTTGCATTATGAGTCCATAGCAACAACGAGTAGCGTAGACTCGGTCATATGTGGATTTTCTTTTCAGATAGCGCCTTACTTGTGAAGAAAATTTGCGCCCGGAAACGCGGTCTCTCTAGATTCAAAGCCTGAAAAACCAGTTCCTGAACTCATCACTGATTGAAAAGTTACGGTACATAGCAGAGAAATGGTACATTACTCATCTTCTACAGATGAATCGACACAGTGAAATCTGATTCCCATCACTAAGCATGACGGACTTACATGCCATGAAGAAACTAGAAAGCCTTTCCCGCAGTTCAAAAAAGGAAAGGTCAAGGCCTATTGTAACCGGAAAACAACACCATGCGTTCATTTTTGCCGTACACCGTAGTCTTTTCAGTGAATGGCACACATATGTTCGTGAATCTGCCTTCCAGACTGATATGAGCGCGCATTTTATTAGCGAGGAAGGGAGGATGAGAACTCACCAGGCTCAATGTGTGGCCTGAGAACAGCATGTCGCCACACAGCATCTTCGTCTTGTCCTGAAAAAGCTGTCTTAGTACTGCATTGGATAAAAAACGTAGTCGAATAAAGAGGTGTGCCAAAAAAGCATCCATGAAGTTCTGCCGACTTTTTCCTTTCTTCCTCTCACGGAGTTGCTCTAGAGGATGTGGGCACACAGTCAATTTATATTTTTTTTGAGCTTCAAATCCAATTTTGACGAAATAACAAGTGAGCCATACGATTGCCTTGGCGATGTGCCTTGTTTTGGATGGTAGTTAAATATTTGAGGTCATCCTTACTTATACATGGAACGGTAAAAAAGAACCCGATATCACGGCCAGTGAAACCCATTCCAGCCCAGTTGGTCACCTATGATGCAGGACAAGCAGTTGCACCACACCTAGTTTTCATGATTTCCTATGTTTCTCATTTTCCTCCTGCCTTTCGCTCTCAACTTCATTTGAGCTTTATTGTTTCCACTATTTTAGGGAATGTATTACGTTTCTATGATCAGGCGTTTTTTTTAATTTGTGAGCTCATTACATACTTTTATATGACTGTCCTAATGCTCATGTAGTAAACATAGCTACATCAGCATCCCCTAGGAGCTCAGTAGCATTGTGCTTGAAACCGATGTAAATTTCGTTTTCTTGCGGTGCTGTTCGGCATCTTACACAGCACAGAATAATCAAAAGATGAATTTGGTAGCAAGCAGAAGGATGCGACTGCCTCTTCCCCTATTCTCGTTGTCGGAATCTGAGTGAGCACAGCTCAGTGACACTGGCGACATCGAGTACATCGACTGTGGTCAATAACAGCTGTCGTGTACACGACGGAGAGAGAGACAGAAAGTAGCCGAAAAATAAACGTGCACGAACCAAAGTTCACTGAGCAATCGAAACGATTCTTTCGCCACATAACAACCGGGCAAATCGTCGAGGGTGACGTACACACTTCCTGGACTTCTTACTCAATAGCTGGTGCTTGACGCTTTCTCAGTCTTGAATACACCCCCAGAGAGTAGAGATTATGTCGGAGGCAAGCCCAAGACATTGGCTTTCCTTTGTATTATTTAATGAGATGAAGCCATTCTTAAGTGGGTGATCCTTCCTGGCTTGGTGGCTTCACAACCCTATGGGGCTAGTCTGAGCCCCATAGGGTTGTGAAGCCTCAGCAATCTTGCTTTGAGTCAAAGCAAGTTTGTGATGTAAGTTCTACACCATTTACTCCAAAAAGGTCGCTTCGTTTGTGGTTAACGAGAATTTCGCAGCAGTCAATGGAAGGGCAGGAAATCTAAAAATTACTAGATGGAACTGTTTTGAACTTCACTGAAGTTCCATTTCCATCGAGATAACAGGCGCAAGAAAATAGGAAGGGAAGACCTAGAGAAAAGGCCAACTACCACCAACTGACCATAGATAGCCTGTCAATCGAGAAATTGAAGTTGAAAAAATAAATAAGAGAAGGTTCTAACAGCGACACGGTCAAGCGACCAATCCTTGCCCCCTCCGGGGTTGGCAAATTGAGTACCTAACATGTCTGGAAAGGTGAAAACGCTGTGGTTGCTCTACGCAAATCACTGTACAAGCCCAATTCAACATGTGTCTATGGCTCCGTGGGGAACAAAAATGCATGGCGCTTACTTGAGTCTCATTACTGATCTACGTAAACTACCTAATTTTACATTGGAAACGACGCTGCTCAGCCATGATCTACTAACTTATTTCGTAGATCGTAAACACGTGCAAAAATGCTACCCACATTTATTGTTATTGTCTGAAACAAGGTGGAAAAATAGGGAACCAATAAGTGCTTATTTGAAACTTTAAATGTTGCATAGTATGAACATCACCCCTAGATTGTTCTCTTCATTGTAGACCGACCCCAATGCGTGACGATCAGGAAGAAAATAGTTGAGAACTCTCGGAATGCTGCCGTTCTTTTTAAACTACTGACAGCATTTCGTGTCCCAAGAATTTTCTGAATGCGAGTGAAATGTTGTCGGACCATTCTGTTGCAGCCTTTAGCAGGTACTGTTAGCTTCCGTCTTCTAATTTTAGCATTAATTTGAAATTGTGATTGCTTGTATTGTATATGAAAAACTAATTGTAAAGCAATCAAAACACATAAGCAGATACGATCAACTGCTGTTTGGCACAAGCATTACTCGTTGTTCCCAGAAGTTAACACAAGTTACAATCTTTTGTTGGATAATGCATAATACGACACATTTGGAGCGGTTGTCGCCGTAGCTGAAACTTTTCGGGCTCTGATCGTCCTCTTTTATCGGAGTGACCTTCATCCTCATTGGTCGTAATAAAAAGTTAAGGTAACGGGTCGGCGTTTGTTGGCCCCGCGTATTTGGCCTACAAAATGAATTTCGGGAGTCAGCCACTATACCAAGTCAGTGTCTTTACCTTCCCAAACAAGACTGGAACCAATTTAACCGACCCCGGAGGGATGGATGGCTTGGTAAGTCCGGGAAAAATCGATCGCCCGAGAGTGCCGCTGTCAGTAGCGCCTCTTACCACTGTACTACGCCCGCACGTCTGATTGTAATAATAGTGAGCAATATAGCAACACCTCTTCTTCACCTTTCTAATGCATATCCAACAGGAGGTCTCGGTGAAAACTAGCGTCTCTAATACGTGAAAAAAGAGGAAAGAGAAATGCGCTCTCTCATGGTATCAGTCTTCGATCTTCTAAATACGGAAGCGAATCGGCTCACCTGAAATCCGGCCCGAATCAACTGCTCAGCAAATCTCGAAACAAACACGGTGAACGTGAGGTTGGTCTTCTCCCGACATCGTACCTCATTGTCAGCGTAGCCTGGAAGAGCTGGCGATAGAATGTCTCGAGGGCTCGTATTTAACCAACTGTTTTTCGATTACACAGCCATTTTCTAACCCAGAGCGGTGAATGAGAAAGTCCAAGCAGATAGGATAGCTCCAATGACTTTGGCACTTCGAAGTTATGTTATTTGAAATTGTTGAGATCTCGGAGGAACAGGCTGTTTCTTTTTTGCCTCAGCGTTTTCTACTCATTCACATTGCTCAGGTTCACACACTCCTAGTCATATTAATCACCCTCAAAGAGCGCTACATTACTTCAATGCCATCTTTCTCCTTTTCCAAAACTTACAAGCGAGGTCAGTGAACTTCCCCCGACGATTCTTAACAAGACCTATATGGTCTTATAGAGCTTGAAGCGTAGATCACAGATATGTAATCTATTTTTGCTGAATGACAGTGGGTGGTCCGAAAATAGTTAGGTCAACGGTCAATAAAACAAAAAGAACAAGAAATTTATCCTGTTCAGAGCGCGCAAAGGAAGAAACGAAACTCCAGCGCAAGAAAAAACCCACCGGGTGGAAGCTGCGTCACAGACAGCGTGATGGAACGGAAGGAATACAGTGTGCCGGCAATGAACAGGAACCGCCGAGCTATGATGGCTCTGGCCCGATGGAAAATGAGCAGCAGGCAAAAGCTGGCTACCGTCACGGACACCAAGTAATCGCCCAGGCGAGACGCCCAGCTCTGCTCGTCCAGCAGTCGGAAAACCATGTCTGACAGAGGTTCCCTGAAATTCGAAAAGATTACATTCAGAAGGTGATATACCCTCTTGAAAAAAGATTATCTCGGTCATGATTCCTCGGAATGAAATGAAGTAAAGTGGTCGGTATTGATCAATCCCCCAAGGAAGCGCAGCCACATTTGGGCTCCAGAATCGTAGAGATATGGCGAAAGTGTTTTTGGCCTATACAATCACTTGCGAGGGTCAACTTCGCATTCCCAGACATGTGCGGTAGCATTTTGTTCAGCACCGGAAGGATAGAGGGTATGATTAACCGAGGATCGATCCCTCGACAGTGCGGGTGTCAGTAGCGCATCTTGCGACTGAACCGCGTGCGCTCTGCCCTTACAATAGTTAATATTCCTTGGAATAGTTATCACCGAATATGATCACACCCTACAAGGTGAAGAGGCAAACCTCAGAACTTATTAGCGAAATAGCAAAAGTAAATTTCCTAAATTTTAATTTTTCCCAGTACTCCTCGTCCTTGTTACATTGTATTTTTGATAATCATGTAAAACGCACCTCGTGGAAATGTCGTGCGTGATGGCCAACGCGGCCCAGTTGCAAAAGCCAGCAGCCAGGCAATAACACACCAGGAAAATCCACTTGACCAGTGGGCACTCAGATACTGCCGACGAGCCCACCATAACTAGATTTCGTCTGGTGTGACTTTTTGAAGTCTTCTGGAAATACTGGACCATAAAAAACATCCACAACACTTGGAGAGTATCCGCAAAACATTCAGAGTAAAAATATCCAACTGTTAAAGTAGAATTGTAATATCTACTTCTACTCTGATCGCAAGAGAGGTAGAAGGTACAAAGCTCCTTGTCATATCAAAACAGTGGGCGATCGTAAGCATTTTGATGATAAGGTGGATCTACCAGACCTTGGCACATTGGAGAGAACCAGAATATGCGGAAAAAGAGGGAGGGGTCTCATGCAGCGTAAACATGCACTCCCGCCTTGAGATCCGGCCCGCGTGAGCGTAAACAAAGAAAATGAACTCAAAAGCGCACATTGGACACAACTAGCCTTTGCCAAGACTCACGAAGATTCTAGCAAAACAATAATGTTCTCAAGAGCACCCTTTATGGCTTACATACTACCGTAGCTCTCACTGAAAAAGAAGATATCGAGACCAAAAGAAGGAAATTCTGAGTTGAAAGAACAACATGGACATCGTTACATAAAATAGCCCTAAAGAAACCCTTTCCGGAACGCTTCGATTCGAAAATTCGAATGAATGTCAAATGAAAAGCGTTGGTAAATAACACAGATCGCAAAGTACGAGAACATTCGAGTCGAATTTCCATACGGATAATATAAATGAATTTCCATCGGATGAAGCAAGTGAGTATTTTATTTCTTTTTCTCTTGTGCCGAACTCGTAGCCACAAAGCCCTGACCCATACAACTCGATCATCGGTCCTCATCAACACCCTGGCCAGGCTCTTCCCGCGATACCTGTCGGACTGCAAAGTACCAGCAATATGGAAAACTAGCAGGACTATGTTGCTGTATAAGAAGGGAGATCCGCAAGACATCGGCAATTATGGCCCTATCTGCCAGCTGTCTGTGACCTACAAGTTATTCACACGTGTCTTTAGGGTCATGCACAGTCGACGACCAATGCGACACGACAAATCGCCGCACTGCTCGCCGCGCGTGAATGAGCACACATTCCTGTACGAGACGACGCCGCACACGCGGTGTCCTACTCGCCGCATGCGGCAACTTCGGCAACGCAAATGCCGAAGTCGGACGCGACCAATACGACACCGGCCGCTATCTCTTATCATTGCCGTGTCGTATTGGTCGTCGACTGTGCACGACCCTTTTCTGAATAGGATCGACCGAACGATAGACGAAGGGCAGCCGTGCGAGCAAGCCGGGTTTCGAAGAGGGTTCAGCGCAATCGATCATATCCACACCGCGATCAGGCTTATTGAGGTGTCCCGGAGTACAAGACGCCGTTATGCCTCATATTCATCGATCTCAAGAAGGCCTTCGACTCGGCGTCTCCACTCAGTACGTGGAGATCCTCAGTAAGCTCTACTAAGGATTCACGACCGTGATCACAGCATTCTACAAAAACGTTCGCATCAACGTGAAGAGGGGTGTACGACAAGGTGATACCATATCACCGAAGCTGTTCAACGCCTCTCTCGAGAACATCATGCGAACACTAGAATGGGACGACATGGGAGTGAAGATCGACGGCCGGCAGTTACACCATCTTCGTTTTGCGGATGATATCGTACTCATAACACCATCTACCACCCAGGCAGAACGCATGCTGGCCGACTTTGATGGCCCGTGTGGCAAGATTGGAGTGATGTCGAAGAAAGAGGGACCGGACACAAGTGCCCTATTCATGTTCACAAATGTCTGCAAACAAATGTCTTCAAATGCTCCAGCTGTGTGAACTTATTGTTATTCCGGAAACCCAACATTACAGTGCATTAAAGCAAATCAATTATCAATTCGAGGATAGATTATACGGGTAATGCAGTATTTTATGTCATCTAACTATAAGAGCATCACCAAACTTAGTAAAGAGTCTAACTTCTCGTGATATCATTATAGTAGCGATTTCCGCACTGACAGTCACACGAGAGGAATCATGAAATAAGACCGTATTCGAGCATTGTGTGTTTGACGCCAGCGCTTGCGGGGGCCCATGAGAGAGCGAGATGTCTGCGGCTATGTACATACTAGGTATTGGAATGCTCCGAAAGTACAACAGCAAACCCTGGATAATTGTAGATCCCTCAGGCTTTGTCTTTTATGTCTAACGTTTTTTAGCAAATTTCCCCAAGATGATTCCGAAGCCTGTAACTTCACAGCCAGTGGAGCAAATTACCTTTTACAAAATAAATTACCTATCTGCGATTTATGGTTCAAGCTCTACAAGACCGTATAGGTCTTGTTATGAATCGTCGGGCGAATTTCACTAAACTCCCTTGTTAGGTAGCCCGGACTTTAATCCCATTGGGTAAATTGGTTCCGGAGTTGTTTGGCCGGATGTGCGTTAAAAGCGAGCTAGCGATTCAAGTTCAGCAGTCGGATTTGTTAATACTTGTTGAACGTAGTGGGTGACTACACACCATCGTTTCAAGCAACAAAAAAAATCCGACTTCGATTTAGACGTCTTAGCTTTTTGTGATTTGTCTTTAGTTGAGACTCTTGATCACATAATTCGGGATCGTGAAAAAAATTGAAGTGATTGCTCGACCACGTGCATCAAGCACTTTCAAAAAACAACTTCCATTGAGACGCTTAAAATTTATGAGCATCATTATTCCGCTTACCATCTGGGTGCTTCGCTCTTTTTCTGATCGGTCATCACTATGCCAATGAGAGAAATACATAGAAATGCTGGAACCGTCTTTTCCATTCAAGGTCTCACTACCAGCATGCTCTGCTTCCGCCATTCCACTGGAAGAATCAAACTGTCACGAAGACCGCGAATTAATCCTTTCGTTTACATGTGGAATTCAGAAAGGAACAACCGGTTCTTGAGCACAAATTATCGATTGCATATTTCTGGAAGGAATGGTCAAAAAAGTGGGGTGATAGGGGATCACAGATGACCGGCTCAGTTAGAGATGCGTTTATTTATTTTTAAGCCTATAAATGCGATATTTGATACGAAAATGAGGGGAGGGGAGAACAGATGGTTAGCCACAGAACTCAAACTGATTTCAATTTTCTTTTCTACTTGCTACTATTCTAACTTTCTTAATGTCATTCTTTCTTTATATTTTATTTGCTTTGAAGCGAAAAATTCTGTCGGAAGTATTTAGCCGAAATATTTGCTTGCCAGAAGGAGCTTAACATTAGATATCATATTATGAAGAATTGTTTGCATTTTTCGGCTCCGTCTTTCAGTTTCGTCTTCAATCCTGCACGAAACCATGAGTGGTCTACGAAGAGGATCTAAGGTCGATGAATAACATTAACTGCGAGGCGACCGAAAAAAGTCATACAAGGCTCATTTGCAAATAACTGTGAAGCGAAAATATTTCGAGTTTAGAAGCTGAGAATGATAAGGTGTACGAAGTGCACCTCAATCAACCCTTAACATCTGTAATCCCATAATGTGTCTGCAACAATCCAGCGTAGACATAAAGGTACGTTATCCCATCAAACGCGAAAAAATTCAGCAGTACCTAGATCGCGCGGCTCATTGGTGTAGCGGTCTAGAATCCCAGGAACATCAGGATATTGGCAGCCGAAAATTAAATTTTCACGACTTCCTAACAGCTCTGAAACTTTGAAGTCCTTTTTGACTTTAAGATGGCATAGGTCAACTTTTAGATTACAGGGCCTAAACGAACCAAATGGGAACTTCTCTGCGAAAAAAATGATAAAATGACGTTTTTCACCGATGACGTGTCAACACACAAACAACTGCTCAGAATCGCATCATCTCTGATGCACGAAATAAGAAAACTAACTTAGCTACTGGCGGAGAATCAGACTCTCAGTTCACCAAAAAAGTTTGGAGCGTGCTTCCCAAGACAACGGCAAAGCGAACATCCTGATAAGAATTTTTTCAGAACAATACCATCAAAGTTTTATGAGGGTGGTGAACGAGAAATGAGCCCCAAAACAATCCGTCTAGGTAAGAGGTCGAAGTCCACTCATATACAACTCACGTGAGTTGTGTGATGAAAGACACGGGCAAATGTACCTGTGGAAGGGTCAATACGACAGATGATTCAAAAAACTTGTGATACTTTTGTGATATTAAAGAAGAACTCATCAGAAGAGCTGCGTAATCAGCCTACCGGTCTCTCAAAGAGGCCACCGACCAACTCCAGGATGCTGACCTCCGCGCTCATTTGTTCGACTCGACAGTTCTTCCTGCTCTGTGCTACGCGGCTGAGACGTGGCCTGATACGTCAGCCACGGCGAACTCCCTGCAAGTCACACACAGAGCGTTGAAAAGGTGTCTTCTGAAGTTCACCCGGCTATCTCAACACCGAGCCAGACTTCGCAGCTCCGATTCAAGGCAGATGTCCCGTCTGCGAGACCCTGCGGACTACACATCGAAAGCCAAGCGTCGATGGGCCGGTCACATAATGAGAAGAGACGACGACCGTTGGACAAGAAGGACGGCGGAATGGCTGCCGCGGCATTGCGCGCAGCCTCGTGGAAGGCCACCTGCCAGACGGTTTGATGTGGTAGACGAAGCGTCAAGAAAACTTTCATTCACCTATTAAGAAGTAACGTTCGGTGGAGATGGGTTGTCTCATATCTACAGGGTGTCTCAAAAAAGTGTACCTCCTGTTTGGAATGCCATAACTTCGGCGAAAATGAACCAACCAAAACGATCTATAGCTTGAATGAAAGCTAACGAAAAACAAAATTTTCTGGTATGTCTTCGGTGAAGGTTGCGCCATGTACTCGACCGAGGCCTCGGAGTTTATACCTGATTGATAGTGCATGGGTTATATGCATGCTCTACTTTGGTCATAAACAGGTGATATTGCTGTTATCAGTTACTCCTGGAGCAATGAACATATCTACTTGCCGCAGCTTTTGGTTAATCATGTAACGACATCAATATCGCTCAATAATTGTAACCACTGTTTGAGAATCTGAAACTTTTCCAACAGTGATGCAATCATAAGAAAAGAATTAAGAGGATTGTAAAATGTATGAACCATGAAGATTGCGCCGCGCATTCATCCGAATCGTCGGATTCTAGATCCGATTGAAAGTTCACGGATAACATGCTTGTTCTACTTTAGTCGCAAACAGGTCACATCAATGCGTTACAATTGGGGCAGCGAACAAAACAACTCAGCTTTCGGTTAGAGGCGGAATAGCATCACTATCAATCACTGAGTGTTCATTTTGATCTGAATGAAAAAACGTTGTCGTATTGTGCAAGTGCATCTCAAAGTGCATGTTAAAGTTGTAATGTCTCGATGCTTTTATGTTTACTGCATCACGAGAAACGCGTATCAGCGATATTACCTCTTGGCAACCAAAGTGGAGCAAGCGTTTTATCCGTGAACTTTCAACCAAGTCTAGAATCCGTCGATTCGGAAAGATGCATGGCGCAAACTTTATGGTTCGCGCATTTTGCATTCCTCTGAATTCTTTTCTTATGATTGCATCACTGTTGGAAGAGTTTTAGCTTCTCAAACAGTGGTTACAATTATTGACCGATATTGATGTTATTCCGTGCTTAACCAAAAGCTGCGGCAAGTAGATATGTCTAGTAGCTCAGGATAACTCATAGCAGCAATATCACCTGTTTACGACCAAACTAGAGCAAGCATATAACCCATGCACTATCAATCAGCTCCCTAATCTGAGGCTTTGGTCGAGTACATGGCGCAATCCTCACCAACACAAACCATAAAATTTTCTTTTCCTTAGCTTTCATTCTAGCTAAAATTCGTTTCGATCGGTTCACTTTCGCCAAAGTTATGCCATTTCAAACAGGAGGTACATTTTTTTGAGACACCCTGTATTTAAATATGTATGGATCTCTGATCTATGATCGTTTTTATTAAAGGACACGAACTCAAGGGAGTGGAAGCCTGTAGCGAACGTCATGGAATCCCCGGCAGATATTCTGTGGGACGAAGCATTGTAAAACAACTTCAGTCTCTTTCAACCTTCTCTACCCTTACAACGACAAAAAAGGCTATACATCAAGAATGAGATTGCTGCTTATTTGTGAGGCGTCAGGCAATGTTTGCTTGTCCAGGAAGGGAATTGAGGAATGGATCGAAGTGACGAGTGGTTTACCAAAATCTCCACTCCCAAGCTACACATAAGAACTAGTTTCGCGCATCAAAAAACTCCTCAAAATGCTGACGAGCTGAAAAGTTGGAAGAATTCCAAATAATCACAAATTCTCTTTGGATTCATGGAATACTTCGTGGGATTTTTTTAGAAAATGCGACGAGTTGGCATGGAAACTTTGAAGCTTCGACTCACAAAAATATGACATAAATGAGCTGAAAGTGGTAATCAGTCAAAATTTAGCGCAGCCGAGGTCTACTGGACACCCAGTTCGATACGACTTCCATCTGAATGAGTAAATGCGAGACTGCGGCCGACAAGTGCCGCTCAAAGGGGGCAATGGACCAATGCCACTTTCATTTGTTGGAGACTGGTTGTCATGCGTCCCTAGCAACTCCTGTTCACCGAAAACAAATGCGAATGAAGAATGAAGAGAGGAAGAGGTGGATGATGAACTGGTTTTGTCGATGACGTGAGGGGCATCAGTTTGTCGGACCAAACGTATTCGAACAGCCTATGACGTGCCCAACTGACTAATCGCCGTCCGAACAAAGCCTGCGACTATTTACTTATTCACGCAAACTCTGAATAGACTTGATTCGGCAAAAACAAACCATGGCTGAAGATCTATGCACAATGACTTTTTTAAAAAGCACGCACACCCTTTGAATTAGCTTGCTAATCGCGGCTCCAACCTATTTAAAATCTGACTTATATCGAGTTCGAATTCCATTACGGCTACAAATTTGGAGCTCGATCTGTCCTTACCAGTAACGACGTAAGAGAAGAGTATACAATGTATATGTAGACCTGACTATGTATTAACCTTTACAATTCCTCAAGTAGGTCTCAATCTACAGGTTCCAACGCCGCATGAGTCGCGATTTTCGCCTCGAAGCTAGCGTCACTGTAGAAAAAAAAATTGAGCGCTCAATGTGCAATGCCATCATCTCATCCACTGAGAGACGAATTGCTCCGAACGCGAAGGAAAGACTATGCCACGCACAGCGTTTTTCGTCCAAGGAGCTGTCGAAACTGCCGCAGGGCAAAATGTTAGGCTAGAAATCGCCTCAGCTCAGCCGTTCACATCATTTTCTGCTGAGTTTTATGATTAAAAGGGTACCAAGCTTCCCAGAAAAGCTGACAGAATGACGTCGGCGATTTTTTGAAACAATCTGATATGGAGAAAATAAATTCCAACTCATATCCTAAGAAATAGGTTTCTACAGAAAAATCGCTGCTCTGACGTAACTTGAACCAGCGTACGATCCATCCGTGTCGGCTTCGGATCACTAATAACCCGGGGTGAAAAAAAGATAGACCACCAGCCAGGTAGTTGACGAAATCTAAAGATGGCGAAGAAACAAAGCCCTAAAATTTAAGCCGTTTTCAAACATGAATGCAACCGAAAATCGATGGGATAGCAATTGGATAAGTTAAGAGATCTGGGGGTGTTGAAACGATGAAAACAACTCGTTTGGGGAATGAACAACGACTAAGCACGGATGTTATTGGAATGAGGCAGTCGTGGGCTGAGGACTACGAATGTCCTTCATATTCAGTAAACGGGGTAATGGTTGTAGCATCTCATTATTGACTTGCGTCCAGGTGGGCGTCGAGGTATATCTCTAGAAAAGTGAGTGTTCCCGCTCAAGGTCGTTAGTACTTTCAGCGAATTCGACGTTAAACATAATTACGGATGCACTAATGGGATAGTTGAAAACTAAATAAAACAAAAATGGCTCGAAAAATTTTTGGAGATTAGCAGGGTATTTTTGTTGCGTTGTCTCATAAAAACATTTTGTAGTTGATAAGTTATTGAAAGCGGTTCCAAATACAAAATGGCGAGCAACATATCATATTTGCGACACAGACCATGTGCAGGCGCTCGTTTTGAGATTCCAGTTCGCATGCCCCTAAGACAACTTAAGGTGCACACTTATTGTAGCGCAAAGCAGAAAACAAGCCCTTTCCACCTGGCAACGTTTAAGTGCGAAGTTGTGCAACGAACGTAATGAGCTCTAGTGAACTTACCAGATGATTAAATGTTACAGCTGAGGCTAGAGCTTTTACACATGTCATAAAAAAAAGATTCAAAAAGCGACTTCACTCCGACTTTTCTAGGTAGGTGTTTTTCCAAGAACGACTCGCAGTCGACCTTGGCATGATACAGTTATGTATTTCTACTTCCATACTACAGCTCGACGCTCAGCAGTGCGGAGAATAGATCGTGAATTTCGAGTCGATGCGACGCAAATCGTCTTGACACTTTTAGGCTTCGAAGAAGACGAATTTGCCGAAAACTCAGCCAATAAAGTAGTTTCGTTTTGAAATCATTCATCAGCCTTGCGTCGAGCTGTAGTACAGAGGAAGAAATAATGGTACTTTCGCTCAAAAAAAAATCAAACCATTAGCAATGGCGAGGTTCGAAGAAGAGAGTACTGGGGAATTGTTTGGAGAGGGCTGGCGGCTGTAATGGCTCCTGGCTAAATTTGCGAATGTTTGCCGAATGCAATGTGAACCCAAAAAACTTTCCTTCCCGAATGTCATTTGAACACTAGAATGACAGAATGATGTGATGGGGAAAATCGATCAAGGCATGAACCACCGTCCGTTTTGTAAAAGCTTTCACCTTATAAAGTTAGTCCTGCGGTAGGCATTCTTGCCTCCTTTCTGTCAGAGTGATTTCAACTTCCCCCCCCCCCCAAAAAAAAAATGAAGGAGGCAAACTTCATAGTACTGAACAGCTTCCGCTGCTTCATTCGCCCTGAGTGGAATGAACGCTCGTAGATCGCTGAGTCCAACTAGGATTTGAGATCAGCATGGCTGTCGGCCTG
The DNA here is from genome assembly GCA_030553155.1 of Nippostrongylus brasiliensis. Taxonomy (NCBI): domain Eukaryota; kingdom Metazoa; phylum Nematoda; class Chromadorea; order Rhabditida; family Heligmosomidae; genus Nippostrongylus; species Nippostrongylus brasiliensis. The sequence continues at coordinate 21,774,651 of CP130734.1, forward strand.
TAAGACACATAGACAACATTCAGGACCACTGAATAGGGGTTGACTGAGCTGTACACCAAGATTGTTTTAATTTACCAGCGATAGCTCGAGATAGGTAAAACCAAGGAGGGTGGTTCTGCATGACAAACAATTAAGCTGGAGATAGATTCCTTCACTCTAGAATGTCCCGGGTGGAATGAGCAAGAGCCATAATGCCGTTGTAAATGTAGACGAACAGCCTCAATGACTAGGTTCGGTGGGACGTGGAAAGAACAGCTGAACGCTCACCTTGGCGTCAGACGTTTTGAATACGTCGACGAAGAAATAGGGCAGAAAACTGGACCAGTGTTTGGTGTTTTTGATAGGGAGTGAGATGAGGAGAACACAGCTTTATCATCCGTCCATAAAACCAGCGTAGGTAGGCTACACCACGCCGAATTCGGAAGGCACTGATTGCTTGCGTTTAAAGATTCGTTTCGAGTTCGATTGCCTGCATTTAGACCTTCTGATTAATTTCATACTTATAGATCTGAATGTGAATGATAAGGTTTTATGACTAAAATGAAGCAGAACCCTCCGTTGAAATGTTTCAGTCAAATATTTGGAAAGGCGTTATGTCGAGAAATCGATATGTCAAGGGGCCTAATCGTTGAGGCGGAAGACTTGAAGGCCACGTCTAGAAAAAGCACTGTTGACGAAGAAATCAAAGTAAAGAGACGTAATCGAAACCGATCAGAGGATCGTTTCGAGAGCTTTTGGAGCAGAGCACATATGTACGCTACCAAACAACCACTGCGACCCATCGCCTCTGGTCTACATTAATAGAAACATTGAGAACTTGAAAAAAAAACAGAGACAAAGGACGGAATGAAACTCAGATTCCGAAAATCCCGAGCTTTCTTCTCTACACAGATATGGTACTTTCAGATCAACGTTTTGTGTCTCGATTCAACGCGATTTGGTAATTAAAAAATATCGGCAAGACTTGAACTCGACCGTCTCTCTTGTTCTACTTCAACCTGGGAGTAATCTGTGTGAATTTCGTAATAAATGACCATTGATGACTGCAAAAACAGTAGTGAAAGAAGTTGGTTTTCGAACAAAAACTGCTCAAAATTCTCATTCATAATTTTCCATCAATAGACTTTCCAGCTTGACCCGTTGATCCGGCTCTATCTCTCGCCTGGAATCTCAAATTCGATAATGCAAAAATTCGACATATGCTTTTGTCGTCTAAGACCAGATATTTTGTTTATTTTCATTATTAGTGGTTGTTCTCGAATGTGAATTGGACTCGCGAAAATTTCCACAGAAAATCAGAACAACAGAAAAAATGAATGGCTGGGAAGATTCCAGAAATGAAAAAATGAAATAATCGTAGAAATTCTTAAAGCAATTTTGAATAGTAGTCAATAACTGCTGTGGGGGAGAACAGCACCGGTGTGACAACATGCTGTTCGACGACGGATGGTGGCGGCGAGAAGAAGTAGGGTGGAGTGCGGTAGGGTGGGGGTGGCGAATGCATGGAATGTGCCCCGAGGCACAGCTGACTCGAATCACCCACTCTCACAGAAATATACCCACACAGGTAGTCGCCATATATCTGCACCAACAATTTGAAAGAAAGCGGGTTCACCCACTCATATCCTAGAATATTTTCTTTTTTTACGTTGTATTCCACCACATCACCGTGCAGTTGCCCTTAAATAGCTGAGTGTTCACGAGTTAGAATTTAAATATCACTAGGTTGAGTGAGTGAGAAATTTACACCAAATCATTGTGCTTACCGCCCTTTTGTGAAGTTTTGGAATTGATGCCTTATTTTTTACCCTGATTCTATTGTTCTGTTGTCCTGCATAGCCTGTTTTTGTTCACAGGTCGATTTGATTAGTCAAAAAGCAGGTGACTATCAAATAGCAGACTGATCGGAATAAGACATTAAAGATAAAAATAGAAATGTGAGCGCAAGTAAAAACTCGGTTTGTTTCATAATCGGAGAACAAGTAAACAAATTAAAAAGGTAAGTCGAAGAGAAATTCACAGCAAATATCTGTGCTTACCGCCTTTTTGTCCTGAACAGCGTACGCGTGGGCAATGTGATCGCTGTCACTGGTCGAACAGTCTGCAAAGTTACTAGTAAGCAAAAAAATAGCAAAAAAAATTGAAACAAAAAGGAAAATTTGAAACACATGGGACTATAAAGAGAGTGTTCTCATGAAAATACTGCAAGAAATCAACAGAAGGTCAGTATTCCACTTTCGGCACTACTCTTATTGGTCCACCTCTTGGGTTCTTTCACATTCGGGCCGGGGCCACTTTTATTATCAACCAGGGTGGTCGAGCATCATCGATTTGACCCAGACTTCGCCTAAGTAAAATATTTTTGACAATGATTGTTCACCTTATTCACTTTATTTACGATTATCCAATCAATGGAAGCGACACAGAATATAGAATAACACATACACAACATGTGATTACATATTATACGTGACAACAGCAATAATATAAGCATCAAAAATATTCCGATTTCCGTCCTAGAGCCACCCACATAGTCTGGGGCGATCGGGGTCAGAATCACTAATTTCCGTATGTACAGAAAAAGCATGTTCAAAAACAAACCCTGGGCCGAATTCAAGGATCTTTGGGACGAGCTATGTGCGTTGGGGGGGGGTTCAGGTATAGGGAAGAAATTTCTCGAGACCTTACTTTTTCTAACGACATAACATCCGACAAACAGCCCCTTTCCGGCGTTCAACCAAAACTGGATGCAAACTTTAGAAAAATAGAGCGCAAAAATCGGAGCAGAGCATAAATGAGTAGTAAACTTACTGGAGCCGAGCGTTGACGGATCTCCAACCGGTTGATATGCACAGGTAGTGTCATCCATTCAACGTGGTTCTGCAAGTTAATCGCGTTTTCTCCTGATAAAATGATAAACGGACAAGAACTATTGTGAGAAAGTACAGCACGGAATTCAACGGGTTGAAACGTGGATTTTCAAGTAAACGAACAAGAAACCGGAAGAAGCCGTATATCGAGGTTTTCATGAATGAGAGAAACAGCTTGATTACAGTACCCATACAGCCTCCTTCCCCTCTAGATCTGCAGCTCCCGAATGAAAGTGTAAAACACTAATAAAACAAACATAACCAAGGTAAAGAATATAGAATATGACACCAGTAAGGTAAACGAAGGTATGATATGTGGTACCAGTATGGTAAAAGAAGCACCTATTAGTTGAAGTATATAATACGACTTCACAGCAATCCCAAAGATTCAAAAGTCCCTTCGACGTCGGATTCTGACGTTCCTCTTTTATAAGTGAAGCAGTGCAAACTTGGAGCCCATGGTGCACCCCTTACATCCTGATTCCAAATCTGTGCTGAGCGACGACTCTCTCCTCTATCACTGGGACCTACTCTTTTAGTGGAAGAATTACAAGAGCCAGTCATTGTCCTTGTACCTCTTTCGAAAGTTTCGACATTTCATTTATTTCTACTTCTTCTTCTTCCTTAGCGTTTGTCCCGCTTTGAGGCCGGGATCGCTTTACTAACTCTGACACGATACCGCTCTATCCCGCGCGTGGTGTGGATGAGTTCTTTCTGCCTTCTGGTCTACGTGTATCGTATCCAGCAAGCGCTGCTTCGGACGTCCCCTCGGTCTTGTACGTTGTATGTCGAGACCGAGTCCAATTTTGCATACCGTGTCGTCACTTGCTCGGAGCAATTGCCCGTACCACCTCAGACGGGATTCGCGAAGTTTGTCGGATATTGGAGCCACCCCAAACCTTTCCCTTATCTCAGCATTAGTTTTGCGATCAAGTCGTGTTACGCCTGCCATCCACCTCAGTATTTTCATTTCCAATACGTTGAGGCGGCGCTCGACTTCTTTGGTGGCAGGCCAACACTCAGCTCCGTACAGAGCAACCGGTCGTACGAATGTCCGGTAGATCTTCAACTTCAATCGCTTCGGTATTTTCCTGTCGCAAACTTCGCCTGTGGACGCACGCCACTTCGTCCAAGTCATTTATTTCTACTTCAAATATTGAAAAAGTGATGGGATTGTCAGAACATCGCTTTCTTATGCAAAAAAGAACGAAATGATAGAAGTTAAAGGTAAAATTGGCAGAATGGCAGTAATAAGATCGATGGATGGGTTTCACGAGCTATACGCCGACGGACATCATACGGCGCTAATAAACCAGTTTAAACTTCAAGAATTATGCTCATAAACGACTTTTAGAACATGACGCCCGCCGCAAAACTGCTGAAACTTGCTTTCATGTTTACCACGATGTTTAAACCTAGCTTTCATCTAGGCTCCATTCTTCTTTTCTCCCAAACCTATGGCACATCTGATCCTCTTGGTGCCTTGGCCTTCTTGTAATCAATCAGAGGGTTGCCATCCTTGTGTGCCTTGAGGTTTGGGAATTATGTAGATACTGGGTACGGTTTGCTAAAGATTCTACGTTGAATTCTGTGCTCTCGTTTTTGAGCAGAAGGGCTCACTCAGGCGGTATTCCACCTTACTATCTCTGAAGCTGATTCTGCAGAAGGATCATTTCAATCCTTCCCAAAGGGAACGTCACTGTGCAGCACAGCATGGTAAATACCTCCCTGTCATGCGTGAAACTGATGCATAATTATCAATTTTACCGTTTATTTTCTCAACAATGTGCTGCATCTCGTTCTATGTCTGTTTTTTTTACAAAGGTTCCTTTCACTTGTTTGTCATTCGATTAGTTAGTGGGTGAGCAATTTTGCTTACTCATATACATATAGATGAGTTCCAAACGAAAACAGCATAACCGCTTGCTTCTCAGACTTGGCCACAATTTGTGCTTAGATTAAGAGTGCCATCATTCTAGGAAAAAGGCCCTTTTGAAAGAAATTCCTGTGATTCTTATAACGGAAACATAATATGTACTATGGAAGTGGACCATATCTAGAGTTGATGGAGTAAACAAATGGAAGCAAAAAATGATTGCAAATAAGTCGCTGTTCAAACGGTTTTCATCATAGTCAGACCCGGAAATGCTATTCACCGAAAAAGAACATCTTCACTAGAAGACATTCACTTGTGGAGTCGTTGAATTCCGGTGGTAGCATTCTCCACGACGATTCAAAAGCCAAAGGGTGGTGGTTTCCCTTCTTCAGAAGAGAGTGCGACCGCATTGGAATCTCATCGAAGAAAACTGGAGCAGAAAACCGCAGCAATGTGTCAACTGTCTTCTTGTTTAACACATATCTTCTTCTTGTTCGCTAAGACTTCACGTACAAAGCTCATTCTTTGAGAAAGCATTTGCGGATTTCATCTCCAAGTCAACAAATCTGGTAGTGGAGGAAATCATTGTTATTCGAAACTTTAGAATGCTTTGAAAAAATGAATGGTTCCCGTGAGCTGCGTTTTTGTTTTGATTGCGGTCAAAGAGGACGGTGATTACGATAGGACAAAAAGGCAATAACGCTAGACTGCTCAGCTTCTTAGGTTTAGCACCGAAAGATTTTTATGAAACAACGGAATTCAAGTGACAAGAGTATGCCAGTGAGGAACAGCTTTCCCACTTTTATTCATTTATTCATTTTAGTAGGCCGGCGTGGTGTAGTGGTGAGAGGCGCTACTGGCAGCCGCACATTCGAGCGATCGATTCTGGCCCCGCTAACCAAGCTTTCCATCGCTTCAGGGTCGGGTAAATCGGTAACAGTCCTGGTGGGTAAAGGCACTGACTTGGTATAGCGGCTGTACCCCTCATGTAATTGTGTAGACCATTCACGCATTCACCGTGCCTCTACGATTCCAAATGGAAAACGAATGCGGGGCACGTCTCTACGATTAAGGGACTGACCTAGATCACCTTTACCTTTACCCTCTACCTTTATTTATCTACTTATCTAGTTGTTTATTCACAACTTTGGATGTGCTGTACTCTTGGATAAGAAAACCATGACGGTTAACAAATAGCGCTCTTGTGGAATATTAAAAGACAGCAAACGAGGCTGAAAGATTACTGAAACGCTAAATAAATACGTAAGTAAATAAATAAATAAATAAATAGATCGTTACAACGGCAGTTTTTGGTTTTAGTTAGGTTTAGCATGGAAGACCCATATATCAAGTCACTCGCAACAATCCAAACATGGTCGCGATTAGAATACCAAGCTTATCTGTCGCCTACGCAAACCTGTTAATGAGTCACCTTTGTTATTCATACATTGAGAGTCAACAACGCTTTAAAAGTGGAAGTGATGAAGTGCAGCCAGAACAAATGACATGTGTAAAAGTTCGATTTTCCATAGTGTTCAACCTATCAGGTTATAGTAAGCAAATGCGCATAATTGTAATTATAACACACATAAGAAAGCGCGAGGGGTGCAGTGGGAAGAGGCTCTACTGACGCCCTCACGGTCGAGCGAACGATACCCATCTGGGCTAACCATGCCTTCCATCCCATCAAGGCCGAGTAAACTGGTGCCAGGTTTCTGGTAAAGTAAAGTCGCTGTTTTGGTATAGCGGCTGACCCCGACAGGCCATTGTATAGGCCAAGCACGCATTCACCATACCTCTTCAATTCTGACTGGACCACGAATGCTGCAACTTGTCCTCAGGGGTCTAATCAACCATTACCATCTTTATTTTTACCTCCGATATACATAATTTACCTCTGAAAACGTATGGAAAACAATTGAAGACGGAAGATGGTGCAAGCGGAGAAAGCTGACCTGGCAGAATGCAGCTAGCTGTTATTTGAGGATATTGTTGATGGCTGAACCACTATCAATATTATTTGCAAACTCAGGTGAAGTTGTGTCAATAGGAAGAAGTGGTTTGAGAAGGGTTGGGTGGTCTTTAGGCAAGAATTACAAGACGATCGGTACTGTTTCGTGCGCACAGCTCCATTTATGTATTATAGTGCTCAAGGGGCTCCAGGCCTCTTTCCTGAAAATATCGGAAGCTATTTTAGCTAACGTGGAAGAAAATTATGTCCAAGATCGATTTCTAATTAAAAAAACAGAAATGAAAGCATGAACAAAAAATTGTCACAGTTCTTAGTTGACGTACCTACGGTTGCTTATTAACCTCATTGCAATCAGAATGTTTGCTTTCAATTAGAGATCAAACTCAGCATGCGAAGCTCTTTGGTTTTCTAAAGAAAATTTTCAATGGAAACTGTGTGTAACGTTATTTTATCAGAGCTCTTCTTCTCTCCTGTTACTATAGAATAGGAAGATAATCTTTCTGTCAAATAATTAAGAGCTCGAATAATAGAGCATGTCGTTTTTAGCTCTCACTCGGTTCGTCAATGTTCGCTAACCACCATTTACCGTACCGAACAAAATCTTTTTTGATAAAAGGGATCATATCACTTATTTATTTTAGCACTTAATGTCTACCCTATCTCCTACTAAGAAGCAGCGTATGTTTCTTTCGGATAACTTATGTATGTTCTATTGTTTATTTTTGTTCTTTTAAGTGAACGCTGTATTCTGCATTATAACTAACTACAGTACGATTATTCTGTACGTGTTTAATATTCCCTTACGTTGGCGCAAGTAACAGTGCATTATAAATGAATGAATAAATAAATAACTCTATGTGAAAATTGGTAGTTCTGCAACCGGTAACACGTCAGCATCACAAGGGAGAAATCTTACAAAAACAACCCAAAATATCGGTGAAGGCAGTCAAAAACACAGAGTTCACAGTGATCCATCTTCGTTAATAGGCAGAGTACAGTAACTCAAAATAATGATCAGAAGAACTTTCACAATTTCAGGTCCGCCAGGCTGGAAAACAAAAACGCGTTCAGGTTTCTCAGCAGATCTCGATGACTAGTTTCACTGTCAAACGTTTAGTGACTTCAGCCGAGCACTAGAAACTATTGAAACTATTTATCTTTAATTTTTCTTTATTTGCTATTAAAGCAGGTAAGGGAATTAGAAAAAGACGAGGGTTCTTACTACACTTAAGTGGAACACAGTAGATGTAAGACGTCCGTCCGTCCGGCCAAAGGTCAAAAGAAGGAATTTTGTTTTTAGTGCCAAAGTGGTGCACTCTACGAGTCGAACTTCATATAGATTGTCTCCAAGACATCAACCTCATGGGTAGTTTCATGAAGGTCATCTACAGCCACACCAGTTCAAGTGAAAATTGTTGGTTTTAGAAAGTAGTGCCGAGGTGACGTACTCACTGAGGTGAACTCTGTGGACGGCCTCTTACAGAACGTTCTTTTCATGGGTGGTCCCATGAAGATAATCTACAACACGCTGGTTCAAGTGGAAATTTTTGTGCCTTAATGAGTAATGCCGGAGTGACGCACTCACCAAGGGAAACTCCGTGAATGTCCTCCCACAGGACATCCTCATGGGCACTACCATGAAGGTTATCTGCAGACACATCGCTCCAAGCATTCTGTTTCTTGAGGACAACGGCCAACTTCAAACCGATTACGCAAAGAGAGAAACGCAAAATCGAACAGATTTTAACCAAACGTTATATAATAAATTGGACATCACGACCACGCAGTCCACAACTACAAGAGCAACTGGTACAACATAAACAAGACATGTGTATACAGGGTGGCGAATAAATACGTGCGCCGTAAAAAGTATTATAACTCTCTTTTTTTGCCAGCGAATTTTAAAACTGATATGATTATATAAAGGAGTAGGACATAGCATTCCATAATTAAGGAAAGTTCTCAAAGTAGCTGCCATGAGCTTTGATAACGGCTTACTTTCCTTCGTTCATCGCATAGGTGGTGCGCCGCAGGTACACGGAACCTATATTGCTTCATATTTCGGGAAAGGCTCGTCGAAATGTAGCGAATTTCTTGTAGTAAATTCCTAAGATATTCTTCCAAAACATATTCAACAGCGAGCTAAAACGGATTCAAGAGCGGGCTATTCGAAGGTCATAAACCTTTCGTTGGAAAAGGACTGATGTCGGTGAAAAGAACCGCATTTTTATTTTGGCTCCATGAAGCGAAGGGCAACTCCACTGAAGGAATTATCTGACACGTTTCTGTTTTCCGAGCACTGTGGCTTCCCTGCGGAAATAATACTGATAAAGCTTAGCATGATTTAATGTCCTTTTTATCGATAAAATCAAAACAGTCATGCCCAGAGCACCAATACTGTTCTAAAACATCAAGAAATCAGGAAACGCACATTCTGCGTCAGTTCTTTGGTTGTAGTTATACGAGAGGGTTAGGCTGATGGGATGGTGGTGATTGTGAAAGTTTCTAGGCACATCATCGGTAAGAATTTTAACTTAAAGTAAAAGGACGTCCTTGCTGCGGCGCACCATAAGAAATTTCCGCAGTTTCTTGGATTTTTTATTCCTATTTTTCTCCACTTAATCGGTGAGGACTTGTGCCTTCCGTGAATGATAAATACAAAGCCTAAGCTCTTCTTCTACTATCAATCGAACGGATTTGCAATAAAGGTGGAGCTGCTTGGACATCTTGTTCAAGCTAACATCATTATTTCGATCCGTCCTCTTTTTAATAATCCCATGCCCCACTAGTGTGATCACCGTCCGCTCCCGTTATTTTGTTAGATTCAGTGGAGCATGTTCGTCTTACAAGTACTGCTTGCCGGTCTTCTACACGTTTCTTTAAGGAACCCCGAGCCGCGAAAGAATCAGCAGGCCCACCATGCCGCTCTGAGCTTCTTGCGCAATGGCGTTATAGATTGAATAATTCCTCGCTGTAGTTTGAAAAACAAATCCCAGCCATACAGAGCGAATAAGAAGTGTCGCGTGAATATTTTAAGAAGAAAATGTACGTTCAAGGTTTTCGCACAAATGGCAAAATTGAGCCGGATTTCTCGCGCACGTATTCATTCGCCACCCTGTATTCATCGGACAATAAAGCAATTTGTGTTATGTTCTGAGCTTTGCTTGAAAAAAAAGAGGATCACAAAAGTATGTCATACGATTGGAGTACATCCGTTACCAGTTCTGAAGCTCATGCCACGGACAGCTGTTTTCATCTCTGAACAACAGCCATGGAGCGAAAATTAGTTGCGCCCACACCATGCATTGCAAATTAGATGTGACTTCCAACCATATAGGTTCCATGTTAAAAGAAAACTCCTCCGAGTCCTATGCTGGCGTTTTTGCTTCCCTCTCCACGAATAAGTAATCTACTTGTACTTTAACCAACAGAACATAATTTCTCGGTGTACGAATAGCTATGATCAGTTGATCAGTTTATGATCTTTTTGGAAATTCTTTTTTTCCTAACTACACGGAAGTTTTGAAGGTTTTAGTTGGTCTACTTCGATCAAGCATAATTCCCGTAGCACGACAAATTTGTTGCAACTAGGCATCATTCGAAATAGTTCACTTTTTGGATCACATTCTGGCCTCCTACGTCGTGAAGGCTGAGATGCAGCGTAAGTTTACGCTTATTGTTTAAATTCAAAATACTATAGTATGGTTGCTCTGTGTTAATTCCCAAAGGTTTCACTTCTGAGCACGTAACAGAGCAATGTGAACAATTAAGAAAATTGGCTCCATTTGCTCAACATTAATATTGGCAGTACTCTATCAGAAAGGAGAAGAAAAAAGAGAAAAGCTCAGGATACTACGGCACAATTTTTTAATTTTCCTACGAGGATGAAATAATGCTACTGAGCCTTCCAGATCGTGCCTTATTGCTCACCCACCAAACCATGGTCAATTGTCTTTACAGTACCAATTTCCTCTCCATCCAATTACGGTGCACACTTCTCAGAAAAAATTGCAATAAAAAATTTGGAATTTCCCCATCCTATGTGAAGCCATGGAAAAATTCGCTGAGGATGAGATCCTGGTTTCGAGTAATGTTGCTAATCCCCATAGGAAGAATAAGTATCTAACAGCTCAAAAAGCTACTTGTTATAATGAAAAGAATTTTTCTTATCTTTGTTATTTTTTATTGATTTTTATTCATAATGAAAAGAATGTGATGTTACATTTCCTGATATCCACCTAACCACCACCCAAACTGCACCGCAACGTTTTTCAGAGATCATCCAAGAGCCTTCGTCAAAATAAACAGCTCAGTTGCAAAGAGCTGGAGAGAGAACTAGCCTAGAGCCAGACAAACATGCGGAGGTAACTCGATAGGTGATGATTCGAGTGAAGGGGACGGTCGCAAGTCGGCTGGATGCCGCCCAAATGGAATCGATCGGTGCTAAAACTTGGTAAATACACTGATCGGGGGGTGATGATGCACGTCAAACACCCTTGAGAGAATGGAAAAGGAATTACAACGGCGTCGCTGCGATCGAGGACGAACAATGTCGAGGTGGCGGGAGCCAGACGGGCCGAGAGAGATGAATGGCCGGCGGGACAATGAAGAGATGAGGAGGAGTCCCAATGGCGTTGGCACTTTGCCGAAAACCAGCCCTCACCCAACTTCTGACACAACCTCTTGCAACAAATTTGATCAAATTTGTTCATTTGTACATCTAAAATAAGATAATTTAAGAGTCCTAAATCTCCAGGAAAGAACTGCTGAAACGGAAAATGGAAAAGAAGCACAAGGTGTGTATGATGCCAGGACCCAAGAGAAGACCAAGAGATAAATCGCGATCCAAAAGTATTAGGTCGTTAACTAATTATTTGCCGTTTTTTTCAAGCTTCTGTTGTGCGCCTAGTAGAAAAGCTTCCGAGAACATCCAGACAGAATTCGATAGAGAATTGTTTGCTCTTTCATGATATGTATCTGCTATTTACAAAACCTTGAAATTTTGATAACTTTTTGACTATTGAAGTTGAAATCAAAAATGAGAAAAATTGACCCCACCGACAGTGGATTTTCCCTGCTTCGTTTTGCGACTTCCTGCAAAATCGTGTATACCTACTGAAAGTAGACAAACTTTTCTATAAAATGATATACAGTTTGTTTTGGTTTTCCTTGGTTTTTGTTTACTTACAGAGCGTCAAAGTGGGGTATCTCAAAGAAGACAATAATTTTTGGATGCTTGTGCTGCCTTTCTGCCAAACGTTTTCCATCAGTTCTAAACACGTCTCGATAGAGTATTTGTTGCTATATCAGATGGTATGTTTATTTTTCCATGCTAGTCGTTTTTTAAAACTTTTATCATGAAAACGCTTTCAAAATTCCTCGACGTGTAAAACTTTTCGTTGGGAACCTTTTGCAGAATATCAGGTACCATTCGAAAGAGGAGGATGTGGGCTATAAGGAGATGCATCACACTTTTTCAATAGCACCAGGTTTTGTTAACTTTTAGGTCGACAAAGTGGAGGTTCGACGGCTCGCGTTGGCCGCACACGCGGCCAACGCGACAGCCGTACCGCCGCGCAATTACCGAGGGGGTGCGCGTGCGGTCGTCGCGTTGGCCGCGCAGCGCGGCCACGCGAGCCGTCGAACCTCCACTTTGTCGACCTAAAAGTTAACAAAACCTGGTGCGAATAAAAAAGCGTGAAGGACCTTCTTGTAGCCCACAACCTCTTCTTTCGAACGGTACTTGAAACTTTGCAAAAGGTTTTCAAAGAAAAGCTTTACACGTTGAGGAATTTTGAAAACGCTTTCGTGATAAAAGTTCTAAAAAACAGCTAGCATGAAAAAATAAGCATACCATCTAATAGAGCAACAAACGCCCTCTCGTAGCGTGTTTGGAGCTGATGGAAAACTTTCGGCAGAAAGGTAGCACAAGCATCCAAAAATTATTGTCTTCTCTGAGATACCCCACTTTGACGCTCTGTAAGTAAACAAAAACCAACGAAAATCAAAACAAACTGTATACCATTGTATGGAAAAATTTGTCTACTTTCAGAAAGTGTATACAATTTTGCAGGAAGTCGCGAAACGAAGCAGGAAAAATTCACTGTCGGTGGGGTCAATTTTTCTCATTTTTGATTTCAACTTCAATGGTCAGAAAGTTATCAAAATTTCAAGATTTTGTAAATAGCAGATACATATCATGAAAGAGCAAACAATTCTCTATCGAATTCTGTCTGAATGTTCTCGGAAGCTTTTCTACTAGGCGCACAACAGAAGCTTGAAAAAAACGGCAAATAATTAGTTAACAACCTAATAGTTGGAACAGCATGTCGAGAATCCGTCGAAGCTGAGGGCGACCATCGAAGGCTCCCCCTGACAGAGATCAGACACCAAAAAGTAGCCGAAGTAGAAAGTCTTGATCATGAGAAGTAGGAAATGTTGAACCACGCTAGTAAAGCGCTTAAAGTGAAAAATATATCGAGAAAAAAATGTATATCGAGAAAAAGCCCACAAAGCGCTAAAAATCGCTCACAGGGCCGCAAGAGTGAAAAATCGAAGCCTATAGTATCCGACCAAGAAAATACGCACAGGTAGTCGAATAATCCTTACTGCAAACGTAAATGAAGTTCAGCCAACCAAATTATCAAAAAGCAGAGAAGGCCACTAGAAGAAATGGGCAAGTCCAGCGGTAGACCCCACAGACCTCATTAGAGAAAAGCCGGGGAACAGTTTAGAATTATTTTTATTCTCATCCACGATTCTCTAAGATGTCTGTCACATCTCGGATGACTGGGAAGAAAAAACAGTGTTGATTACTGTGCTACGATACTACTTCAGTGAATCGTGAATCAACTGTGAAACCAATTAACTAGAACCCAACTACAATCACAAGCTTCAGCAAAAAACAACGTAAAAAGAGGCTAAGGTGGAACAACTATTCCAGAACAGAACAAGGGAGGGATAAGAATAGGGACGATCAATTTTTCCTTCCTTTTTTTTTGCTCTGCATTTGAATTTCTATTCGTTACTGATTGTTATACCCGTGGAGACGGGGAAACTGTACAACTTCACCATTTCTACTTCCCCCACTGCCTTATTCTCTAATCTAACTGACCCGTAATTTTTTATGAGACAATTTTCAGAAACTGTTTTCGATCACTTTTTGGAAGTTTCCTCCTCCACGGTTCTCACCAAGAGAGTCACCTCAAACATTGTCTGCTTTGTTGCTCTTGTCACGCCTTTCCGCATCCTGTCCTCTTCTCTTGCCAATCTCTTGATCCATCGCTGTATTTAGAGAGGCCTTTTGGGCGAGAAAATTACGAGGTGAAGTGGTGATCATTGATCAGCCTCTTGGATTGGTGGTTTCTCATCTTCTTCCTATATTTCTTTCTGCTCTCTCTGAGGCGGTTGCGCCAAATAGTAAATCGAAATAACCTTGCGCATCAATACTGCTCTTGGCTCATTAATTGCTCTTCCTCTCTCTCGCAGTTCTATTTATAAAGTTTCTAAATTCAAATATCCCAACAGCAAGCAAACTATCGTTTCCAAAGACACTAGCCTCGTTCCCTTTCATGAAGGGTAAAGGAATTCCGTCGCTGACATTTTCATCAGCCCAACACATACGATAGCGGTCAAATACAGTTGCCACCTTATATTTTTAAGCATAAATAGTTAAAACCGAAAAGAACCCTGATTCATGATAGTTCTGACAAATCCATTTGGAAATACATCGAAATGCCTCAGAACTATCAATTGACCATAATCATAAATGTCAATCATAATTATCAACTGAATTACCATTCTCTTCGATTTGAGCTATTTGTGCTTAGAAATATCAGATGACATTTCTTTTTTACCGCTACTGTATGTATTCAATAGCATTCTTTCAACGGCAAAATTTTCCTGGGTAGAAAATGAAAGGCAATTCTCTCATCAGAGCAGACGAATGTGGAGACGGAGAGCGTAATTTGTTCAAGGTTAGACGTGTTGTTGAAAACAGCGAAAGTGCAGCAGAGCCCATCGCATTCAAAGAACAAAGGAAAAAGCGAAATCTTACGGTTTTCAATCTCTACACATATTTCATTGGAAAATATTTGTGATATACGTTTTTACAATAATATTTGCGTATACGTACATATTTAGAGCCGATACCGGTTTCGGATAGTCACTAACAATAAGTACATATTTGATCAGTGATTTAACGTTGGTTTACAATTTTGTAGGATATTCCAAGTCCGACTGTCCTCGGCATAACGTTGAATATTCTACAATTTCTCATATACGAAAAGTTTTTTTCTCGACACTGTTTCTTTTGTTCTGATGAAGAGATTGAGAATGAGATCCCAGCGGTGAGTTGAGTTCATCGTACAAAAATTGCAAAACAAACCACAAGCGCCTCTTTCCTGAGTTTTTGAAATCTTGACGTTCGGGAGCGGCATCTGAATCCTCTATATCCCTGTACATGATGCGATATGCAGAAAATCGCGAAGACCGAAATTCCGGTATTGTACTCACAACTTGCTTAATTTTTCCCAACACATTTGCACGGTCCCGTTTTTGACTAATGTTCTCTCGAACACCGTCACTACATCACCTTCCGCTAGTATTCATTTACTCCTTTATTTATTTATTTATTTATTTATTTATTTATTTATTTATTTATTTATTTATTTATTTATTTACTTAGTCAGTTATTTGCCAAGATGCGTGCAGCGTAGCATAGGTCGTAGGAATACTAAACGAAAATGAAAAGGAGGAAATGATTAGTCAAAGAACTCAAACTGATTTTAACAAATTAAAGAACTCATATTCTTCATCCCCACTTGCCAGATGTAGGTCATATAGCACAGATTTCAAGATAAATACGTGGTCTATATAAGTACATTATGTAAGATGTACAGTGAGTGTTGCATGCTGTAAAAAATAGCAATCGCGAATGGAAGAAACATCGAGACAATAAATGGTAGAAAAGGAACGGAAATGTCGACGTCTACTTGCGTTCAACTATAATAGAATGCTTACGTTCAACTATAAAATTAACAATAATCAGACAAATCGAAAAACCGATTTCGAACGCTAGAAAAATTTAAAGTTAGGTGAAGCACAGATGTTTTTAACCGGTTTCTTGGAGAAGGCAAGCAAGTTGCAAGTAGTTTTCCGCCGTTGCCGTTGAGAAAAGCTAGATTCGTGGGTATTGTCACGTTCAAGTTCACAAAATGAAGAAGGAACGACGAACGTGACGACGAATGGTAAATACTTGTTCGCCCACTTACTCATAACATACAGCCTTGATTGAATTATAGAATGAAGAAGGTCAGAGATGCCGTATCAGATTAGATCACCTTGAGTTCAAGCTAGAGCTTTTTTTCCTACATATTAATAGGGTTAGACGAGTTGTTGAAAACAGGGAAAGTGCGGAAGCGCACTTCAAAGTCGGAGACCAAACACTGTCTCACCCACTTCCAAAACACTGTCTCAGCGCAAAGATGAGTGGAAACGCTTTCAGAATGTCCGTCTTTGTGTTGCTGAACTGCGTGGCGCAGTAAACGGAAATCTATCAATGATGATCGGAGTGTGAGTCAGCGATGTGACGATGACTGGCAGCGAGGTTTGGGCGTTTTCCTCGCACAAACAATATGTACATAAACGCAGTCTTGTGAGGGACCAGACACCGCAGTGGAGCGACGGGAGAACACGAGTGGGGGCGTATACATGGGGGATGGAGTGTACGTTGTTGGTTGAATGACTCACACGCAAAAACTGTTGGTTGATCCTTCCACTCTTTGCCTACAATGAGATTACAGTGAACTCTGCCAGTACGGCATGGCATCAATGAAACTCCCCCCCCCCAACCAACCGGCACTGCCCATTTTCACGGAATTACGTCAATCATTTTCGCTAAATTCTAGTCTTACTACAGCGTTTAGAGCGCCACTATTATGTACACTAGAAGTAAACGTTGTAATGATGGTGCTACGATTATGGCAATCCTAACAATTACTCCATACAATTCTACACCCCGGTGCAAAATTATAGGTTCATCCCGCGATTTGTCCATAGGTCGTAGGCGTAGAAAAGCGTTTTTAATTGATATTTTGCGATGAGAAAAGTGGAACCTCGATGGGCCCGACGGCTAAAAGCAGTACTGGAGAGATCTAAGAAAGCGCAAACGAGTATTCTCTAGACGCAACTTTGGCAATGGAAGTGTTATGGTCTGGACTGCATTTTCCGGATATGGACTTGTTGCTTTGGAGTTTGTCTCATGTATTATGGACAGCGAAGATAATCAGGATGTGCAAAAAGAACACCTTCTCCCTTATTTGAGAAGATTTCGTAGGCATAATCTCATCTTCCAGCAAGACAATGCTCTCATACACGTGTCGAGGTCAACTACGAGTGGTTCGATTCCAACAGAATCCAACTTTTAGCGTGGCCTAATTGTTCTCCAGATCTGAACCCGACGGAAAATTTGTGGGGCATTGTTGTTCACAATGTTCACAAGAACGGAACCACATACGCCTCGGTTCCTTGATCTGAAGAACGCCATTCTTGATGCTTGGGTTCATGTAGAGCAAACTGTTCTTGATAATCTTATTCGAAGTATGCCACATAGAATGTTTGATAATGTTTATAACAAAGGTGATGTAGCAAAGTACTAAACTTACCTTGAATGTTCATTTTTTAAAAAATAGACAGTTTTTAATGAAGTGAACCTATAATTCTGCACCGGGGTGTACTCATATGAAAAAATCAGCGTTTCGCGTACTATGATAACCCCCCGTCTTCACTCTACAACTTACCTTTATCCCAGAAGATCATCATTTCGAATTGCTCTTTATTATGAATCACATATCAAACTCAAACAGATGGAGTGAACGTCCTGCAAAACTTTCAGAAAGACATTTATATTGCGGGTCAATAACATTAAGAAATTTCGTTCGTTTATAACGTCTCCGTATATACATATGTATTGGTAAAATCAATGTTTCCTTTGTTTCTGAAGAGACCTCACTTAAGCATTCGTTCAGGTTTCTTTTACACTTACAACTACAGTTTCTCCTCTAGCCTCTCTGGGATACGGATCGCCATACTTTGATATGCACAAACTGACACATATTTTCAATAAGTAGTTCTCGTACTCCACTACGACCATGTATATTTTTCATAAGAAGAAAATACGTAAAGTTGGGCTGATTTCAACAAGTCTCCATGGAATAGAGTTCTCATCCAATGAATTCCCGATTACAGGAAAGCTGCACCCGATTTTATAGCGACTGTGGTAAAGTTCGCAAACAGCTGGCAGCTGATAGGCCGCTGAACAGTTGGTGAAACTATAATAAAAGGCATATGGGATGAAAGAATTGATAGAGAAATACTGACACTTGGCTTCGCTCTTACCCCCTTACCCCCCCCCCCTCTTACCCGCTGTATAATAGCTGAGTCACCAATAATTAAAACCTGCACGTATTCATCATAATATACTGAAGGAAGATTAGGGAAAACCTAGTATCCTGAAATTCTATAGGATGGCAAGAAATTCTTGTGTCACTTTGTTTGAAAGTTTCGGAACTTCCGACTTCTGAGTTGTATCCATAACATAACATGTGGTAAACGCTGCTTCTAGCACAGGACAAGAATGAAGAGCAACAAGGTATGGTATCGAAAGAGCACATGGTCTCTGCTGTCGTTACAGCAATTCTTCTTCGAAAACCCGGGGAAGCAGTTCGAGAAAAGCGGCCGAAAGTACATTCAGTGCACACTCGCAATGATGCACCGGGACCCTATGTCGATAAAAGACTAGTAAAACTTTAAAAAATGTGATTGGCCCAAGATTTTTTGAACATCTTATTACACTTAAACTGTCCCCTACAGCTATCAATAATCTTCCTTCCACGATGCTTTTAGCTGAGAAAAGGGTCACCAAACTCGATGGTGTCATACGGGCAGTCAGCGACTTCTTTGATTTCCGGCGTGCTCAGTTCCGCAAGTAGAAGATGGCTGACCTGCCTATCAGGAACGCTATGGGCATTAAACGCTATGGTCATTAATGGTCATAAAACCGTGAAGCAAAATATATTGTGCACTGAATAAGAAAAGAAAGGAAAGTAGGTTTCAAACGGCTCAACACTTTCTTACCATCCTATAGTTTTATTGACGTGATTTTTTTGGTTACTGCTAAGTATACCAGAAGTAGATGTTCTAATGATGGTGCCAGGATCATAGCGAAATCGCGGCTCGGACAGGATTCGAACCTTCGTCTCGCTTATCCGCGGTACCGTGATGTGAATCCACTATATCACCGAGGCTACGGCTTTCTGCACCACCTGTGCCGGTCATTTGCACTTCCCTACCACCTTTTCCCATGATCCTAGCACCATCAGTACAAGATGTATAACAGATTTTGTTCACCACCTGTCAGAAATTAGTCAGAAGTTTTATACCAGCATTCTTGTAGTACAATCCTCCGACCTCATTTATTCCGGATATGTAATGGGTATGTAATGCTACATTAGTTAACGACCCATACGTGCACAACTGAATAATCGATTTACATTCGAGAATCGGACGTCAGAGTTGTAACCAGTAAATGAAAGAACCCTTACTTGAAGTTTGGACAAAGCTGGTTGGTGAGAATTGTGGAATTTTTTCAATCCCCTAGGGGTATTGGAGTGCGATGAGATTAATAGTACACGTCTGACATTTGCGCAGCAGCAACTGATTTATTGTGTAGCAAAAAACACCATCAAAGATGGGAGGGTCCCCTGAAGCGTCGATCCTTTCAACCTTTACCTTGACGTTGATTTAAAAATCGAAACCAGATCTATTCCAGCTTTGAGCCACTTATTTTGTAAGTCGTAAACAACCTCACTGAAAGGAAGAAACTGGAAAATCATATCTCATCGGAATGGTCGTACGGTGAGTGTCGTGAATACTAATCGACCAGGCAGCACATTTTTCAATTTTTCTTTTAGTTTCATCTAGCTAATCATTCATTGCAGATAATTTAGCTAATCATTCATGGCAGATGTTTCTCCCCATTTTGTCAAGGAGTTGACGCTGATACTGTTTCACCTGGCTGTTGTTTTTGTTTACTTACTAGCTTCCGCGGTAATCACGACGAGGATGGAAGCGATGTGGCCCTTTCGTTGGAAACGACAGCATTTCGAGTTCCCGGCAATGAATTATTCTTCATACTTGGCATGGCAAGCCGTAAGGACTTTGTGAATTCATTTTATGGACAACAGGTTTAGCGAGCGGAGATTTCCTAATGGAAATGTCTAGAAGAGAGAATGGACATTCAATCAAGCACACCAAATCGGGAGAAATGCAACTTGTAGTAACTTCTTGTTTATTGCGGAGAGTATCCGTGGAAACCGAGGCGGAGGTGGAATTTGAAGGCTTCATGCCTATAAGGAGCACTGTGAATCATCTTATTGGAGCCGCATGTTCCACTACAATGATACAGAACCGTCCATTTATCTTATGCCTGGTATATTGAACAGTGAAAAGGTTCCGCTTACGATGCTATAAAACCTCTAGTTGTCTAATTTAATGCGTTTCAACTAGCCAATTCAGTCAATGACCCGTGCCGAATCCTGTTACGAAAACACCTTTTTTCCAATGAAGATATTGTCGAGCTTCACCCTTGAAGGCATTGATGTCCAAATGCAGAGCAGACCTACGATATAGACAGGATTTGCCACATATCCTCTCGATAGGCGAAAATATCGGTGAGCCCCACAACATGCTGAAGGTTTGGAAGCTCTAATTGCGACTTCAAACGCAGGCGGTGACATCAAGCGCAAGCTAACTTTTTTCCTACGACTGCAAACGCTTACGATAGTGCGTGTGCACGAAGTCCACGCACAACTTATAAAACAACGGTAACAGCTCTGTTGAAATTTCTTGTTTAACTTGTCCTGAGAGCGCCTCGATGCATTTGTGTTCAAGTCGTAGAGGTGTGGTTAATGCATATTTGGCCTATACACTGTCATACGAAGACTAGCCACTGTACAACGCCACTGTTTTTACCCTCCTAAACAAGTCTGGTTCAAATTTACCCGACCCGGAAAGGTTTGGTTAACCCTGATGCGGATCGATCGCTCGACCGTGTGGGTGCCACTGTACCACCTACGCCCTGACGTTATAAGGAATTAAGTATGCGAAACGCACACGAGCTGAGAGTGGTATGGGTCCGCACTGCAAATGCTTATTTCGGCAACACGTAGCCCGGAAAGTGAAGACGAAATCGAGAGCATCCGCCCAATGTTCAGTGGTGTAGGCATAACCGACGCTCGCACGGTCCAGCGATCAATCCTCGCCGCCCGGCAAACAAAGCCCTCCATTCCTCTATGGTTGCGTAAGTTGCAACCAGACTAGTCTGGTAAGGTAAGCACAATGACTAGGTATAGCGGCTGCAGCCGAAAGTCATTTTTAAGACAAATTCCTCTTACCATGAAACCACGATCCTGAGCGGAAGACGATAGGCTCTCTTAGGGAATCCACACCCTTAACTCTTTACCTTTACCTTTTCGCAATAAGAACTCCGATGAGACAGTCGGCGATGGGTCACTGGAGACTGGAAAAGCTACTGCACTTTCAAAAACTAAGCGGGGGCATTACTTCAAAATTATACTCATACAAACTTGCTCAAATCATGTTCGTGCTCGGTCTACGAAATTTCTCTGAAACCTTGGCATTAACTGGGTTTTCAAGCATTTTTTGTTCATCCCGTGCGACCTTCGCTTTCCATACGTTCCTTATTCGGTGCAATCTTCCTTCTGATGATCGGATGATCGTGTTGGAAGAGAGGCGGATTGAAAAATATTTGGCCCTCACTTCAAATTCAGCTACAGCCGCCGTTGTGCTTGAGGGTAAGAGGTGAAGTGAGGGAGTGTGCTCCAAAGATCCCAATATATGGTATCTATCTGGTTTTGTGGAGTGTTGAACGGCGATCACAACCATGAGGTTTATTTTTATTGTGGACCTCTGGGTGGCTCGAAAAAGGAAAAAATGTTTTAGAGGGCCTAGTCTGTGTTCCTCAGCCTCGCCTTTGTCGCGTCGCTGTTTTGGTTGCCTTGGAAAATAAAGAAGATTTCGTGTTTGACTGGTGCTGAAATTTCTTCCGCGTGGCGATACGACTGTCAGTTATCGTTGAAGTCAACACAATTGGCTTGCAGCTGAACTTGATGAAGGCGATGTTCGAGAGCAGTGGATTCGTTTCTGATGCCCCATTTTCGCTCAACGGGACAAAGTGCTCCAGCTATGGGTATTCGAGTGGGAAAGTCAACATGACCAACGACTTGAGTCCATAGCTGGGCAGGTGGAAACGAGCGGTTTGGGGCGCTTTCAAGACTGCTGAAGAAATAGTGAGGAAGACAATGAACAGCCGACTCCGCGGCCATCTCTTCGTGCTCACTCTCGATTCGAGCATTCAGACTTGGGGATAGTTCCGAAAAAAAATACTTCTAACTTTCCGTTCGTATGTTTTGGCAGAATTAAAGTATTCAACGGGCTCCGCCTCAGCAATATACATGTGTTCCCAACATTATTCTTCTAGAGGAGCTCAATGAGTAGGAACAGTTCGAAAGGTTTTGAAGGTCAGAGAATACTTTCACCATAATCCCAAGGATTCAGTAAATAAGCGTTCAGAATTCACGTTGTAAATGGAAAGTAGTTGTTGACAGTATTCCTGCATAGGCTCATCAGGCGTTGAGTGTGAATTGGGAAAAACATGTAGAAGCTGCGGTGAACCACCCTTCCAAGTTAATATTAGGCTGTCGCAAAATTAATTTCGGTTTCTGAGTGGGTTCAGAAGAAAACTTTTTTATGCCGTATTATTCCGTCTCAAGGAAATACAAGCATACTGTTAGGTAGGAGTTTATCCGTTCTATCAAAAGCGTACGTTACTGGCACTCTGGTTTGTGCAGCCGATTTTTTCCAGGGCTTCAATCGAACATGAAGCGACGCGACTTTTGAGTGCTCATGCTTTATGAGTATAAATTGGGACATCCTGCGGCAGACGTAGCACGTTACCTTGGCAGAGCTTTTGGGATGGATTGTCCTTGCGAACGGACAGTGCAGCTCTGGTTTAGAAAATTTGCTTCTGGCGATTTCAAATCTCGAAGGAAAGGCTGGTCGTGGTCGCAAGTGGTCCCTTGATGAAGAGGATTTGAGGAGAGCCGTTGAAGCAATTCCAGAGACAAATATTCGTAAGCTAGCAGAAGACATGTTTGTACATCACTCTACAGTTACAAGACATTTGAACAAATTGGCAAGGAGAAGGAGATGTCGAAAAGGATTCCTTATGAATTACCGATGAGCAGCGTCCTACGCATTTTGACATCTGTTCGAATCTCCTAATTCGTTATAAAAGTGAACAGTTTGTCAACCGTATTATAGCTGTAAATAAAAAATAGGTTCTTTAAGATAATAGTAAACGGGTGTTTGCTTGGGTTGATAAGGATGCTCCACCAAAACTTTTTCCTAAATCGAAACTTCATCCTAAAAAGGTTATGATTACTGCGTGGTGGTGTAGTAAAGGAGTTATCCATCACAACTTCATGACACCTGGTTGTTTAGTTACAGCAGAGTCATACTGTTGTGATTTAGTCGAAATGTACTCGAAATTGCAAAAATTGTGGCCGGCACTAGCGAAAAGAAGCGATGCGATCCTATTGCAGGACAACGCAAGTGCGCACACCGCGAAGATCACCCGGCAAAAATTGACCCAGTTAGGCACTGAAGTTCTCTCTCATCCTACTTATTCTGCTGACCTTTCGCCAACAGACTATCACTTTTTACAAGCACTTGATTCTTATTTGCGTCAGAAAAAATTTGCTGATTCGACCGATGTTGAAAATGCCTTTCTTGCTCTCGTTAATTCCCATGACCGTAGTTTCTTCTCTAAAGGTTTGGTTTTATTACCACTTCATTGACAGACATATGTAGATTCTGATAGTTTTTACTTTGATTACTAAAGTTGCGTTTGAGCTGAGTTATTGCGGTTTGAACTGAACGGTCCATTTCCGAAATTAATTTTGCGACAGCCTAATACTAGCTCCGAGTAGTGGACGTCGCTGTATCCGACGGAAAAGTCAACCAAGGTGATATTACCCTCCAAGTACTAACGATAAGGGGCGAGAGACATCACAATGTGGAATACGCTAGGCTTCTTCTATGAAAGCAAAACCATTGTTTCAATGTGAAGGACCAGTGCCACATGTCTGAATTCGACTAATATACGACCAACAATGTGGAATTAAAGCATTGAATTGGGATAGCTACATAGTTGTGGTAAACGTAGCACTTATAGAGTAAGTTCGCTTTGAACAGAATGGCAAGAAAAGGCGAAAAAGGCGATATTCGTCAACCACACTTCTGACCACGCAGTTATCAACACATTTTGGGTGTTGTGATGTTTTCACACGCAGCCGCTCATAAAGTGTGCCTCTGTGGAGTTTTCCCTACGCGAGGCCACTCCAAGTGATGAATTTTAGAAAATTCTCACGGCTGTTTTTTCAAAAGTGGCTCCATTCACTTTCAGGTCCGCTGGCGTGGCTTCCTAGCTCAAGTTACAGACAGTTAAGCTTTAAAAAGGCTCCATTCACTTTCAGGTCCGCTGGCGTGGCTTCCTAGCTCAAGTTACAGACAGTTAAGCTTTAAAAAAACAATAATTGGGATATTTATCAATGACTTTGACATAAATGCGCTTAATAAAACGTAGTCCAACTAATCAATGACTTTGACATAAATGCGCTTAATAAAACGTAGTCCAACTAATACCATGTACCTGTGTATTATAATTATTAGTAGACCAAACCAAAACGAATGTCTCTGCAAAATAAAACAGAGTGCGAGTTAAAAAGAAAAGGCAAAACTGAAACGACCAATGTACATGTATCACAGAATGAATGTAATCGAAGAGCTAAGAAAGTATTCACGTCTGATAATAATGTATAGTGCTCAAAATGTACATCTGCCACAACCGAAAGACGAGCCAATAGCATGCGTTGACCAGTTCCTAGATCCACTCTTCGAAGGGTACAATTACAGTAAGAACGAATTAGCAGGTCTAGCCAGCGAAGCCAACTGATCTACAGAAGAAGCAAGAAGTCCGGCATTACCGGAGAAATATGCGGCCAATGCAGTCTGTAATTTTTCTAGCTGCGATGACATCACTTTGATTCGATTTTCCTCTAGCAAGCGGAGTTTGACCTTAAATTACATATATCGATTGGGAAGACGGTAAAAGGAGAACTCAAGAGCTCAATATAAAACTCACTCTAACATCTGCTTTCAATGCTTCGTATTTGCCTTTATACTGATCTGCTTTATCAATGGCCAATTGAATTGCAGTGGGACTGGCGGTTGGTTGTGCTTGAAGCGACTCCAACTCGTGTCGGCTAACGTCGAACTCAATTCGCGCCTGTGACAAGAATCGAATATGAGTGCTGTAACAATTAGTTTCTAATGAGAAACATAAATGTTAAGATCTGCCTACAAAATGAAAACTGTTAGTTAGAAGATTTATGAGGTGGTCAATTAATCGTTCTACATATAACTCTAAATGCAAGAGGCCGTTGATGGGAAGATAAAGTCGCTGTCGCCTAAAAGCAGGAACCCACAAATATTTACCAATATAAACTACCCGAGTTTCACCTCGAATAGACAAAAGATATTCTCAGTATTTGTAATAAAACCTACTGCTTCTGTTGCATATATCGTCTCCAACGTATCCACAATCGTTTTTCCATGAAGCGTTTCCATTGATGACAGAAAATATCGAAGACAGTTATCCAGAGAAGTAGCATGATCAGCAACACGTCGCATCGATTCGGACGTTGACGCACATTGATACTATAAATCAGATAGGTCAATTCCAAAAATCTAAACGTGGAAATAGAAAGATGTGCAGTCCATCTTGTGAAATTAAATTTTTACAATTCAACTGTTGTTTGTGCAAAATAAATAATAACAGACACCCTAGATTAGCAAAAAAAATGAGAAAAAAAAGCAAAAGGACACAATTCTCGAAAGCGACATTACGTCACACCTGTATCGCAGTCTCCTTCAGTGACAACTGCTGCAAACTTTCCGCAAGAGCCTTTTCAGCCTGCGTTAACTGCGCCAAAAGATTTGTGAAGTCTCGAGCAGCGTTAACGACACAACCGTACCTTGAAAAAAATTAAAATAAGCTATTCAACGTTCTACCACCGCTTAAACTACAATCCACTATTCAAACAGACCTTCTATGTAAATCCTTTATGTTTTCACATTGACTTTCGTATTCTTCATCAACAGTCTTGTCAGCCTGAAACGTGATTTGTTCATCAATAGATGCAAATTCTGGATGTAAAATCTTTTATAGATGCAAATTCTGAATGCAGAAATGAAAACAAATAGGCACCTTCCCCATATGTTCCAGAAGCTGTTGTCGCGAATTTTTGAATGTTCCAATAGTCCACTTCTTCAACGATTCCACCTTCGCAACGACATCAACACTAAAATATCACTAATGGACGGGCAACTATCAAACTACTCAATGTTTGTACCTAATTCATGTGTCAGAAATGAGAAATAGTGAGTTTAGGATATAACCGTGTCCGCGGAAACAACAAAGCGAGTTACTGCAGCATTAAGAGGCGTGATACCCACTCAAGAGCCACATGACTGATGACAGATGATAATGCGCACATTGGTGGCCCATTATAGATAGATATCGCTGCAGACAACTTGAAGCTGTAGCAGGTTCCTTGTACGAGAATTTATTTGAAACTATTTCTAAATTTCCACGGATCTCCTTCTTTTAAGGTTCACCTTCAACAAGGATCCTCAGCCGGTTGGCGGCGAAGTCACGTGGCGCGACCCCAGGTGAATAGGGGATTAATCACGGACCAAAAGCCACCTTATACTTGCCGTTAGACGTGTTCAGTATCGAGCAAGCTGATTATGCTGTGCCAGACGGTGACACCTCCTCACGGAGGCTAACTGTGTGGCCTAAAAACTCGCATTCGGTAGACACCGAAGTATTAAGGAGGCGGTTCAGGGTCGCCTCTAATAAATAGGCCCTTAGTTCCAGCAGCATGGGAGTGAAGATCAACGGCCGGCAGTTACACCATCTTCGGTTTGCGGATGATACTGTAAGCATAACACCATCTATTACCCAGGCAGAACGCATGCTGGCCGACTTCGATCGCGCGTGTGGGATGATCGGCTTGCAGCTGAACTTGACGAATACGATGTTCATTAGGGATGGATACGTTTCTGATGCCCCATTTCCGCTCAACGGAACGAGTCTCTGAGTGCTCCTGCTATGTGTATTTGGATCGGGAAATCAACATGACAAACGACTGACAGAAGAATGGTTAGAGTTAGTCGCTTCATCCAGGTGCGGGACGTCATGCGGAGCTCCGAGCTACGTCGAGAGTCGGAGATCAGAGACGCAGTCGCATGGGCCAAGTTGTCGAAGATCAGGGGCTGTATGCTCGTGTTTTCCTAGATGTGGAGATCTCCTACTGCGCGCCTCTCAGCGTGCCGTAGTGAGAGATCTCCCCTGCTAGGGAGACACGAGCATCCGTCAGAAGAACACCGGGTTGCACACCTTTGCGCTGGTCGGACATCTTCATGAAATACATGAACGATCGATTCTATGCTCTTCCTCGAGTGTTCTTCGAGCGAGCAAGACCCACCGGTCTACTATGGCGCACTACAGGGACGAATGGAGACGTTACTGGCGCCCGTTTGAGCGAATCGATGAACAAAGGAGCGATCACCAACAAGAGGAATATCACAGAGGTCAAGGATGAGCTAGAATTAGAAAGGAGCCAAACGCTAATATCGGTGTTTTCAGGTCCTTATTATTCTAACCCCAATTTAATCTTTTGTTTTACCATGATAATTAAGCCATGTCGTACTCACATGCGGCGAGTCTGATTTGAGACACTTCTATATGTCACTTTCCTGAAGCAAATATTGAAACTAGTTTCACCGCGACGTCAGCTTATCTTTCACGCAAAACTCAGGAATGTAATAGAACGCTCCTACGCTATAGGAAACAACTCACTTTCCAACAGCCTCTGCCATTTTCGGTAGATTTGGAAACCGGATCATACCATCTGTTGCGTTGTTGTTAGCCTCTCGATTCGGTCCTAGCAAACATGTATGTCACATGGTACCGAGGTGATAAATATTGGCATGCAAAGTGATCAGTCCCATTGATCATTTGACAATGAGAATGGAAGTAGCTCCTCGTACCCCTGACCAAAGTTAAGTGAAATGGCTGAATGGGAGAAACATGACCATGATTCCTACAAAGGATCAGCCATCAATTTCTTTAGTTCTTTCCTTAAACGGCAGTCAGCGGCATCAATGGCTGATACTGAAGAAGCACGAGCCTACAACCACGCTCCTTGCACTGCAACTTCTTTGAAATTGAAACAACCAACCTCTCCTAATGTGCAAAGAGCTGAACACACCACCTAACCCTGAGTACTGAGAACAACAATGTTTTTGTTCAAAAAGACCTCTTAATGTGAAAGATAATATATCAAATACCTGTATCACACTTGTTGTACCCTGCCATTTTCAACGTACTAGCGAAAACAAGGACGTAAACATCTGAATATCAAGCTCTAACCTGATGATGCGGGTGGAAACTCATGTTGTGCGAGTTGAGACGGTTGAAATATGTTGCTACCCTCCGACATCATCTAAGTGAAGTGGTAAGAATAACAGAAACACAAAACGACAACAGTAGAATAGCAAGCAAGATCAAGAATAAAAGGCTAATGAACCTTTCGGTCGAAAAGTGAACAAATACGATAGAAATTTAATAAAATTATAAATATCAACAAGGATTATGTACAATGCAGTATCGTTAAAACAGGGGAATAAAACGTAATAAATCCGTCAATCAAACATTACTCAATACATATAAAGATTATATAGGCAACGTTATTAGCCAATAGCACACATTTTCGCAACAGCATTAATACCGACATGTGAAAACCATAACTGCGGCTGGCCGTCTATAGTACGCTTTACATACGGAGTGGTGCACGGCGATATAATGGTCACAAAATGCGAAGACTAGCCAATAAAATTGAAGCACTGGTACAGAGTATCACGAAATAGTGCATTTACTGCCAGACTGTTCACTGATATTTCCTCTTGCAAGTTCAATCTGATGCAGCATTTTGTCGAAAATCTGTTGCACAGCCTGGAATCAAACATCAACGACGATTTGATTATAAAAGAACGCGATACCTTTCCCGACCACTTAAGAGGGAGGTCAGTGAGCATTACCCAAACATTCTCATGGAGACCTATATGGTTTTGAAGAGCACCGAATGACGACTACAAGGCGTAGTGGTTTTGCTAATCCTAAACGACAAAAAAACCTTGACCAGTAACCAGTGTCGGATGGGCTTCTAGATCACAAGGAACGCGGTAGTGCCATGGTAGCTCAGTGACTAACATGTAAGACTCGCAATCTGATGGTTTTGTTGGAGGTTTGGTCCCTTTGCTCGACTTCTCTTTTGCCTTCATGCCCCAAGTACTAAATTACACTTTTTGTCGCACTTGCTGGTTAGAATCACGCTTGGGGCGAGTATAGCCATCAGAGGACGCACAAAGGGCAAGATCTACCAACACTGGTGTATGTAACCCATATCGACCATAACCTAAAGAAATCGATTCCAAATCACGAAACAAATGTTAGACTCGTAATCAGCGCCTCAACCAATCCCTGTAGACAAAGTTTGGGTGAAATCGGTGATTTTAGGTCTCGATGATTTTCTTTGGCGGACGTTCACTGACCTCACTTGTTAGCTCAGACGTAGGACATAGAAAAAACGTTCGCGAGCGCGATTTGGATAGTTTCACGACGGTTTGATTAAAATAGAACGCGATACATTTCCCTATTACCTAGTTGAACCTTAGTATGCAGAAAAGACACTTGAAAAAGTGATCTGGAAAGTCTCTCTACTAAATACACTTGGTGATAGCTGGCAACGGACAATAGCCTATAATGCCAAATAGACACATCAAACAACCGCTGAAATTCTTTGCCAAATACCGGACCGAAACCGCAAAGAAATTGGAAGAAGAGAGGATCGAAAGCGAGTGACAGATTCTTAACGTGGATCAACTAAATGAGTGGGGAGAAAGTGCCATGAGTACATATACCACCTCAACAAAGCAAAGCATTAAAAATAGTTCTACTAGAAATTAGAATGTGATACCTTCGAATAGCCAAATAAAGAGAATTTCGAAGCATTTCAAAATCGGATATTCTCTTACCGTATTATCCTTCGCTGAAGTTTCTATAAAGGCAGCTTTCCACTTTTGAGCCAACTTGGAGCCATCTTCCTTGGTAACTGTGCGTGATGCGTGCTGCAGGTCAACTTTGTTACCCACAATCACTATAGGTACTCTGCAAGTGTCAAGATTAATATAAACCCCTACGATTCCAATGAAAAAAAACTTACTTGTTGTCGCCTATAGTTTCCATTATTTTGTCATGTATCACTTGAATTATTTCGAATCTAAATTTGCTCTTTATCAAGAATGGGCAAGATAGAATACAAAACTCAAGAGCTCACGATTTCTTATCATCGATTGCATATACTAGTATAAATCCGTCAATATCAACAGAACAGCTTCGAGGAAAAATCGAATACTCCTGTTGTCCAGCAGTATCTGAAAACCATTTACACTCTTATCTACGTTTTGAAATACCCATGGAAGATGATATCGATGTTGCCTACAATTTCGCGAAAGCGTCTCAATATCATTCGGCTACAATATTGAAATGTTGCTCATTCGGCACGTTCTCTTAAAAGTGAGAACAGCTCCGCATCACGCAGTTCGGACTGAACAAAGACAACAAAAAACCATCATGAGGCCCCAACGACAAAAACTTAATCACTTGATGGAGGTTATGAGAAATTAAATCAGAGGATTTTACCGAACAGGCATTTCTATACACCAAAACTGGTTTTTTCATTCAATAAGTCGAATACTCATGAAAGAGTACTGAGTTAATACCTAACGATACTACGCAAGAAATTAACAAAAGTTTGATTTAGCAGCGAGCTAGTTAAAATAGTGGCTGTGACGTCAAGACTCACAGAGGCTAATACCATGAGAAACGCCTATCGGCAACTAACGTCCGTCACAGATTATGATTGACGAATATCGGGAAAATGACATTCAATGAGTAGTTCCGATCAAGGTCAACGATGAACATGCCATTGATAAACACCGTAAGGACAAATGAATAAAAATAAATAAATAAAACTAAGCGACGAAAACGTGATAACAACTTGATAGCATAAACCACACAGGGATAGAGGCCCCACTTGTTGTTCTATTCTATACATATTTGTTAAAAGTCGAGCAGTGAACTGAAAACAGCAATAAAGATGTTAAACATACCTGTTATCTTCAAATTATAATCACGCCCAAGCCAACGATAGGGCTTGTTATGAAGATCTTCTATCGTGGTGTCATATGCATCGGGAAAGTGTCCTTGCACGAATCGCAGGGTTATAGAAGACTTCCCTAGAAACTGTCAGTGGAGAACCGGTTTGAACGGAACCAAAAAATGAAGCAACATACCAACACACGGATAACCCATTAATGCAATTTTTCTCGTAATAATATTCTTACTGGACCCAGTAGCCATTGGAGCTAAATTCACGACTGATTATCAACCGATAAAGACATCGCATTAGAGAGAACCGGGAACAAAAACTCACCAGTTCGGGAAAATAGGAAGATGAATATGGCAAGTGTGGCAAGTAACAGTTCTCGCCTTAGCACTGGTACCCAATATCTCGTCCAGATGGCAGCAAGACATCAACCGCGCGGCCAATTGTCATGCTGTCTGATCTCCCGCAGAACAGCGCGAAAGTCATGCTCTCTCGCTCTCCGCTCTTTCCTCCTACGTCTCTCCTTTCGCACGCGGCTGAGTTCCTCAAGGACGAGATGTCCGTCCCTTCAAATCGCCATGGAGCGCGCCAGCTTAGATAGGGTGATGTGGTTTCGCTGAAGTTATTACAGCTATTTAAAGTATTTATTCGATTCTGTCCCGAGGTCCCAGTGAGTGTAAGTACGGTGGGTGGATTCACCAGCTCTGATTCATTGATAGGCACTGGTGGCGTCAATTCAATTTAGCTTAAGAAAAAGAAGAGAATATTTCTTTGGGATGCACCCTGACGTGCGTAACGCATATTCGGTAAAAGGTGAAGTTGTCGACGTTGATCAGTTCCTTAGGGAAAAGCCATCGCGTGTTCAATGTGTTCAGCATCGAAGAGGCATGGTGATTGCGTACTTGGGCTATACAATTACGTGCGGGGACCAGTCATACTACCAACTCTGTGTTTTCACCTTCCGAGGCAAGCCTGGTACCTATTTACCCGATCCTGGGGAGACGGAAGGCTTGGTAGGCCCGGCCTGAGATCGATCGCTATGCGGGTGACAGTAGCGCCTCTTACCACTGCAGCGCCATATTAGGCAGCAGAAGTGAAATGAGGTGTAGTATTTACGAAACGAAAGATTTCAAGTGAAATCACTAACCACTTCATCTAGGAGAGCGGCAAACTATACGCAAGTCAAAAGACCACGGGTGGGATTTGAAAAATCAAAAAATATGTCAGCAACATCTAAAAACATGATCCATATGATAATGATGGAGTACTGTCCGGACCTAGCGCTGAAGATCAGTGATCACTGTGATATGAACGTGACGATACACATCACGACGAAGTTTGATATTTCGTATTTCTAAATTGGCAACATAAAATAACAGATCCACTACTCTCTAATGCAGGAATGCTACCTGCTTACCATCATCGACGTGAAGGGTGTGATGCACAAGATGATTGCATTAGGAAGTGCGGAATCAAAAGAAATAGAGAACGTCACAGAAGTCATCATGAGAAGCCTATCCGAATAAAGCATAGCGAACGGGACAAGTGCTTCAAAGCCGCAGGAATCGTCACAAGTTAGGAAGGGGACGAGAAAGGTAAATTTGCTGAAAGTGTAGAAAACAACAGAAGTGTAAATGGTGAACAATCGACATCCTACCTGAACACAGGATGGGAAAAAGAGAATGTTTTTGTGGAAACGAAATCGAGAATATAGATGGCGAAGAATTCCCAAGAGTAAATTTCCGCGTGTTATTAGATTTTCCGTCTGAAGCCCCGTCAATGACTCTACTGAGAAAGGACATCTACTTGACACTGCTTTCTGATATTCAGTTAACGAGATTTTGTGAGCTAAGAATCTGGGACTGTTACTGTTGTTCACTTTGGAAAAGAAATCAACGATAGCGGAACAAGGCTTCCGGATGAGTGGGACAGGTTGATCGTGAGAATTTTCAACACCGGGAACCAAGGATGAGACAACAATGGGAGAGACGGGCGATAGGATCAAGCCGACGAACTCACTGATGGTCAGATAACACGATGACAAGGATGCTGAACATCTCCGGCACGCTATGCATAAATGTTCAAGCTAGCCATGTGGTTCAGGTATGATAATAGACAGACTGGATGATAGTGGAAGTATGACACTCGGAAGTAGCGAAAGGATGAACAAAAGCAGCATACCTGGTGATGGTAAGAGCAACATTGTTGTGCGAGAGACATTGGTTCTCTCATTGCACGATAAAGTATGGTAATTGACAGGGTTTACCCACCGAGACCAAAGATGAAATCGGGGGAGCCAGCTCACGCTTCATTAACCAGTATTCAAAATGCAAGTGAAATAAGGTTGAGATGCACTCGAACCCCAGAAGAGGATGTGGTGAGGGGAATTGGATACGTTAATTAATTAAATTTGATGTATTTCTACAACGTAGAAGGTGTGCTCACAATCATACAAAGTTATTGAACAAATAGAATAACGACAATGATGCAAACCAAGCATTAATTAACAACGTTCAAAGCAAGACCAGTTATTATAGGAAGCAAACAAGCAGAGCATATGCACCAACATGAAGTACGGGCGATATACTCAAGTCGAAGGATGTCCTCGGCGTCTACCTACTATGGGATTATAAATGGTTCAAGCTGATGATGGGTCGGTGGGAATTTCCAGAAAAATACGTACGATCCAATCTTCCTAGACACGCACCTCACCTTTTATTGAAAATTTTTACTTGATTTCACATCGCAGTGGCTATAACATGCCTTGTTGCTAGTGAATGGACAACAAATTGTCAAGAAAATTCTGTCTTTTGCGTCTTTCCTTGTCGTCCTTCCTTCCACAAATAATGAATGGAAACTCAATGTTCGTTGCGTTTGATTTATGGAAGTGCGTTGAATTCTGGGAGAATAATAGGCGCCCTATCTGCTAAAATATTATATGTTTTTCAAGGTCGAAAGGAAGCTTGTCCACGATGATTATTTTTTCGTTTCAAATCCATTCAAATTGAATCCAGGAGCTACTCAACTGTCTTAGCAATGCGACGCAGTGCCTTGTGGAGTGGTAGAATTGTTTTGTTACGATGAACCAACTCGTAATTACCCTTGGGCGTGGTTCCTCCTGATATTACTTTTTACATCGACTTCACTGGTGATATTCTATTTGCATATAGAACACCCTGTCAAAATCTTATTGTGCTCGGCCAAGAAGGAGCACTCGGTTGTAATGAAGAAGAATGAAATTTTCCCAACACATTGTGGTAATAGAACTGTGTATGCTAAGGAGCTATATAGACAAGTACGTAGTAGGGAAGTACGTACTGTTGCGGTATAATACGTTGGCGATGGTGACACGCAATGCTGTGTACCAGGCATTTTCCAAGCACTTTTTGGCAAAACTACTCCAAATTTTGTACAGATAGGTAATTGGGGGCGCTGAATACGAATCTGTTGTCCGTTAATCACGAAGTGATCTCCGACCACCTATTTTGCTACTTGAGTGTTCCAGTGAAGAGCATGAATTTTGTCCAAACTTTGCCTGGAAAAAGGGTTATTGTGAGCGCCGAACATAGTGGTAGTATCTGTATTTCATACGCTGGTGCCAGTGACACTCAGTGACGAGTGCCAACCAGTCTTTCTCGGGTGGTGGTGGCACTCAATGGTGTGCTTCGGTATATTGTTTTGACCATAACGGTAGTTGTTTTTTCTGTTCATTTAATAAAATGGGATTGAGAACGCTCTTATATCACTACGTCAAAACATCTACTGAAATTCCGAACTTATTTTATTTTTTACTAATAACAGGTAGAGAGAAATTGTTTGAAAACAAGCTAGCATAGCATGAGCTTCAAAATGTTATTGGTACAGCTGTGTTTTGCGTGTTTTTCAGAGCATTTTTCATATTTGTCCAGTGGGATCTGGTGAAAGATAGGAAAGCTTATTTATGTACGATTGAAAACTGCTCATTTTGGGAGGACTTGCCTCACATATGTAGTATTTCATAAACGAAAGTCAGCACCCCATTTCCCTCACACGCGCATTGTTGAGAAACCACACTCCATGATTTCCACGGGCTTGTATGCTATTTCTCTGATGCTACCATTTTTCTTTCGCTCTATTCAGCTTACTTCACGTGTAGTGGCTGCGCGCGTTTGAGCGAAAATCTCCCGTCGCACGGGGCAGACGGGCGATAATGGCCTAGTCGTCAACCAGTCAGATAACCATACCGCTTGTGGTACAGTTCTGCCGCTACCCTCGTCCGTACACCACATCACCTTGTTGGATTGAAAGGCAGGCAGCCCTGCCTACCATACGTTTTTGAGTTATTGTGCATCAAACGTAAATAATAAAAGGATTGTCAATTCTCGTCCCGACCAGAAGCGTGGCGGTACCGTAATGGAACACAGTGAAACGTTCTGGCTTTGTTTACCGTACTCCTATTGTAAGCACGCCTATACGCGCAACGAAGGCAAATAAATCTCACTTTGAACGATAGGGCCACTTCATCACTTGAACGTTACAAAGCGTTGGATTGCTACACGTTTGCAGCAATTTTATGCTCGCCATGAACCTGCACTACATCTAACAACTACTTCCTGGAGTAACCACAAAATTGAAGTGGGTCTGATAGAGCAAGTCTCACAATCAGTCCTATTCTGTTCATCGGCCTTTCAATATAGGTGAACGATCTCACTTGACATTCTATGTAGATGTATTCTCATTTACCTGGCGTGACGCCCATATTAACGCCCTTAGGAAGAATAAAGACCTACACCAAATCTGAACGAACACCAAATAACTGTAACTATTTTTATTTGTGTGATATGGAAAGAATCACATATGAGCTTGATTCTCCTCCACTCTGGATAATATGTAGGAAGCAGAAGCATTAAGTATAAACTGACGGAAAATCGTACTAAGAAGTAGACTTTGATCTAGGATCGCTCTTGCTTAGCTGTGCCAATAAAGTTTGTTTTCGATGTCCCCGTACTGCTGATCAGGTTAAGTGAAAAAGGTACGAAGGGAAGATAAGGCCGTTTGGAAATGTGAGCGATTGATTCAATTCCGATACACATTGATAACACAACGAGTGGAATAACAATCGATACGCAACAACGAGTATATTTTCTTTTAAAAAATATCCGTTCCGTATATAATAATCGAGTAAGCCCTTGCGGGCACTCCTCCCGAGACACGCTATTGCATGCTTTTCACCCTGGCACTCCTCGAAGGCCGCGCACACTGCTGTTTACTCTGACTTCAGCTCTCCGCCGAGGCCGCGCTCTCTACTGTTCTCACGCGCTTTTCACTCTTACCAAAAACAACGCTCTCTGGCGCATGCACGCTGCACCCCTAACCAAGCGATGGTGTCTGCAACATGCGGTTCACGAGATCGAGTCGCGATCAGTGAAATGGAGTTACCAACTGTGATAAACCGCTGAAAGCAGTGATAAAATAGCAGCAATGCTCTTCTGCTCGGCCATCACTGTTTCATTGTCCTACTGTGGATATCTAACTACAGAAGAACCGCTGAAAGCAGTTATAAAACAGCATCCGTGCTCTTCTGCACAGCCAACACTGCTTCATTGCCCTGCTGTGGATAACGAGCTATAGGAACATGCCTCAAATAAAAATAACGCCGGTGTTTCATTCTGAGTACAATTCGGTGAATCTTCGGCGCTGTTCGCGGTTGTATGGCTGCACTGGCCACACTCTTTTTTCCGATAATGCTAATCAACGGGTCCGTCGCAAACGAGTCTTGGGTACTTTTCTATACCACGACCGCTCACCACCACCACCCTTCTTCTCACTACATGTATACGGCCCTTGAAACGGTGATTTACCGAAGCCGCTCTGTGACTGGATTTTTCGAAAAATCGGAGGTTTACGCTGGATTTTTCGGAAATTCGTAGGTTTACCGCTAGGTTCAGTCAAATTCACAAGCATTTAGTGACTCTTTGACAGAGTAGTGCTCACGGGGCCCAGGCTGACTGGATTTTTCGAAAATTCGGAGGTTTACGCTAGACTTTTCGGAAATTCGTAGGTTTACCGCTAGGTTCAGTGAAATTCACAAGCATTTAGTAACTCTTCGACAGAGTAGTACTCACGGAGCCCAGTCAAAGAGCGGCGAAGCCGCTCTTTGACTGGATTTTTCGAAAAATCGGAGGTTTACCGCTAGGTTCAGTCAAATTCCCAAGCACTTAGTGACTCTTCGACAGAGTAGTACTCACGGGGCCCAGTCAAAGAGCGGCGAAGCCGCTCTTGGACTGGATTTTTCGAAAAATCGGAGGTTTACCGCTAGGTTCAGTCAAATTCCCAAGCATTTAGTGACTCTTCGACAGAGTAGTACTCACGGGGCCCAGTCAAAGAGCGGCGAAGCCGCTCTTGGACTGGATTTTTCGAAAAATCGGAGGTTTACGCTGGATTTTTCGAAAAATCGGAGGTTTACCGCTAGGTTCAGTCAAATTCACAAACATTTAGTGACTCTTCGACAGAGTAGTACTCACGGGGCCCAGTCAAAGAGCGGCGAAGCCGCTCTTTGACTGGATTTTTCGAAAAATCGGATGTTTACCGCTAGGTTCAGTCAAATTCACAAGCATTTAGTGACTCTTCGACAGAGTAGTACTCACGGGGCCCAGTCAAAGAGCGGCGAAGCCGCTCTTGGACTGGATTTTTCGAAAAATCGGAGATTTACCGCTGGGTTCAGTCAGCTCTTGGACTGGATTTTTCGAAAAATCGGAGATTTACCGCTGGGTTCAGTCAAATTCCCAAGCATTTAGTGACTCTTCGACAGAGTAGTACTCACGGGGCCCAGTCAAAGAGCGGCGAAGCCGCTCTTGGACTGGATTTTTCGAAAAATCGGATGTTTACCGCTAGGTTCAGTCAAATTCACAAGCATTTAGTGACTCTTCGACAGAGTAGTACTCACGGGGCCCAGTCAAAGAGCGGCGAAGCCGCTCTTTGACTGGATTTTTCGAAAAATCGGAGGTTTACCGCTAGGTTCAGTCAAATTCCCAAGCATTTAGTGACTCTTCGACAGAGTAGTACTCACGGGGCCCAGTCAAAGAGCGGCGAAGCCGCTCTTGGACTGGATTTTTCGAAAAATCGGAGGTTTACGCTGGATTTTTCGAAAAATCGGAGGTTTACCGCTAGGTTCAGTCAAATTCACAAACATTTAGTGACTCTTCGACAGAGTAGTACTCACGGGGCCCAGTCAAAGAGCGGCGAAGCCGCTCTTTGACTGGATTTTTCGAAAAATCGGAGGTTTACCGCTGGGTTCAGTCAAATTCCCAAGCATTTAGTGACTCTTCGACAGAGTAGTACTCACGGGGCCCAGTCAAAGAGCGGCGAAGCCGCTCTTTGACTGGATTTTTCGAAAAATCGGAGATTTACCGCTAGGTTCAGTCAAATTCCCAAGCATTTAGTGACTCTTCGACAGAGTAGTACTCACGGAGCCCAGTCAAAGAGCGGCGAAGCCGCTCTTGGACTGGATTTTTCGAAAAATCGGAGGTTTACGCTGGATTTTTCGAAAAATCGGAGGTTTACCGCTAGGTTCAGTCAAATTCACAAACATTTAGTGACTCTTCGACAGAGTAGTACTCACGGGGCCCAGTCAAAGAGCGGCGAAGCCGCTCTTTGACTGGATTTTTCGAAAAATCGGATGTTTACCGCTAGGTTCAGTCAAATTCACAAGCATTTAGTGACTCTTCGACAGAGTAGTACTCACGGGGCCCAGTCAAAGAGCGGCGAAGCCGCTCTTGGACTGGATTTTTCGAAAAATCGGAGATTTACCGCTGGGTTCAGTCAGCTCTTGGACTGGATTTTTCGAAAAATCGGAGATTTACCGCTGGGTTCAGTCAAATTCCCAAGCATTTAGTGACTCTTCGACAGAGTAGTACTCACGGGGCCCAGTCAAAGAGCGGCGAAGCCGCTCTTGGACTGGATTTTTCGAAAAATCGGATGTTTACCGCTAGGTTCAGTCAAATTCACAAGCATTTAGTGACTCTTCGACAGAGTAGTACTCACGGGGCCCAGTCAAAGAGCGGCGAAGCCGCTCTTTGACTGGATTTTTCGAAAAATCGGAGGTTTACGCTGGATTTTTCGAAAAATCGGAGGTTTACCGCTAGGTTCAGTCAAATTCACAAACATTTAGTGACTCTTCGACAGAGTAGTACTCACGGGGCCCAGTCAAAGAGCGGCGAAGCCGCTCTTTGACTGGATTTTTCGAAAAATCGGAGATTTACCGCTAGGTTCAGTCAAATTCCCAAGCATTTAGTGACTCTTCGACAGAGTAGTACTCACGGAGCCCAGTCAAAGAGCGGCGAAGCCGCTCTTTGACTGGATTTTTCGAAAAATCGGAGGTTTACCGCTAGGTTCAGTCAAATTCCCAAGCATTTAGTGACTCTTCGACAGAGTAGTACTCACGGGGCCCAGTCAAAGAGCGGCGAAGCCGCTCTTGGACTGGATTTTTCGAAAAATCGGAGGTTTACGCTGGATTTTTCGAAAAATCGGAGGTTTACCGCTAGGTTCAGTCAAATTCACAAACATTTAGTGACTCTTCGACAGAGTAGTACTCACGGGGCCCAGTCAAAGAGCGGCGAAGCCGCTCTTTGACTGGATTTTTCGAAAAATCGGAGGTTTACCGCTGGGTTCAGTCAAATTCCCAAGCATTTAGTGACTCTTCGACAGAGTAGTACTCACGGGGCCCAGTCAAAGAGCGGCGAAGCCGCTCTTTGACTGGATTTTTCGAAAAATCGGAGATTTACCGCTAGGTTCAGTCAAATTCCCAAGCATTTAGTGACTCTTCGACAGAGTAGTACTCACGGAGCCCAGTCAAAGAGCGGCGAAGCCGCTCTTTGACTGGATTTTTCGAAAAATCGGAGGTTTACGCTGGATTTTTCGAAAAATCGGAGGTTTACCGCTGGGTTCAGTCAAATTCCCAAGCATTTAGTGACTCTTCGACAGAGTAGTACTCACGGGGCCTAGTCAAAGAGCGGCGAAGCCGCTCTTTGACTGGATTTTTCGAAAAATCGGAGATTTACCGCTAGGTTCAGTCAAATTTCCAAGCATTTAGTGACTCTTCGACAGAGTAGTACTCACGGGGCCCAGTCAAAGAGCGGCGAAGCCGCTCTTGGACTGGATTTTTCGAAAAATCGGAGGTTTACCGCTAGGTTCAGTCAAATTCCCAAGCATTTAGTGACTCTTCGACAGAGTAGTACTCACGGGGCCCAGTCAAAGAGCGGCGAAGCCGCTCTTGGACTGGATTTTTCGAAAAATCGGAGGTTTACGCTGGATTTTTCGAAAAATCGGAGGTTTACCGCTAGGTTCAGTCAAATTCACAAACATTTAGTGACTCTTCGACAGAGTAGTACTCACGGGGCCCAGTCAAAGAGCGGCGAAGCCGCTCTTTGACTGGTACAAAAATATAATGAGATCACCGCTGAGGTATACTAAATGTGAATATCATCATTAATCAGGGAATTTCTTCAATAAAGCGGCTAAGCCTTGAGTAAGAGGTGACGTTGCAGCAGATCGTAGAAG
This sequence comes from Nippostrongylus brasiliensis, assembly GCA_030553155.1. Taxonomy (NCBI): domain Eukaryota; kingdom Metazoa; phylum Nematoda; class Chromadorea; order Rhabditida; family Heligmosomidae; genus Nippostrongylus; species Nippostrongylus brasiliensis. The sequence continues at coordinate 21,815,340 of CP130734.1, forward strand.
TCGTCATGGGTAAACAATTCGCGAACACTGTCAAACTCAAGCAAGTGGTCCCAGATGCTTGTCAACTCCTAAAATTGGAGGCAGATCAAAGGCAGAAAAAATTCCGACCAATAAATTAAAAGTCATCCAGAGAGCGGTCTCCACTCACATGTCTCTTCTTTTTTGGAATCGCCTTCTTGCACTTCCGCTTATTAATCAATTGCATAGCCAAATAGTGCATCCAGAAACAATTCGACTTCGGGTTAAACGCTAACCAATCACCTCTGAAATAGTTTAGTACAGGATGTTTTTGAAAAAAAATATATCAAAGCACAGTCGAAACAAAACAAATAAAGGCAAGTAAAGAAAAACCATACTGGTTTGACTTTCTCATCATTCGGTATATGTCAAATTGGTAATCACCATCCCCAGTGAAAAGCTCTTCATCATTCTCAAGATCTCTGAATATGGTCGTTCCTTCTGAAAATTGATGCAATTAAATTTGTTGTGAAGAAATGGAATTTCACGCGGATAAAGCTGATCGCTACCTTTGCTCATGCGACTGAGTGTGAAATCGATCAAATGAACCTTTACACCATAACAACGTAGTGTCATGTCGCCACCAGCAAAGCGATACCTAAATGGCAAATGGGTCTAACTACCCAATTTGAAAGAATTGATGCTAATTAGAGAATCTTGTTCGGTATACTCTCCCAAAGTGAGACTCCGCTGTAGTGGGGACTTTAGAAAATTTGTACTATACACTTTTCACAACAGGTTGTTGCGTGAATTTCTTCTTGTATCCGAAGCCGCAAAGTTCTCAGAACAAGGTTCCCACATAGCTGAAGCAATAAAAATCACGCCTGGTGTCCAAGGAGGAAACCGGGATCCCATAATCTGTCACAAACTACGAAACGAGAACACTTAATTCCTCCATAGGCTTATTCTTCACTGTTCCCTCATACTTACGCATATTGCTCATATTTTTACCATCTCATTCTTGGTGCTCCTCGGTTCCCATTGCAGTTTTATGTTCCCCTGATTTCATGGCATACATATGTTCGTTTTCGTTCTCGTTTTTCTTTGTCCATTTACGCATGCTCAGTGATAAATCGAGACAGTAACAAACTCGAATTTGAATTTGAGCTCACTGTATATCCTCTTTGCTTTCCAGAACGAGGGCGTTTCCAATGTGCAGATCCCGATGCTCAAATTCGAGACGTTCCTCTGCCACTACCAAAGAGATAGCTATCTGCAGCAGTGCCGACATTACTTGGTCTTCATTTTTCATCTGAAACAAAAAGCAATATATGACATCTTGAGTCTAATAATTATTAACCCATTGACGACCGCGCGCTCCCAAAGTCCGTGCGTTGTGTCCCGCCGGCGGAACACACGGTCGTCAATGGGTTAATAATAATAAAATATTAATAATATTAAGTAATTCAACAAGGCTCTAGTGACAGCCATGGCACGCGGCAGTATTCTCAGCGATACCGAAAACATATGAATATGGATGTCTGTCAATGGCTAGCTCAGAGGGACGTCCTGCAGTTTCCTAGCTAAGGCAAAATGAAATATATTCCCTCTACCATACAGCAATTTATATTTCTAGTAAGTGGTGCATGATCGTCCCGATGTTCATTACCTTTTGATACTCTCTGGTTTCTACTTGGCCCTTGCACTGTGTGCACCCATTTTTGGGGACATTGGGGGTTGGTATGTATTGGTTCCATTTGTTCACTTGGTGTACGCGCGGATCATGTAATAAACTCGAATTGGAATCAATGTCGTCTCAACCGCTCCTTTTCTGGGATATTTTCAATGGTGCGCAGTAAGCAAACATGTTGTTCACTCAATAAGCATCATGAGATTAGACGGTGCTGATTCGTAGTGTTGTGAACCTTGTGTTCCAAAGCAGCTAAGGTACCTGATAGTGTTCGAGATCGACGCCACCCATAGCCATCCCCATAGTGATGAATAACTGCTGTTCACTGGCGTAGTCCGTTGGGCGATCGTTCTCCGACCCAACTGCCTCGTCGAACGCATCCCATGCCTCCATAAATTTTTCGGGATATAGGCCTGAAAAACTTTCTGCATATAAATATCGTAACCGCTTATTTCACTCCAAATCACAGAGTATTTTGTTATCCAATTTCGACCAACACTTGTGTGAATTAATTTTCTGTGTGATGATCACGAATCGGTTTGCTTCCGAGACTACGGCGGCCACTCTGCCAATTTCACTTAGCCTAACTTGGTTTGCCTCCATCAGTTGTAATTGGTCAATGTATGAGCAAATTACGTTAGAATGATCATCAGCATCCCAAGTAGTCCCTTGCAAGATGGAATTTGAGAAGAATTTATTGAATAAAGTTCCTTCGAACTCTGTATGACAATAGGAGGAATAGTACCGTTTCCTCGTATAATTTTGCAAAAAGGATTTGTTCAGGGTAAACATTAAGCAATAAGTGCTGTTCAGCCCAATGAGAACCAGTAAAGGCACTCCTTTATTATCGAAAAACAATGTTGGACTCCAAAACAAAAGCTCTACGAAAGTTGGGGAAGTAATCTCGAAGAATCTCAATACCCTATATGGTTTTGCAGAGCACCCTCAACGAGCATAAAGCTAGTCTTTGCTTTTGCTGAATACCTATCATCCAAAAAATAGCAAAAACACTCTTCACTAAAGAACCACTTAAACCTAACAGCTGTATTAGCTCCTGGGTAAGACAACCATTCAAGGTAGCAGGATGACCGGATCACAAACACCTCGTGAAACGATAATAGTAGGCATGAAACGCGTTGACAGGGGAGCGTTGCAAGGGCAACAGACACGAGAAGCGGACGACTCACCTCTTACAACGTTCGTCTTGAGCAACTGGATGAAATTTGGAGTACTGAAGTCAGCAGAAGGATTGTATAATGCAGAGAGTTCTCGATTTATGAGAATCTGAAAGCAGGATAATACTACTAACGTAGTAGCTTTTCTTAGAAAACCTTTGAAGCGAATTCATAAATCAATTTGGATTCAATGGCAGTGTGTTACAATAAAAGTTGGAATAATTTGAAAATTGCGGATAGCTTATCCTTATAAGCATTGAATGACGAAATGAATTATCATGCTCAAAGCAAGGTAGAAATGATTTTTAGATACTCATAAGCTCCACACCACGTGAAATCCAAAAAAAATCAAAGAAAAACATGGTTAAGTTATCTATAATGTACTGTACCTCTGGCAGAATGCTGGCGGCATCTAGCAAGTACTCTCCATTGACTTTCTCCTTGTATACTATCGTGTCACCTTGGAATGGAATCACCTGAAGATAACGAAATACAGTACTCTAACAAATGTAGAACACATTTGCTCGGATAGCCCAACACAACAAAAATCGACTTTATTAGGTTGTCGATAAAATTTCGAGCCACTTTTGCAAAAATTTTCAAATTCATTTCTCTCTTTTATTTTCCGCGACATCCAACATATTTATGCATCATTACCTTCATCAACATATTGTTATTTACCAGATAAATTTTCAACTCTCCTTCTGCAGAATTTCTGAAGTTTTGATAAAAAGAATTCATCAAGCCACGTTTTGAGGTGCTCTCACTCGTCGAGCTGGTTCTTTAGTAACTGAATGGGGAACGAATGGAGCAAATATTATTTTGTTGGGGCAAGGTTCGACGAATGTCCCGGATAGGTCAGAGTTCACCATCGGAGATTCTGAAATTTTTTTTAAAGTTTCCTTCTCAATAGGTGAATGCGCGTCATTGTGACTGAAGAAGATTTGGCCATGTTTTTAACGAACGGCTGCTCCGTCGCCATCGAAGTGACAACATTAGACACCACTGGTGACAGTAGCATCTGTAGGTAGCAGCTTCTAGCGGATGCTTCATTTGCAGTTCAACTGCACACCGATCATGTCCCATTTCGGGTGCAGTTACGGATTTCGAAATTTTCGCTGAGTTTCAGCAAGTGAGTAGCAGAAGATTTGGCATGTGATTGGTGTACATTACCTACTCTTCGATGCCACTAACCAAATTGCTGGGCGAATGAAAATTTTTTCGGAAAGTTTCGATGGTCGTGCATGCACCCGACTCCAGCTGTAAATGGTGGCCGCTAAAGCATGCCGCAACTATGTGCCCTACTTCCTTGTCTTTCTAAAGCCTCGGAGACGGACAGCTTGTGAGGGTATATGGCACTCGAGTTCCTCTACCAACTCACGGTGCCATCCTCTAAAGCCGGCTCCAGAAGATCCAATAATTCCACAGCAATCGCCCTCCCCGACTACCGTTGTTCCTTGAAGCCAAAATGGTCCCTTTTGAACATACGAAACCAAACTTTTGCTACGTCGACAAAGTCTATTGAAGGACCTATCATAATTCATAAGCCATTAACTGAGCTTCCATCAATGCGTTGTTTCATGAGCAAGTTAAGAAAAGACAGTTCAAGATACGTGCAATCAATATCGATTTTCTCTGCAACACCTGTAGTGCTGGACCACGACAACTGTAATAATATATGTAGCGCATCAATCATCCTACATAAGGGTTATGGAGGTGAGGACCCGGAACTCGTTTTAAAATTTTGGTGAACGGTCAAACTGAGGGGCTCGAAACTTTGTCGACAACCTAATACATGTCTACCTTGAGCGCTGTAGCCTGCCCGTTGAATGTTGTCGCAAATACCTCTCCGTACACACCTTCACCAAGTTTGCGCGGTTTTTCAAACACACTAGAAAACTATGATTGCCTCCAAACAATGGTAGCTGTACCATTAATGTAAACAACAAACTCTGCAGGTAGTTCTTTCCATTCGATGACCAAGGGTTGACCAATTGCAAAAAGCAGTTGAGCTAGGGGAGAATCTCTGACGAGTTCTGGACGTCCGCGGAGATAATATGGTACGTCCACCTAAACGTAACCTGGTAATTCGTTAACCAAGAACTATAAAAAACAAAACCAACAAGGGAGGTATTCCTCAAGTAGGACACATTCCTGTACGTGCTGTTCATCACCGACATATTCGCACTCCGTTCGGTATTCTGGAAACAAATTAAACACTAACAAACAATGGACAAATCAGCTAGTTCCCGAGGAACCAGAACTGTATTTTCCATTGATTTCGTAGCCGCTTAGAGAATGCCGAGAAAATTCGTCGGAAACACCGTACAAGACCACTTCAATCAATGCCACTACGGCCAACTACCAACCGCAAACTACACCCATGTGGTAGTGATTTTGAATGATTTAGTTATCCTGCGGGTTACTATAGCAACAGCAGAGCACATGCGGATCCATATCCATGGATTAATCATCAAAAAACTGGGTGAAAATTTGTACAGTGCACTGGGAATTGAACAGTCTTGCTACAAAGTCAAATCGAATTAAAATAGCACGGTTGGAAAAGCTTAAACTCGGACACTTCGTTGGCATCATATTCAATCCCTATCGCGTACTTTGCTGTTAATATCACGATTTCAAAAGCATCTGGGAAAAGTAAGTCAGATAGTGACACTTCCGAAATGTAACTCAACGAAACAGAAAATGGAAGAAATTCCGAATAGAACGGGCATTTCAACTTTTATTGCCGTGCTTTTGCGGGGTTCCACTTTGTAATGGAGGTCTTCGACAGCCTCATGATACTCGGCTCATCGCCAAAATCTCCATTTTATAAAAGACTTCTGAGCCACTGGGAGCAAGAGACAGAACCTAACAAGGAAGGAGCATTTTAAGAGTATGTTGCGTCTAACACTCACAATGGCGCTGTAATCGACTTGAAGATCAGTGAACTTTCATCAAATACGGAGAGGTCGCTTTAGACAGATGGTATACAAACGGAAATTATAACTTGGGAATACCTGCAAGGGTGCCTCCTCTGCTAATGTTGCAAGCGTAGTGCACTGCTCGTCATCACCTGCGATATAAGGATAAAGGAGGATAGTCATACAAAAGATCTAGAAACAGCTAACCCATTGATAGATGCAAAGCTGACTCGAACGCGGCAGACAAATTCGACTCGTCTTGCAAATCCTCATCTTGATTTTCTGTAATGCATAAGGATCTGTTAGAAATAGTGAGAAATAATCGCTGCTGCTTGATTTCCACATATGTGTAGCAACATTGAAACCAGCAAACCAACGTTTTTGCTGCGACTGGGGATCGTTTTCCATAACTTTCGATGATAAGGGGTTCTCCGGAAGGGTGCAACTCTCAGGTTCATCAAACTCGTCGAACTGGGGCGATGACGGTACCATAACCGCTTCATTTATCGGTGTGGACTGTGCTTGCGGACAGTACTTCTGAAATAGAAAGTGCTAGTCACATATTGGAATTCAAACCGCAAAACACAGCAAAATTCTTGAACTTGAAAAAACCCACTAAGACTGGAGTGCTTGCGCACTCTGGCTCTGGGATACCGCCAATATCGGGAAGTGGAGACACCATGAACCGTTGCGTAAGATTAGAGTTCACCATTGAAGCACCGAAACCTTTAAAGTAATTCTCAAATGCATTCTTTAAAAATTCAGGTAGCGGTACTATGGAAGCGATTCTATGCTCAGCAAGGGAAGACTTACCATCTTGACTAAACTAGGAATACATCGCGAAAAATTACCAGCAACGATTTGAAACCTGATTTTTTATTACTTTCCTAAAAAGGCGTACCAGCCATTTAACAAAGGTTAGTAAGCAGAAATAATCGATATAGAAAAAATAAAAACAAAACTCAAAAACAGAAAGGTTAGTAGCACATATTGTATGGATTCATATGTGTACATATATATTGTAATATACATATTAAAAACTAAAGACACCTAAAAGCTAGAACTACTATGCAGATCCACAAACTTGGCACTATTCCACCTACTGCACTTCAGATGGATTTTTTACTCAATTTTACTCACACACCGTCCCCGGGATATCCTGGGGTGCTGATCACGAATCTGGTATCCGTTATTCGAATTTCGATCGAGCATTACTCATGTCGCTAGTAGGGCGGCCCAAATAAGTTCACATATTTGGACAGAACTTTGTCAAGGGTGGTTATTTTGCATACCGATCACGACTCTGACATTTGTCAAACCAGCCCACATAGTCGACTTAGATGGTCAGGTTGGAAACACCGATTTGGCTGATACTTCGACTAGAAGGGTTACTTCTCGGACTTCTCGGACTGATTTGGGCACATTCAGGTATGGGCCCCGTGAGTATTACTCTGTCGAAGAGGCACCAAATGCTTGTAAATTTGACTTACCCTAGCGGCAAACCTCCGAATTTTTGAAAAATCTAGTCAAAGAGCGGCTTCGCCGCTCTTTGATTACTTATCTGTAGCTATCCGTGGGCGCTCGTGATGCAGTGGTAAGAGAGGCTACTGACACCCGCACGATCGATCGATCCTCACCCGTGCCAACCAAGCCTTCAATCCCTCTGGGGTCGGTAAATTGGTAGCAGACTTTTCTGGGAAGTTAAAAACACTGAGCCCCGCTTCTCCTCTCACGTTTGCGTACTATTTCGGATGGAGGGCACCGGCGGGGATTCCCCCGTTCGTCACGGGGAGACACGAGCATATGGGCCTTGGTATAGCGCCTGGCCCCGCAAGTCATTACATAAGCCAAACACGTATTCACCCAGGTAAATTCGGGTAAGATTGGTTGAAATAGATTTCCACTAAACACTGCAATAAGTGGAACAGCACCGCTCGAAAGTTCGAAGCGGAGACACGTGGAACGCAGCTCGGTGTAACCGTATTGAGAGCTCCAAAAGCGAAGAGCTTGAAGTGTTCAAAGAACAGTCGAACATAACACACCTCCTATGCAGCCACCTAATGGATGCTGACAATAATTAGCGAATGGTGCGCTGTTCATGCTAAAGCCTGACAATTTATTGATGCATAACCTACTTGTTTCAATACCAGCTGTCGTGTTTTCAGCACTTGCACGGACGGACACCGACGACACACGCTTCTGAAACTAAGAACGATGCCACAGATATCATAGGTTTATATAAGGTTTCCAGGACAAACTACGCTCCGCGAAAAATTATGACTACCTTTGGGGTGGTGAACTCATTGATGCTCGCGCCCTGCGTATCTTCTTCAGGCATCTCGCACGGGACGGTTTCAGCGGATGTTGATTCGGTTACTTCCTCAATCACATCTGTCGCTGTAAAATAGAGTCATAAATAAGCTGAGGTTGGACACAGCTGGTTTTAAGCGCGACAGTGGCCTGATCCAGTGACTACAATTGTGGATCCAAAAAGGGAAGACTTCATGAAAAGATGAGAAGCTGAGAAGCCACAATTGACGATTTGCGTTCTGGAAATGATCCCTCCACTTCTTCCGTCTAGTAGTGTCACCACCTGTAGATGGGACAGTAGCTATAACAACCCTTCGTAAGAAAATTGAGCAAAAATAGTGGTAGAGGAGGTGCGGAGTTTTGGTGCATTGAAAGCCATACAGATGAAACGGCCGAGATAGTTCACTTCAGATATCGGTGTCGATTAATATCGAATGGAGTGAAACTCAGAAAAAATTTCAACAGTTATGCCGTAGGATCGTTAACTGCTCTCGAATTGCTGGGACAAGCTACTGTCACTTACCAATAGACTTTCTGTTGAAGGTGTGTTGTTTTTCATTTATTTCCGTACTGCTATCAAGCATTTTCGATCGCGAAGCACTGGCACCTTGAAAAGTCATGATTTTCCACTCCTCTCATCAACTTATGTGATTAAGGGCTATGTATGACAAAACCACCGTGTCACTCACGTTTTTTCTTTGACAGACTTTGTAAATTGAAGAAAGACAATGTAGCCTCCCTAATTTCACGACGATACTGGGCAGAGTCACGTTGAATATCGGAGACCACCGATACACGCTTCTGTATTCCTTCGTCTAAAAATGATTCGTCTACTCCATAACAAACGAGGGCAAATATTTAACCACTAACGTTCATTCTTTATCCTTTTTCCATAGTATTCGTCATACTTCACTAGTTTGTTACCCACGTCTATCATTCGTTCTCCGTCTTCATTTTCAATGTACAGCGAGAAGTCATCAGCCATGTCAATCTAACCACAGAAATGTTCAGCTGGTGCGAGTAAAGTGTTACCAAGATAATAATTTTTGAAAATCGTCGTTCACCGCCATCTACGAACCAGTAGGAAAAGAAAATCGTTAAGCGTTACCAACTTCTTGCTTCAATTTCTCTATGAGTACATCACTGTCGTCCTTGTCATCCCGAGTCTCCGAAATAGGAGGCAGATTCGTTGTGTTAGTGAAAACCTTAGCACTTATATTTCGAAAACCTTGTTTTAGAAAACTCATCGTAGCAACTCACTTTGAGTGGTTCATCCTTTTTCTTCCGAGGCTTTCGTGGACATGGAGACTTTAGCGCAAACTCTTCATCGGAGTTTGAAACTTCATCGAAAAGCTAAATTATAGAGGAAATTCAAGATGAAGATCTCAGATCAGATTACCTACAGTAAGCAGCTGAACGACCCCAAACTATTTGACAGATGACTCCTACCTATCAGACACACGTTTCTCTCGTGAAAATATTTTTTTAAAGTAAGTACTACACACGTCTCGCAGTGAAAAAGTGAAGTGGTCGACGTTGATCAGTCTCCCAACCCGCTACACTCGTGTTCAATTCAGAATCATAGATGCAAATGCGTACTTGGCTGATATAATGACTTGCGCGGCCAGCAGTTACGCCAAGTCAGTGTCTTTACCTTCTCAGATCTCGGAAGAATCGGATGTACCAATGCGACCGACCCCATAGCGATAAAGAGCTTGATTAGCTCAACGGCAAACTGCGATATCTGAACGATGACGGCAGATTATACAAACCTTTATGTCGCGGTCAGCATCGTGGTCGACAAGTATTACGCTAGTCTGATTGGATGGACGAGTGCGAAAGCACCGCCTGATACTCATCCGCTTGTGGTCAGCATTTCTTACCATGATCTAAAATACTTCAGTAGCTTAGCGTAGACGTAACTGTGAATTGGGGTCTCATCCAACGGAATCTCACTGCGAGGATGAGAAACTCGAGAGTTAATGACATCATCAAAACGCTCAAAGGGGTTTAAGGTGGAGATTTTTCCGTCCCCTAGACATCTCGGGTGAGACGAGCATACGGCCCCAGGTGGGTAACGTTGGATAGGATTGAGTGTTATGAGATAGACAACATCTGGAGAGCCCTACGAAAAAAAAACTGGCACATTTTTCTTTTAAGCCTCTAGGCCTTCGAGTTTCGTAGATCGAAGGCTTGGAGGGTGAATGACGTTTCAATCTGCTCCTTCCTGAGTTTTAACTACCAACGCTAGTAGGAGCAACGAGATGGTTCCTTGTCTGCCAAGGGGGCATTCCTTAATAACCAACTGACTTCAGCTCGCTGCAGCAGCTCTACAGGATGTGAAGACGACGAGCGTCAGACCGCCCAATAAACTCCACACTTAATAACCTCGAAAAGCAAAAAAAAAATAAGAAAAAGTGTGCACAGCAACAACGAAATTCAAAGGAGGGACCTCAGAAATTACTGTTCTTGCATACCATATCTAAGATAGATTTCAAGACTTTGGAGCAGCTAAAGAGAGCCCACAAATCAACATTTTCAAGCAGACAACAAACCTCGCTGGTCCAGAAAAAATCCCTTTCAATATGTTCCTCAGATACGAACGCATACGAAGCTGCAAATTTGAAACCAAATCTAGCTCCAAGACTTGGCGCTACATATGTGCCTTTCAGTTCATAAGCACCTTTAATACTATCCGCGAATTACTGCACTGCGAGGCACACAGTTTATGAGAACGACTGAGGCAATTACGATGCTCGTTTTGAGAGAGAATTAAGCGGAAATTGTGTCAATGTCATTCGATCATCGCCTTCTAGTGAACGTTATACGGTGAGAAGGAGTGATCACAATTATGACGTTCTTTTTGAGCAGTTTTTCCAAATAAAGGTGAACTGCACCGGATGTGGGTACGTACGGATATTGAGGTTGAGACCAGCGATCACTTCAAACTTTGCCACGACTATATCCATTGATCAACCACGAATTTTTTTGTATGTTATTCGAAATCTAGTCGATAGAATGCTGACTTCAGCGACAAGTTCGACACCCTTGACGACACTCTGAAGACTCATTCATATTCGGCAGCAAAGCACTGCAGCAACGGTCAATGCCAGAGCAGACGAAGGGCATACTGAAAAGCATCAACTGCCTTTTTGAATTTAGGCCGAGAACCACCCACATTGTGTCGACATCACCAGTTGATCTAACGATGGTCCTCAGTCATAATCTTGAAAACGGACACCAAATTCATGATCGGTGCCTCAAATATCCTCTGTATTCGCAGAGTCGGTGATTCTATACAGAACTTCCCTGCCAACGATATGAGTGGTTCGCAGCAGACAATCCAAAATGGAATCTAGATTAATGACCAGCGTCCTCAAATACCTTACTAGGAGAGTTTCACCAAGAAATAGTTTGCGGCTAAGATCGGCTCAATGGTCTCGGATCTGGTTTGATGTGGGATTGTGGGGTGCAGCGAAAGAAGAAAAATTCCAAGGCCGTTTTTTTTTTCTGCGAAGAAACGTGCCCAAATTAGTGTCCGAGTACTGAGAATTGGAGGTATAGATTTAGGAACGATTTGGCCTGTTTGAACCAACCCCCCACACCCCATATAGCACCTCGGATCTTTTGACTAATCTTACCACTGGGGCCCAATAACAGAGAAATGAAACAAAAAGGAAAAAGGAGAAAGCAGAGATTATGGTACTGGAGGAAATAAATGGAAGCAAACGAAAACAAGGAAACTATTACAGGAACAAAAAAATAAAAATACTAAAAAGGAACGAATACGCGAAAGAATGAAAAATGAGCTCGAAGTGCTAGTGCAAGCGTGGAGTGATCGACTGGCGCAATTCGGTCTTCGCCTCAAAGTAAGGAAGACGGAGTACCTTTCGACCGAGGTGAATGACCCTGGTACAATCCCGATCGATGGAATAGAACTTGTAAGGGCCAGCACCTTCAAATATCTCGGTTCAACGATAGCCTGCGATGGAGACCTCAACGGCGAGGTGAACGCTCGAGTAAGCAGCGCTCGGACGAAGTGGCGTGCGTATACCGGCATATTATGCGACAGAAAAATACCGCAACGTTTGAAGTCGAAGATTTATCGGACAGTCGTACGGCCGGTTGCTCTGTACGGAGCTGAGTGCTGACCTGCCACCAGAGAAGTCGAGCGCCGCCTCAGCGTAATGGAAATGAAAATGCTGAGGTGGATGAGAGGCGTAACACGACTTGATCGTAAAACTAACGCTGAGATAAGGGAAAGGTTTGGGGTGGCTCCAATATCCGACAAACTTCGCGAATCCCGTCTGAGGTGATACGGGCAAGCGAAGACACGGTATGCAAAATTGGACTCGGTCTCGACATACAACGTACAAGACCAAGGGGACGTCTGAAGCAGCGCTTGCTGGATACGATACACGTATACCAGAAGGCAGAAAGAATTCATCCACACCACGCGCGGGATAGAGCGGTATGGCGTCATAGTGAAGCGATACCGGCCTCAAAGCGGGACAAACGCTAAGGAAGAAGAAGAAGAAGAACGAATTCGCGAAAGGGGCATCGAGGACCAAGTGATGGTCCCGCCCCTGTTCTTGACACCTTTGCTGTCCACAGATGTGGGTGGCCTCCCGCCCGCTGAGCGAAATCGCCGTGAAAATCGGGGTTTAAACGTTGCGCCGCCGCGCCACCGGCTACAGTAGCCTGGGTGGCGAAAACATGCGAATCTAAGCGACGATCGATTTGAAAGTGTCAGAAACTGGTTGCAGATGTCGTTAGCCGCAATCGAGAAATGGAGTGTAGTGCGCTATCTGCTGTTGTCCTAGTTTGCCAGCTTCTGGCCTCGGTTCCGGATCCGCCAGAGATCATGTTCCCGCGTACCGCGCTGAACAATCTGCTCCAAATACCTGGGTGTCAGTCGTCAGTTTCGTCAACAAACGATAATTTCTCACTTGAAAAAGAATAATTCATTGTATTCGTCTTCATTCATACACCGTCTTCCATGTTCTGTACGATATTGCGCTGTTTGAATAGTGTCGTAGCCTATTTTCACCTTGCCCGCCCTCGTACAGAATCGTCAACAACAATGAAATAGCAGATTACTCGTGAATCATTGCGCAGTTATCAGGATAGCCGATCATCATTCTCATAATTTTCTTGCAGAGTTGTGCCATGGGTGGAGATGAGAAAAAAGTACTAGCTGTTCAGAAGAAGAAAAAGAGAAAGAACAATAAGAAGAAGGTGAGTCGTTCTTGTTCAGTTTCTCGAATATGCTTTGTTCGTCACGGTCACTTCTTTTACAAATTCGTTTTGCTTGAATGAACTCCGAATCTTGTGAGGCTTGGGATTGTTGCTGAACCAGAGCAGCTCAGGCTGATGCTTCTTTTGGAAATGAGCTGTTGTGGTAGGCTCAGGTTTTGCGGAACTCGATTTGACGAAAATCAGCGAAAATCAAACTAGTTTTCGTGTATTATGAATATGGAGTGATTGTTGACGACGTGCTTCGTCAGTGTAAACGATTGCGATGAAAAACCTGAAGTGGTTGATTTCGCCTAATTTCATTATACACTCCCTCCCTGATTCGTATCGAGTTCGCATTTTCTTGGATATCTTCAGTTTTTCATTAAAAGAAGGGGTTAAAGCGTTAAAGCAAAAGGTAGGTGCTGTGCCCTACTAATCGAAAACTGAAATTTCGAAGTTCTCTATTCTTGAAACCTCGGCATGGTGTTAATCATACGTTGTAATCCTGCTGTACCAAGTGAAGTTAGTAGCTGGATCAGTTTTTTTGGCCAATAAGATCTGATCCACCTACTAAGCTCGCTCAGCCTAGCAGCATTACAATGGAAGACTGAGATGCTTCGGATACTCTCTTGTTATTCTGAAGCGTATTTGCGTATTGTACGTGCCTTTTTTCTTGCGATTGCTGTTAAATGAGGTGAGCATGTTACTGCAGCTTCAAGTTGTAACCGTAACTGCGTAAAGCTAGTCTTTTTGAATTTTGCGTAACAACCGATTCGCTATGATGTTACTCTAGAAATTGGTTGCCGTCTTTCAAGCTGAGAGCTGCTGAAATATCAGTAGTTCATTCATTGTTTGTTGCAAACCAGACGCAGTCGGTGGTGATGACTGTCGATTCATCGATGCTATGAGCCTCAGTGTAGTTTCGAAATAATTCCGCTCTGTACACAGCGAGGAAAGATATGTTTGAACGGCAGGAATGACCCAACAGCTGTTTTCATCTAAAATGTATAAGGAGGCTCTGAAATTACTGGGACAGTATGTACCGTGCGCAGTTTCAGTCGTGCGTGCCAAAAACTAGGTTCTTAAGTGAAGTGTGAGTGCTGAGGCATTTTTTGTGCGATCATACGAGTTAAGATTTGGTGGATTGGTAAAGGATGATCCTATTGTGCATTGTACTGCGCACCTTATGTGTGTTTTTGATGAGTCATGGTTTATCGGGCACTAAGGTAGTTATGCCTTAGTTCCTGATAAAGTTGAAAGTTCCGACACCACAAATCTGCCCTTGGTCAACAAATTATTTTTCTTTGAAGCTTCGCGTACGGTCATCATTTATTGTCCGAAGGTTATCAGTTTTCTAGTTTTACTACGTGAATACAGCATCTTATAAACAATACAATACAATTTGAGGTTTTAGGGCTCGGCTAGTTTAATTCCAGTCAAGTTGAGCCCTTGGAAGCCTGTTTAAACATCGGAATGTCGCAGTCAGTGCTAACGAAGTCTGTTTGAATAATGGGCACTATTTAAGATGTTGTACCCCACCGCTATGTTGAGCTTTCTCACTTAAATAGTGTGTGTCTTGAGTAGAGTCAGAGCCTGCGTCTCCTCCCGTCGTGCACTATTTCGCAAGGCTTTTGGCGATTACAGCTCAACATAGCTATAGATATTATAGCTCGGTAGGGTACAACATCTTAAATAGTGCCGAATAATGTTTTGCAACTGTTTTCGTTATATATTTCCTCGTTGCTTTTCTTTTTCACTCCTGGTTGGCCCTACTACTTTTTGAAACGGTGAATTTCTTCCTCGTTACTTCGTCACTTTTTGTTTCATGTTTTACACATTTGTCACAGCCTAATTTGTCGGTTGTTCGCCAACAACTTTAATTTTCGCGTTTTCCAAAACCAGTCACCCTTATTACCTTACACTAGCCATTTACTGAAATCCTGTTATTTTATTTGACTGCATTTTTCTCTAATCTTGTTTCTAACTTATCGAGCTTTTCTGTCTCTGAGATAGGTGCACATATACAGGATAGATGCACAGATACTGGTGAGCATACACATATGATGTCCACATTTATTCTGCATTGTCAAAGAGAGGTCATATTCCAGAATGAATCTTGGCACCAATATAGGTACAAAAAGCTTATTCAAGCGGACGTTTCGGCGTTGTCGAAGAAGTCGTATTGTAGCTGTAATGATCGAATTAAAGTATTGCGGCACGGTTACTCGTTGCCTGTTCGCTTGGGTCTACATGGATGTTTTTTTCTTACCTCATTTCCGCAGAAGATTGCAGCCACACATTTTGCTCCAAAGTCGGAGAATTTAGTTCTGGGTGTTCTTTTCTTACGGCTCCATCTGCAATCGAAAAATCATGCGGTGACGATTATTGGTGCAAGGCAGTTTTTCCTTATGCTCTTGGTCTTTTGCTTTCTCTACCTGAGGTGTCACTTTCAAGGCGTTTTTTTTTGCTTGATTCTCGTGTTGCTATCCCAGTATAATCCAGTCTTCTACTCGTTCAGGTCATTCTATAGCTGTGAATCAAATGTAAAAAGCGAAATGTTGTTACTGGTTCCTCTATAATGTGCGAATGCTTCCTTTTTTCTAGTTCACAGATAA
Organism: Nippostrongylus brasiliensis; assembly: GCA_030553155.1. Taxonomy (NCBI): domain Eukaryota; kingdom Metazoa; phylum Nematoda; class Chromadorea; order Rhabditida; family Heligmosomidae; genus Nippostrongylus; species Nippostrongylus brasiliensis. The sequence goes on from CP130734.1 coordinate 21,831,247, forward strand.
TCTTTTGTTACGTAAATAAAAAGTGAAGCATTATTTCGAAAGGTGAAAAAGTGTGTTTTGCAAGTCAGATCAGATGCAGTTGCATTGCGTAGCGGCGTCCAAGATGGGGTCTTCACAATGCTTGGTTAAATGTGCTGTTCGTCCCATCTAATGTTGTCAATTATCTTTTTTTTTTGTAAATAAGCGCAGGAGCGGAAATGCGCAATGAATGCCTCTTCATCGATATGTGACGTGGTAGTCGCATATAGATGATGACTAATCTAATTCTTCGCGGTTTTTCGTTGATTTATTACTTCGCCCTATGCGATGCACTTTCGACAGTTATCAATGGGTGGTATTTGCCTTCCCAAGAGCCCTTTCAGTTGTTGTTTTGGATTTCTCAGCGGTTTCCTTTTGCTATACTTCTCAAGCTCTTGAAATAAAAGGAGGTATTCAGGTTTCTAATTTGGATTGATTTTAGCTTCTAGTCCAATCAAGGCTTGGTCAAACACTGACGGTGTGTGAGTTAACGATGGTACGCATTCTTGTCAATAAACGAAATATTATATGGAAGTAAGGTTCGAATCAGCATGCTGGTGTAACTATTTTTAGTGTAGTGGCAACCATAGCGGTGTACATTAGCATTCAACCGATTTCAGCCGAATTTGAATTTTTCGCTGAGCACAGCGGTTTATGCCCGTTGTGTGCTCCGTGCGCGATTTATTCCATATCGTTTTGTGAAGGAGTTTTGCTTTTCCTTCTCACTCCCTCTCATCTCTTTTCGCATCTACACTCGCTTGATTTCACGAATCATTTTACGTGGGTATGTTGTTCAGGCGGAAATGAAGTTCTTCGAAGCTTCGGGGTGAACAGAGTTGTCAATATGTAGTCGTTTTCCTCTGTCAAATAATGTGAATCATAGCGAGAACTGCTTACTTTGATTTTCTCTCCACTTTGCTTGGTAAATCATTCAGATGTTGTTTCCCACCACATTGTTTTCGTCATATTACATCGTTTCGCTGCACATCTGATAATTAGTGCGCTTTTGAGCGTTACGAAATGCATTCATGGCTGTGTGAGAACTACATTTACACGCGCACACGTTTAGTTTAAAACAAAGTACATGGGAGAGTTCCACGTTGAAAACGGTTTCTAGATTTAGCCAGGGTCATTGTCAAAGGTATCGTCGTCACTGTGCTACTTGCGATTTAACGCTATAAATTATTCTTGACACCTTACAAATTACTTTGTCTAGCCTTATTTCGGTTGTCATTTTTGACTGATAGTATCTCGACACTCTTGAATTCCTCGAATTGGGTAACTACAGGTGCTCTGAGTTCCACAAGTTTGAAGTGGTGATGATTTGGAATTCTATATTTCGTTTTGAAATGGATTTGGCGAAAACATGTATTTTATGAGTTATTTCGAAGTCGCGTTTTTCAGGGCAACAACAAGCTAAAATTCCCAGCTCCAACGAACGGTCCATCAAATCAGGCGAATGGAAACCATGAAATGCACCGGGATTTGGAGTGGGTTCACAGTAACCTTTTTTATTTCTTTGTAGAATTGAGCGAAATTAGCAGTCGTGGTGTCGGTGGTAGTGATCCGTTTTTTTGTCGTACCCTGATATTCGGGTGGTTTCGAACCTGAGTGACAACTTCACAACCTTGACGTATCGTTCTTCTTTCTGGGTTTTATGACTGTGGATTTACCTTGTCAAATTCGTCGTCGCTGTCAGGTGTTCTGGAACACTACTACCATCCTTTTTGAACAGCTGGAGCAGGGGCAGGAATTTAACAATAGTTTTTTTTTAAACGGTGCTTTGATTGACATCAGTTGTTTTAGCAAGAACCGTCGACGTCGACGCTCTTTGGGCCTGAGTTTGAGTACCATGTAAGCCTAATTCCATATAGGTGCTGGTACAGACCAATCGAAATAACTAAGTGTCGGACGGTTTTTCACTGAGACCGATGTTCTGAAGGCTGCTGGTTATCGTTCTGCTGTTCTGTGAAGAAGGAACTTAGCTACCGTGATAAGAAGACAATCGTCAAAGTTTACATCGCCCCCGCTTTCTTGTTAACAGTGCAATTTCTCAATGTCGCAGGGGTCCGCCTTCAACGAGAGCGCCGACCACCTGTTAGCCTCGATCAAGACTCGTCAGGTGTTCAGTTCTCTTCCGCAGCAGACTGGGTTTGCCACAAATCGATTGCTATTCTAATGGCTATATTGATATTTTCGCCTGGATAGTCATGTTTGTCGCCTTCCTCCACCGCTGGTTCACACCAAGTCGAGAAGCTGAAGAACTAGAAGCGGAGGAATCGTCGCTGCCCCAAGGGTCGTCGTGTCGTTCCTCATCATCACCCGCATGTTTGAACACCACGAACCTCGAATGTTCTGATAAAATTGTTTGTTACGCTGAAGTGCCGCTGGAGATCATTAATTCTGAGTGTGACAGTGAAATGCCAGTTCACAATCTTTTCGTGGATGATCAACGAATTGCGAAATCTGCTCTCCAAGCAGCTGTTGCTGCCGTTATTTCCAAGCTGCACTCATTTGTATTCAGTCCTACCGGTGATTCTGATTCGGACTGCCCAAGTGAGCAGGATACTGAAGACATCGATCCTGGGAAAGCGGAGAACCTATCGAAACTGGACGACAGTTGTTGGAAGGAACGGTGTGGCGACAAGGATGAATACGCCGAACATACCGTTGCCGTCCTTTTTACACCGTCGTCTACCAACGATTGCGAAGTATCTATTCAGTTACCCATTTTATCTCATCTGAAAGTTTCTCATCGGAAAATTCCGTCCTCCGCCGGCATTCCTGCTGCTGTGGAATCGTCTATATCGCATTCGGCTTCCCTTCGCATGGAACGCGTTAGTGAACAAGTGGCGAAATGTCTGAGCACTTCCGCGTCATTTGTTTCTTCGAGCACAATCAATTGCGGAGTTGGTTCTGTTTCTAGTGATGATCTTGGAAACAAGTGCAGTGAAAAACCGGCTGCTGCAGCAATTCGAACAGAACAGCGAAGGTTACTATTTGAAACTTATGTTTGCGATAGTTCAGGGCGGAAATTTACATGCGGCATCTCTACTGCTCGAGAAAAATCCCAATAACCCATGCATTGTGTAACATTCGAGAGATCAATATTTCTTTCTTACGAGGCAGTCCTCAGTGGCCCGCAGGAAGTCAACATTCGCTAGCGAAAGGTAGCGTACAATTATGATCCACCCGGTTAAGAAACGATTATTTGGAAGAATTTTACGTTGTAGTTGAAGGTGTATGTGGCCCACAAAATTAGTTTTGTTGCATGCCGATATTTGTATTCACCTTCGCAGTCGAGTCGGTATCAAATATCTCGGTCTGGATCTCGGAGGGACGAACGACATGGACGGCTTTGGGAGGGGATCGATCGCTTTGCCGTAGAAGTGAAAAAAGGTTCTTTCAGTCCTTTATCACTGCACCAGGCGCGTCCGGTGGGATGTGGTAGATATTGGTAAAAGTGGTGGAGCTCCAATCACTTTAATGTAATAAATCAGCGAATTTTTCTTTGTGAATGTTTCAATTGATGTAACGAATTTGTGTATAAGAACCAATATTTATCCATCGATTCTGCCAACACTGTCGATTATCTACCGGAGGCATTAAAGTGACATTTTTAAAAGAAAGCAGGGCACTAGGGGCTTCATGGTAAGATATTCGGTTTTCGGCGCCTAGGAGGACCATAGGAAATCACTTTTTCGTTAGTTGCGTTTTGAACTAAGTGATTAACAAAACGAGTAGAACTAGTTTCTTCGATTTAGGATATAGTGGCTTGAATATGTCTTTAGACAGTAAACTAGAAAACTGTTAGTTGGATATTTTTTCGCAACATTTACATTTTTCAGTGATGTGGAAAACACCACTCCGAATGGTAACACTGTGATGAAAAAATCGAAAACAGACGACAACTGTTATCAAGGTGACGGTGCGTTCACTGACGAAGTGTTGGTGGAACGAACGATTATTATTTGTCTTTACAGCACCAGAAGAGTACTACCCGGATGTTAGCCAGTGGTCCAAGCCGGTGTCTTTCCAAAATTTCAAGCCTGGTGAAGAATACAACAACTGGTCTGGCAGTCCTGGAAGTGAATCAGCAGGGCACCGGAGTGGATCGAGCGAAGACGGGGAGCCTGTGAGTAGTTTGAGCACGTTTTGTGGAAGTTTTACCTTCTCACCATAAGACGTGTGGAGTGAACAATAATAATTTTTGGTGTTAACAAGGAACTGAGTTTGTCTTATTCCACGTGAAACATTGTCTTTTCTTCAATCTTAATCCAGCAGATTATGTGAATGCTTTTCTCTTTACTATTTGCAAAGCGCTCTGTAATTGTAAAGTTGTAAAATTAATTCCGAAGTTCTGAATGCTTCGGTTTTTGCCGGAAGGCTGGTAACTTCACACTATTAGTTTCACGCCAGCCTAGTAGATTCAATCAGCGCTTTTTTACGGTATCGCTAACATTGAAAGGCGCACTACATCTTTACGCTTATATTTTGCTATTACATGTTTATATAAGTTCTTTTCTGTTATTCTAGGCTGTTCAGGAAGAGGTACTGGGCTCAGACGACGAAGAACAGGAAGATCCCCGTGACTACAGGCGTGGTGGCTATCACCCTGTTAACATAGGCGATGTCTTTAATAGGCGGTATGTTGTTGTTTTGCAATTCCCTTTTTTCTTTGTTAGGTTTTTGAAATTAAAGCCGATTTCTCTATCGCACAAGCGTTTTCTATTTCCAGTCTTTGTCCATCCCTTCATTATGTTCAGATACCACGTCATCCGCAAATTGGGATGGGGTCACTTCTCAACTGTGTGGCTGTGCTGGGATACGACCGACAAGCGATTTGTTGCTATGAAGATAGTTAAGTCTGCGGATCATTACACTGAAGCCGCCCAAGATGAAATCAAGGTAAGACTTTACAATTGCATCGTTGACGTAGCCTTGGATCCCAGTTTCTGGAAACTCCTTTTCGAAGTTCGTACCTTTTCAGCTTTTACTCGCTGTACGTGAGGCTGACCCTGAGGACCCTGGATGTCAAAGGGTGGTTCAACTGCTCGATGAATTCACAGTCAGTGGAGTCAATGGGGTTCATACGTGCATGGTGTTTGAGGTTTGCTATCGATTATTCTACTGCAGTTTATTGTGGCTCGATAAAATCCGATTCATTTCCCTCTTTTAGGTCCTCGGGTGTAACCTCCTTAAATTAATTATTCGATCAAATTACCAGGGTCTTCCTCTAGAGCAAGTGCGGAAAATCACAAAACAGGTAATCGCCTTTGTTATTCTATTTCGCCATCGCTCATTTTCCTATCCACATTCTCGACTGTCAAATTTTTCTGAGTGGTAATCAGTGCCCTCGCTTTTTTAGGTACTCGAAGGTCTCAAATATTTGCATGAGAAAAGCAAAATTATTCATACTGATATCAAGCCTGAAAACGTTCTCGTAACGATGAGTCACGAAGAGATTAAGGTGAGCTACCTTCTCGTTTAATCGTTTGATCTCTATTGTCTTAGCACAGTAAACAAGTCCGACTTTACCATCTTTGAAGAGACTTGTTTTCCCATAATTCTTGATCGACGATGAGACGAAAGGCTGATTTCATAACTAACAAAGAGGGATGAACGCAGAATTATGTATAATCAAATCCGATTACGACACAGAAGTTTCCTCTAGTCAGCATCATGTGTTCACGTAAGGATGACGTTCATCCTTAGTTAGGCAGCCATCGGTGGCTTCCCTATTAGCTAGAAAATCCTACACGAGTAATTAGAAAGATTATGAAATCGAAGGTAAATAGGTCAACATGAAGAAGGGAATATAGAAGAACTATTGTTTGCGTCGAAACTGGAAGGGGAGTACCTTGAGGAATCCTCAACCCATAATACTAACATCCCATTCTACCCTAACGTTATTTCAGCTCATGGCGCAGCATGCTGTTGTGGCGACTAAAATGAACCTTAAACTGAGCGGATCGGCTGTGAGTACGGCACCTAGTCATGTTCAGAAAAAGGTGTGTTTATGTATTCTTTTTACCCTATGGGGGAACCGGGGGAGTGTCGTTTGTTCGCAATGTCGGCTCGACCAAGGGCGCGCCACAGTTCCTGTGGATACAATTAGCGGCGACTCGCGCAGTGAGGGTAAGCTGACTACGGCGACTCGACCGTAGTCAGTGGTCCCTATGTCGACCAAATTCGAAGGCGCCTACCCTCGATTAATGAAACACCTCACAAAAGGATTCGAATGAGCACTCACTGGATTCAAAACCATGGAAACCCATACATTTTCTGGATCAGAATTTCATTCTATCGAATGAGCTACCAAGGAACGCTCTTTCACTAACAGTAACGGCTGTGGTTCCTAACCTTTCCCTGAATCGTAGACCACTTCCTCATTTTCCAATTTTGAAAAACCCGCGAAAGAGACGTTACACAAAGAACATACTGTGTCATAAGAAAAGAAGCGAGAATTGGGCTGATGCGACAGTGTATAAACGCGCCCATTTTGTCTATTTGGATTTCTGTACGGCATTGATTCCGATGTTTCTAGTTTTTGTTCGTTTCAGGTGCAGGAAAATATGACGAAGAACAAGAAGAAAAAGCTCAAAAAGAAGGCAAAGAAGCAGCGCGAACTCTTGGAAACGCAGCTCGCCCAAATGGAAGGGTTAACAGTTGATGCTAACGCCATCCAGGAGGTGCTAAACAGTGCTCCGGTTAGTTTTGCTTCTTGTTTGTTTTCTGCCTTTGATATTTTATCAGTGTTAGCTTTTTGTGGAAGCAAGTCTCGGCTCTGGTGGAATTGGCGCCTGTTTGTGCTAAAAAAATATTCTAAAAATAGCAACATCTGAAAATTGTCATGTGAGTACCACGCCAAAAGCGTCGCCCAATTGACATGAGACATGTTTTTTATTGGTTTCAAATGCATTTATGTGGTTGGCAGAATTCTGCACGAGGTCAAGGAATTCCTCCGCCACCCGCGTTGATGAATAGCTCACCCGCGGGCCCGGTGCCACAGTTACTTCAAAACTGCGCTATGGGCGAGCAGCAGCAGACCATGTTCTGCAATCCCACCTACCATTCAGTACAGCAGGTAGTGTTGAGATTGGTCGGAGTGACGTGTTGGTGATGCAGTAGTTGGTGTGGATTTTGTGCAAGTGGATTTTTTCGATTAATCATTGCTCAGATATGGTGAAATTGTTTGGTGTGTAGACTGCGTTCCTAATCTAGCTCGTTGATTTGTTCACTGAATCTGCAGTTTTTGGTATAATCGATTTGACAGTCCCTTTGCGTCACTTTATATCTTATTCACTTGACACTGTATCGTTAGGTGCCAGAGCAGAGCTTTATTTGCACAAAATTGAACGTTGAAGATGGAAAAGAAGCTGAAGTTGCTTGGTCAACCATTAGGTTACGTCATTAGGTTACGTTACGTCCGATTCATACTGTCTTGAATCGGACTTCGTTTTCAAATTTTTGGCAGCAAGCCGCCTGTGTCGCATTCAGAGTGGTCGAGCCAGAGTTATCGATTCCACTGTAGGTTAACGCCCCCACCGTTCTTATTCGAGCAATCTAGTTAGCGATATGGGTGTTCCTCGGCTACAATTCTGAGGACCGATGTCACTGTCGTGGTCAGCTCCTCAAATAATCCTCCCCCCTGGGCGGCGATTCAGAGAGAGATGTTGAATAATTCTCAACTACCTTAGTTAACGGTCGGGAGGTCTCCGGTAGAAAACAGGGAAGACTCTTCGACGAAAAGCTATTGTGGCGTCGAAAAACGAAAGCTGAGAACAAATCAATTGGGCTCAGATCTGTCATCATTATTCCGCTGTGTGCTATGTTTGGTTTTAGTTTGCTATACCGTGAATACCAGGCTGTTAGCAATTCTATATTACTACTTGAAAAGGGACTAGGGTAATAAACAACATCGTACTTTTTGATTACTTTGCGGAAAACAAAGAATTTTTTCAAGGCCTATATTAGTACGTTCTCATTCTTATTGTTACTTTTGGACAGCTAAGTTGTTCTGTGCTCTCTCTTTGGTGTGGAAGTCGATACATTGTGCTATTGTAAGAGTGTTTTGGTGACAGCGCTGCCTGACTTCATGCATTTTCGCTGTACACTGCTCGCCGCTTGCGTTCTGCTGCTTGGAGAACAATGCTTAACGTGCGAGTCCTCTGTTTTCCTTCCATTTGAAGGAATTTCCAGCCTTTTCAACGCTCGCTTTTGGAGAACCTGCTGTTTGCAGACTCACATATGCGAGTGGTGGTGCATGTTCACGACAAAAAAAAAACACGTGAAGTTGTGGATTAGTGTGTTGTCACGAATACAATCTCCGCAAATAGCAACGAATTAATATAGGGTGCATGCGAATTGTCGAAATGGTGGAGATTCTAGGAAATCTGCGTCATCATTAATTTATTGCGTGAATCTGCAGTGCCCGTGGTCATGAAATAGAGTTGTGTCGTGGAAGGCGTAGCGTATTTACGTTCATTTGAAGTTTCTCTCAGGAAGGCGATTGTGTCACAGCGACTATGGTGCAGGATATAAGTGATGGCGAAGTCGATATGTCAGGAATACCTCAACAGGCAAGTTCTGTAACCTCCACCTACCGTAATAATTGTCATTAAATCGTTATGCTGGTGTTTTAGGTACTCAGCCCTGCTCCTATTGATCGCACAAGTCTCAGCCCTCCCAGTGACACTGAGCTTCGGAATGCCATCGAAACGAACCGGACTTTTGGCTGTAAGTCCTTCGGTTCCTTTAATTTTGGATTTATTGCCAGAACTACGCCAAGTAATTTTCCTTCCCGAAAATGAAGGCTTGTCTAATGTGGAAGACTTGATGTTAACCCAAGAAATTGTAATACTGGTTTATCTACACGCTATTATCTTGCATGTGTTCAAAATTTCCATGAAGCGCATTTTGATTTATTCTTCTTACACTTTAAGTTCTTTCATGCTAGTAATAACGCAAATGCTGCAATAAGGCATTGCTTTTGATCAAAATGCTTACAGATCTTTCTTAGTGCCTTCAAGTTGTGGCATTCGACTTTTATTGATATGGTCCGATTTTGTACTTCCTAAACCTTTTATTTAAAATTGTTTTTAGTCTCGGATACGCCACTGTCCCCATCAAATCCATTCTCTATACAGCAGCTTCCTACCGTCTTGCCAACGCCACCTGTTGGTCCAAATCTTAACGACCCCTACACTGACATTGAAGTGAGTTATTAGCTGGCTTGATTAGAATTACTTGTTTGTCTTTAAATGAATCCAATCAAATTTCGGGATGACTGTACATTTTTATTGACTTCTAGGTGAAAATAGCTGATCTGGGTAACGCTTGTTGGACCCATCACCACTTCACAGAAGACATTCAAACAAGGCAGTACCGCTCCCTCGAAGTCCTTATTGGAGCGGGCTATGGGCCACCTGCTGACATTTGGAGTACTGCGTGCATGGTAGGTGCAGTTTTAAGCAAAGATGAGAACTCTGTTTATTTTCAAACAGCTGCACGTATGTGTATTTGAACACCACTTGAAGGGAACGTCTTCAGTACATGGCGCTCACAATTTCCATTTCTTTCAGGCGTTCGAACTTGCTACAGGAGACTATCTCTTCGAACCTCATAATGGCGACAACTATTCTCGAGATGAAGATCACCTCGCTCATATTTGCGAGTTACTGGGGTCTATTCCTCCATCAGTATACAAAAAAGGACAACACTGGAAGGAATTTTTCAACAAGGTTCGAATTCGATTGTATAATATTTCTTGAAATTTCACGAACATCTATTCTTTTTAGCAAGGTCGCTTGCTTCACATACATCAGTTGAAACCGTGGCCACTCCTTGACGTTCTCCGTCAAAAGTATGACTGGCCGTTCGAACAAGCGCGACAATTCGCATCGTTCCTAATTCCGATGTTGGCTTTCGACCAGGTGAGTAAGCTGTCTATTCTGTTGTTCCATTCCAGACTTCTTCGCTGTTTGAGCTGCAACGTCATTTTATTCAATGCTATTAGAAATTTGAGAAAATATTCAGCATTAGCTCACCATTGCGAACGTGAATGTTGCTATAACTTGAACTCCATTTCAAGGAATGTCCACACTAAGTTCCAAGAAATAAAGTTACACTGTTACTGAAAAGTTGCATTTCCTGGAACGTAGTTGGAATATATAACATTGTTTATTCACGTCGGGGATTGGTTTTTCTGATCTTGCGGGGTAAAAAGAAGTTTGCACTTCGGTTTTCTGTACAGCAGTTAGTGTTTCATGGCAGAAAAACTTGATGATTTCAATTTGGTTGTTTGCGAGAAATCCAACTTCGGTGGCGATTTTTACAATTAAACTGAAGTTAGAGGTAGTTGAATTGCGCAAGGTCGGCACAGGAAGGGTGTATTGGCTTGTGGTTAATCTCGTTTACTTCTTACGCGTAGAAATTTTTTTCATTGTGTAAAGCGCTTGGAGGTTTTTTGTGTCTTCTGTTTTTATACAATAATCTACGTGACCCTTGTTAGCGTTTTTGGAAAAGTTCATGCTGGGTTGAACCCTTCACAGTTCCCCTTGTCATTGCGGGCAAATGTAAGAACTGATCGCAATTGAAGATTAACTCTATCGCAGGAGTTGGGCACTTCTCTGTACACTTCAATGTCTTCGGCAGGCATTAGACAACCTCGGGGGCGTCTTTATAACAGTCAGAGGGTACAGTTAAACAGTTCGTAGGATGTATGAAATTGGAATGAAGTGTATATCCGTCTTTATAAAGGTTGATTTCTGAGATTTTGCAAAGCCATTGTTAACTTTCATTAATTTTCGGGCCTAAATTTGAAAATTTTCTTTCACGCCGTACCCCTTTCTTCTTTAAATCTTCTGTAGTGCTCTGTTTTCCTAGTTTCCCTACGGTACAGTGAAAATAGCTCAGAAGTCATATTATCCAGTGTTCGAGTATTGCTATTGCTGTTGATTTTAATTGTAACAGTTTAGGACGAGAGGATTACAGCTGCACAAGCATTGGAGCATGATTGGCTAAAGCCGTTCGGCGGCAAACCGCCGCCACCTGATGTCCCAATCGAGGTATGTCTTCCGCCTGACTATAATACATACCTCAAATTATTTAGCAATTCATAAACTTGTATTCAAAGCGTCCTTATTTGTGTATGGTGCGATCCTGCTCCACATCAATCTTCGTTACTCTACTCAGTTCAGTTTTGTCTAGTATAACTGACTCATTCACTTTCTAATGAGTGGAAGCAGATGCCTTTCAGCCACTCAATTGAGTTTAACCTTGACTTGATGGCGCATGCGGTGGATTTTTGCTTTTCAAATTAAGTTTTCAAAATTCACTTCCAGCGTTGTTACCTCATTCGGGTAGTTCGCATATTTGGCTTACATGGCACTAGTGTTGTTAATAGTTTCGGCCAATGTGCGAGAGGTCGTTATCGTAGTCCCAGTTTCCCGCAGGTCTCTCATCTTTATTTATTCAGAACAATCAACGAACCTCTTGTCGAATATTCGCCTCTAAAGATCTCATTATATCAGAAGTAAAGAAATAAGTGACTACACTAATCATCGTTTTCCATCGCAGCAGCGAAATAAGATGCTGCAATAGTCTCTGTTGCTTACGAGTTCCGTTACATACAGGTGCTGAGGAGGATATATCCCGACGGCAATATACCAGGGATGAAGGTGATGTCGAGTGCTGACACGTCTGCGAATGGAGGCGAACTTCGAGAAATGGAAGTTGATCCGATGCAGGCCCAATGTCGAAGTGAGATGTTCGACAATTCCGCTGAAGTATAGATGCAATTGCTTTGTGCTTGTTTGTTCACATAGTACATCCCGTCTTCTTAATTGTTTTCACATTTCTATCAAATAGTCGTATGAGGTCGACCACTTGATTGTGAAGCAATCTAACGCCTGTAGGTAATTCCCATCCAAATGCACAGTGTGGCGAATGTGGTGTCTGTAATCTCCTATTTTATGGGTCCAGATATCACTTCTGTGATTGACGAACGACAGCCTTCGATACTGTCCCTGTTCATAGTACTCCTTGCGAGTTACTCAACGTTTATATCGGCTCGGTGTCAATACTGTTTAGAGTAGTGAGTATCGTCGGTTCTATCCTGTCCACGATATCCGATCTCCTAATCAGCTGGAATGGAGATGCGCCAGCGCGTGTGTAGCATTCGCGCTCAACTATTTTCGTCTCAGTTTGTATAGTAGCCATGTTAGTCGATCGCTTTTGCATAAATATTGCGAAAAAGTGGCCAGCCTATAACACGTTACTTTCCCCTTGGTTCCAGTCACCATTTGAGCCGTGTTCCTTTTATAGTCGATTTTCTCCTCTTCAATTTCTATACATGGTCCCGAGGCTGATAAAGCGATAAAGAATGAGTAACCTTTGCGCCCTCTTTTATCCTTGAAGTATTCGTAGTTGTAAAATTTTGAGCGCGTGCGTGCATGTCTTATTTCTCTATTACCACTGAGGCGTGTGAGGATGATTCGTCACCGCCGACATCATGTGCTGGTCCCATGTGTTCCTTCTATGCCCGTACCCTGTTTATTGTGTCTCTGTGCCCCTGTGAATTTATTGAGGTGAAGCATCAGCATCCGATCTGTCGTCGTTCTCGTTTATTCATTCTATTGACGCGTTAACGCGACACAGAGTAATGAAAGTTTACAAACATGACTTGTTTGTCGTAGCATTGAACAAGAACCCACTGAATCTAAAGGCGATTTTCGTAGATTAATTTTACCCAACGGGCATGACAACCAAGTGCGTAATCTTGATTTGTGCATTATGTTAATCTCAAAGAGGATAGCATCTAGCGTGAAATTGCAGTCACTGGTATCACTGGTACGCACTCTATCATTTGAGTAACTACGTATCATTTTTCTGTATTACGAGACAATTCGTGTGGAGATCTTCAATATTTATCTGCTACTATTTCAGCCCTTTTTCCCACTAGCTGCAAAAAACTAAGCAATACTATCTGGTCTGCAGTAACTGAACATCATGAATTCTCACGACTTCGGAGGTACGCTCATGGGCTTGGGCAATGCGGGCGAAGGATTTCAGCTTACCGCGCGTCAGGAAATGTCAGATCGATTTGAGGCATCTCACCGAGTCGGTGAAGCTCAAGTCTCTTCTCGTCTCGCCTCGAGCTCAAACTCACCAGTGATTCTAAGCAGACCCGTAGCGTCTGAACAATCATATTGTTAGCACTGTTGTGTTGGCACGTGACGACAGTACTGTGCTGGAGTATGTCGAAGTCTGAGCATTCCTAACAGGGACCTGACGTTAGTCGAGGAATAGAAAACAAAGTCATTGGGTGTGATCCAAATGAACGAAAATTTCCGGATCTCCGGAGAATTTCAGTGTAATTGCGAGATAGTGAGATAGATGTATGGTTACTGTTATGCAAGGAGGAGGAGATTAGCTAAGATAGAAATCAATATAAAGAAAGTTACTAGTTAGCCTCATCAGCATTGCGGGTTTACTCTCATGGTCAGAGAGCGAATGGTTACAACAAGGCCCTGCATGCCAATGCTCACCAGCGCCGAGACACAGCACATCGCATTGCGAGATCTATTGATAAAAGTTTCGGGTGTGAAACTACATGAAAGCAACGCGAAAAATCACATAGATCGCCACAGTTAAATAAAACGCAACAAAAATAGCGAAAGCCAAAAAAGGCAAGTGTAATATTGATAACCTTAAATAATGGGAACGGTTCGCTCAACGGAACGAATAACTCTGAGTGCTCCAGTCACGTGCACTTGGGTTGGGAATTCAACATGACCAACGACTTGAGTCCAGAGCTGGACGGGAGGAAACGAGCGGCTTGGGGCGCTTTCAAGAGCGTTGAAGAAGTAGTGAGGAAGACACCCGATTCCACGCCCATCTCTTCGAATCTACGGTTCTTCCTGCGTTGACGTACGCTTCAGAATCCTGAACGTTACGCAATCAGGACGATCGTCCGATTTGCGTCGCACAACGAAGTGTAGAGAGGAGGATGCTCGGAGTGACTCGCTTCATCCAGGCAAGAGGCGGCATACGGAGCTCCGAGCTACGTCGACAATCGAAAATGAGAAACGCAGTGGCATGGGCCAAGTTGTAGAAAACCAGGTAGGGCACGCACGTAATGCGATTCCGTGGCGACCGCTGGACGAAAGCCGTTACTGACTGGATTCCACGGGACGTCAGAAGAACACCAGGGCACCCACCCTTGCGCTGGTCAGACTTTTTCGTCGAATCCCTGAATCGATCGATTGGATGCTCTTCGTGTACCTCGAGCGAGTAGAACCCAGTGATCTACCATGGCACGTGACAGGTCGAATGGAGACGTTACTGGCTCCCATCGATGATCAACGGGACGACAGGTGATACAGGTGCATGGGAACAACGGGTTTCAGCTAGAACAGTATTATAACGGCAACAACTACATAGAAATGGTGAGAATTCAAACAAATGAGAGAAATCCTCAAACACGGAGGACGAGAGAAACGGGATGGATGGGTGGCATCTGGTAGAATTAGCCCGGTGGCGCCTACTGGTCCGAGCGGCTCTTATAGCAACAACAGATTTCAAGATAACGAGGTAGATTAAGGAGAGCGCAATGAGGTGCCTAAATTTTATTTGTACTTCACCACACTTCAACCGAGTGTACGAGTTGTATCCGGACCATAAGGTCTGAGTAGAACGGGAAGAAGAATAGAACGGACAGCAGTAAGCAATTTATTCATAATATCAAGACAAAGAGCTTGAACGACAAACAAAATAGATGATGCGAGGGTGGGCCAGGGAGGCGAGATGCTGGGACGATGGCGCTGACGATGATGTCATGAGCGTTTAATGGCGCACTTTTAAGGGCACTATCGCCCGTCACTATCTTGAGTCTTGACTGCACGGCCTGTTGATCTACCTCCCTCGAACACAAGAAGATCAGTATTTTATTTATTTATTTATTTATTTATTTATTTATTTATTTATTCAAGAATACTGTCGGGAGGGCCCACTTGGGGGCCAAAAAGGCGCGCGCTATAGGAGGTCAGCGCGCGGGAAGAAGAGGCGCCAACACTAGTACCCCGACAGTATAAAAGTAGCAGGCGACTTCCCACTTCAGCTCAGTACTTCCGACTACCCCACCACACCGCCGCTCCCGACATCCCGACCAGTTCGCCTCGACTGCACCGTCAACGAGCCGTCAATCGCCTATTCGACTTCTCCGGTTCAACATAGCACCCAAATCATTTTCGTTTTAGTATTCTGTGAATAAATCGTATTGCTGATCTGTGTCGTGCTGTATTCGAGAGAACCGTGACTGGGTAGAGCCCTTAATACATTACATGGGGGCCGAACCAATCCAGTCATAGCTCACGACTTGGCACATCACAGATCACAAGGGGCCTGAAGAGCCAGCAAGAAAGGTGCCGAGAGTAAGGGCACGTTTTGCGAGTAAGAAAAGGATACCACCGACAGTTGGGGTGGTGAAGAAAGGAAAGGGATATCGATAACAACCCGATATCGACAAGCGTAAGACTAGCGAAAAAAAAGAACAAGTGGTCGGTCGATAAGAAATCGATACTCTAAGAGAAATAGGGGAGAAGAGTGGTTCATCGATAGCGGATCGATACCACTAAGAGAAAGTATTGGGAAAAGGAGCGGCACATTGATAGTAGGTAGATACTACCGAATAGAAAGGTGGTGAAAAGACGAGCGTTCCAGCCATACATAGATCATCGATCGATTATCGAAAGGCGCGGGAAGAAAAGGGTATCGCAGTCACGCGGCACTTTCTCGAATCCGCCAGCACGCGCAAGGCGGTTAACCACATTCGACTCGTCTGTTGCTATACTGTTGCTGTTGCTATACTATCTCGCAACCTGTTACTTTCAGTTTTCTTTGCGAACCGTTTCGTTTGTTGAAACGTACGTCGAGAATCTCCGTGTGAAAGTTACTCTCGCAAGTTTCGAGCGTTAGAGTCAGTGTTTTTCAGAAAGAGCGTAAGTAATGGACGACGAAATCCACATGGAAGAAGCCGAAAAGGAAAATTCGCCCAGTGTGAGTTTTCCTCATGTTTTATTGAGAAATGAGTTGGAGGCACTGCTCAACACAGTTAAGGCTATCCCGCCACGCATAAGTGACGAACTACAGGAACATAAGATATCGGCCCGCTATAAAAGCTTGCATGGCCGTATGCTTAGGGAAGCATTAGATGGAGTGGCCCAATCAATAGAAAGATTGATCGCTAGCATTGAGACGACAGTAACATTAGACAGAGAAATAGGAGACCACTTAGCGAGGCAAGGTATAGAGGGTAAAGAGGACTGGTACGATTATTTGCAAACGGTTGAGAGGGACGGTGACGTCGTAATGAAGTTGTGTGAGGAGCTAGATGTTCAGCCATTACAGCTCGTCCACGCCATCAAAGAGCTCAAAGCCAGAAGTCGAGGAAATTGCGCAAAAGAACCAGAAGAAGCCGAAGAGCAAATAAATCAAGGTAAGGCACATGAACCTTGTGGAACGGAACAGGAACGCCTACTAAGGTCGTCGTTTCAGGAAATGACGACGATGAGACCCCTGATTGGAAATCGGTCAGAGTACAACTGGAACAATTGTGTGGAGAATTCGGAAAACAGACCGGCAAGCACAGGTCAGGAATCGAGCATGCATTTCTTAAGATATGTTCAGTCGTTATCGTGCGCTGACCCTGGCATATTTAAAGGGAAGCCTAATGAGAACTTTAATGAATTCATTCGGAGATTTCGTCGGAAATATAGTAAAGTTATTGAAGATGATGAAACATTGTTGGAAATTTTATGCGATGACCACTTGGGAGGTAGAGCGAAGAACATATTGAAAACACTCGCCTCATATATTGTGAGACAAGGCTTTGATGCGGTAGTCAAAGAGTTAGGACAGTTACTGTCGAACGACTCGGTAGCAGCTAGGATGAGGGCTTTAAACGAATTGCGGACAATACGAATTAGGCCAGGACAAGATGTCGTGGACTTTTGCGCAGCAATAGAAAGTGTAGGTAAGAGAGCGAACCCCGAAGGCTCATTAGAGGCAAAGTCATTGGAGTATGCACAAATTTTGCTCGAGAACCTACGAGATTGGCCCGAACATGTCCAGTTAATCAGTGCGCTGCACCGCGTAAGCCCGGAGCGCGCCTATGACGAAGTTAAACAATTGGCAATAAGTATAGAACAATCGAAGGCGATGTTTGGTGCCAAGAAAGTCGAGAGGCACCCGGATTGGAGGGCGAGATTCAGTTTCTATGAACAACGGAAAAACGAGGAAACAATAGTACGAGGAGGAAAGAATCAGGGGATGCAAGACCGCAGCGGTACTAGAGCCAGCATAAGGACATCACAGGGACCCACTAGCCAGTCCCGGGAACTTAGAAAGCCTCTACACGAAGAAGCTAGGAAATGCTATAACTGTTCAAGAAGCGGACACTTCGCAAGAGAGTGTCCGAGTAAGGCCGCAAAAGTAACGCAAGTCCAAAACCGTAGCGAACGAGCCTCAGCAGCGGAGGGTACAAGTGTGTCCGATATTATTCGCAAGATTCGTAGCTGTAGCGTAAAGGCTCCAATAATACAGCGGTCGTATGAGAACGCTGTGAGAGACACTTCGAAGGAGCCCAGGCTAAGGAACAAATATAACGGTCCGGAAAGAGTAGGAAAGTTGGTGCGAAGGAATCTCAACTTGCTAGGTCTAGTGGCACCAGCCCTAATAGACAGTGGGTCAATGGTAAGCATTATACCCATTGGTGTATTGGAGAAGGCACAACGAAAAGGATTCGATGTGGACTCACTAGAGACTATAAGCCAACGCGACATAGGTCCTCTATTTGACGCGTCGGATAACCGAATGGAGATCCTAGGTGCAGTAGTCATTGATGTAGAGCTGGAGAATGGTGGGAAAGGACTGGTAACTTTCCACATTACCCGACAATTTCAAAATGAGGTTTTGCTAGGAATGAATGCCCTAGAAAAGCTAGGGGTGCAGATAGTGGTCACTAAGTCGCAAAAAGAGACAAGGACAGTGGGACCCAGGCCCGAAGTGACTGGTAAGGGAGAAAAGCAAGACATCGCAAGGATAGCTAAGCGGACATATATCGCGCCACGAGGATCAGGCATGGTCGAAGTAAGCTGCGACTATCAAGGACCCCACGAGCTAGTGTTATGGTCTGGCAAAGAGGGGGTAGCAAGTGGAGTTTTCAAGATATGCAACCAACGGTCATCAGTTCCCGTCACAAACCACACGGACTCGGCCTTGCTTCTGCGGGAAGGAGAAGTAGGCCAATGGAGCACTGAAAAATGGCATGAGAAGTGGGAAGGGATGAACCCGTTAGTACTCGGTTCGAAACATTTGAGCGGATCAAAAGAAGAGAGGACAACTCAGTTGGTAAAGCTATTACAGGAGAACATGAGCACTGGAAAGGTAGATAGTGAGCTGATAAATGTCATAAGGAAACACGAAAACGCCTTTGCAGTCTCGGAGGAGGAGTTATCTCGAACCAATCTTGTCGAAATGGAAATCGATACTGGAGATAACGACCCGGTAAAAATGAAAACTAGACCGGTTCCCATAAGCGTAAGGCCTCTGCTTAAGGAGTTACTAGAGAACCTTCAGAAACGCGACATAATTGAGAAAAGTTCTTCACCATGGGCGTTTCCGATAGTCTTGGTGGAGAAGAAGGATGGCACGCTCAGGTTGTGTGTAGACTACAGGGAGTTGAATAAAAGGATCAAGCAGGATTCGTACCCTCTCCCGACAACGGAAGCAATACTGCAGAGTCTGGCAGGGAAGAAATTCTTTTCAACCCTCGATCTTTGCAGTGGGTACTGGCAAATTCCCTTGTCAGATATGGCTAAGGAAAAGTCGGCGTTTACCACACCGGAAGGACTGTTTCAGTTCAAGGGCACTCCTTTTGGTTTAAGTACAAGCCCAGCTGTTTTTCAACGGCTCATAGACACGGTCCTGCACGATTTGTTGGGCCAGGAGGTTTTCTGTTATATCGACGATATTATTGTTTGTACGGAAACAAAAAGAAGACATCTTGAACTACTAAGCAGGGTCTGCGAGAAGTTGGAACAAGCAGGACTAAGGTTGAAAGCTAAGAAGTGTGTGCTACTCCAGAACAAGGTGTCATTTCTGGGACATCTCATCGACGAAAATGGTTTGCACATGGACTCCGAAAAGGTAGCGGCGGTACGAAATTATGAGAGACCAAGGAATGCGAAGGAATTGAGGACTTTTCTTGGAATGGCCTCGTACTACAGGAAATTTTGCCTCGGTTTCGCAAAGTATGCAGGGTGTCTTTTCCGATTAACATCAGCGAAGACAAAATGGTCCTGGGAGGAAGAGCACGAGAGGGCTTTTGCCAGAGTAAAGGAAATGATCTGTAAGGCACCAGTCCTAGCGCAGCCGGACGTAGAAGCCGCGAGAAAGGGCGAAAGACCATTTATAATCTGTACAGATGCATCAACCATGGGACTGGGCGCGGTACTGTCACAAGAAGGGAAAGATGGAAACCTTCATCCCATATTTTTCGCGTCGAAATCTCTAAGTAGAGCGGAAAAACGTTACCACGTCACGGACTTAGAGGCTTTAGCGGTGGTTTTTGCTCTTAGGAGGTTCCACATGTTCGTGTATGGTTTACCTACGACGGTTATGACGGACCACCAGCCTCTTACGGCACTTTTTCAGAGAAATAACGTCTCGGCACGGGTGCTCAGGTGGGCACTAGAGGTACAAAGGTACAATTTGAAAATCAAGTATGTGAAAGGTAGAGCAAACGTCATAGCGGATGCTTTAAGTAGAGGACTGGTTAGCAGGGATGTAGAGTCACTAGAAGGCGAGAACGAAGCAGTAGTAAATTCAGTACGAGTAGCACATAAGACCAAGCGGCTGGAGGAATTGGAAACAGATCCGCTGTTCGGTGTAGTAGTTGAGGGCATATTGAACGGAAGGACGGAAGGAGTAGTAAGAATACCTGGACGCAGATATCCCGCCCGCATGACCGATTTCGTAATAGAGCAGGGAGAGCTGATGATGTACCAATAGGACGGCTCACTAGTTTTCGTGGTACCAGAGAATGCGAGGTACGAAATTTTCCACGAAGCCCACGCAGGACAATTTGGAGGGCACTTTAGTGCGCAAAAACTGTTAAACATGTTATCCAAGCAAGTTTTTTGGCCAAATATGGCGCAGGACATTCATAAATGGTCTAAGCAATGTCAGAAGTGTTTCGTTCATAATCACAGACCAACTGTTGTTCCGCCATTGAAGCCATGGGTAACTAGTAGACCATATGAAGTAATCGGCGTCGATGTTCTAGAATTAGGAACGACGACTAGAGGAAATAGATACGCTGTAACCGTCATCGATTTGTTTTCGAAATACGCGGCGGCGTATGCAGTACCCGATAAGACGGCGCGCACTATAGCTCAAACGATTTTCGTTAGATGGATTGCAGAGGGCTGCCGCTGGCCGAAAGTGATTTTGTCGGATAGAGGCGGCGAATTCGAGAACAAGGTGATGGAAGAACTCATGGAGATTACCAAAATTAAGCACACGTTGACGAAGGGATACAATCCTAGGGAAAACGGTGCAACGGAAAGGCTAAATGGAACCATTCTAGCAATGCTACGTAAGGCGACAACGGTGCCTACTGAGTGGGACGTACGACTCCCGTTTTGTTTAATGGCATATAATATGACGCCACATTCGGCTACCGGGGAAAGTCCCTATTTCATACTCCATGGGAGAGACCTTAATTTCCCATCGGATATTATCCCTAACGCGGGACTTTCATGGAACTCAATTGATAGGGATATCAACGATTACAAAACGGAGCTCCTGCAGAGTGTGGCAGAAACGCACGAAAGAGTTAAACAGTATAATGCACGAGTTAGGGAAGTCATGAAAGAGCGCTATGACGAGCGTAACAAGGTAGACATGGAACGGCATCCAAAAGTAGGGGATAGAGTATACGCACGCGCACCTAGCGAAAAAGGAAAAAGCAGTCACCCAAAATTAGTGGCGGAATGGGCAGGACCATTCAGGGTAATCGAAACCAGCGAGAATTCAGCGCTCATAACCCGAATAGGTGAAAATGTAGAGCCTATAAGAGTTCAATTTGATATGCTGAGAGTCGTCCCCAATTATATTTCCGACGAAAGAATCGATACGAAAACTAATAGAGGCAAAAGAGGCAGAAAAAAAGTGTTTACCGGAGACGAGAATATGTAAAGTAACAGAAGGTTGTTGCAGGAAGGCAGCGCTGCTGAGCCCACTAGAGAAAGGGCACTTGCTTTTCAAGTGCGCAGACGACTGCTTCGAGGGCGCGAAACTTGGAGACATCGAAGGAGTACAGTTTCCTGGCGCCGTGGCGAAAGAAGATTTCGAAAATGTTTGGACGGCTTGGTTAGCCTGCAGTATTTTCCGCCGATACGACATCGATCTAGGGACGAAGATAAAGCTCTATCGCAAGGGACACATTTGTTTCGACGCGGACTCGTTGAAGCTCGTACTCAAGTTCGCTTATGAAAGATGCGTCGATTGAACCGAATTTCTATGCAATACGAAGCATATAGCCGACCATACGCACATTGAGAATCAGGATGTTCGTCGCTCGTACGACGAAGCTTTGCAGAAGATTCGAGAAGAAATTGAGGACCAAACCGTAAGGAGTCGACCGAGAAAAACTGGTCCAGTAGGGTATGCCACGTTCGAAGGTGCAAATCCGATGGAGCGTGATGGTATACGTGGAGGTATCGTCACCAAGGTTGTTACCAGTTTCGAAAGACTGGTCGAAGTTCTCGAGGAGTGGAAAACGTGGCGTGCTTGGGTCATAGTCTGGCCGTTAGATTCTCAATTCAAGGATGACATTCCTGGAAGGCTGTTCAAGTTGGCCAAAAGCTATCTGGAAGAAGGCGGTATCATCGTGACCGCTTGGCCGCCTGTCACGTCGAGCAAGCACAAAAAGTGGATAGGACTCGCTGACTTGTGGAAATCGTTTGATGACGCTATTTGCAATATTACTAATGTTGATCAAGTATTTGTCACGTGTAGCAATACTGTAATAGATGGTAAATTGTTTATCGAGGCCGGCGCTCCGGAAGCGGGCGCGCAATATTTCAGTAACTATGTAGGCACAGCACCGCCCAAGAATGTTTATGAGGCGATCAGAAATCGCGCAATAGGCGCTCGATTACCGCCGATGATCACGACATCGAGGACGATGTCTTCGAGGAGGGAGGGCATGTCGGGAGGGCCCACTTGGGGGCCAAAAAGGCGCGCGCTATAGGAGGTCAGCGCGCGGGAAGAAGAGGCGTCAACACTAGTACCCCGACAGTATAAAAGTAGCAGGCGACTTCCCACTTCAGCTCAGTACTTCCGACTACCCCACCACACCGCCGCTCCCGACATCCCGACCAGTTCGCCTCGACTGCACCGTCAACGAGCCGTCAATCGCCTATTCGACTTCTCCGGTTCAACATAGCACCCAAATCATTTTCGTTTTAGTATTCTGTGAATAAATCGTATTGCTGATCTGTGTCGTGCTGTATTCGAGAGAACCGTGACTGGGTAGAGCCCTTAATACATTACAATACACATTAATTTTATTTAAGAACGTATTGATCCTTTATAATAAACTAGAAGGGCATACCAATCATCAGAGATAATTAACAATTCCTTAAATAATCAGTGTTTGTCCAGTGACTCAATCGCCTCCTCCCTTTGGCTGAGCGCCCGACCCCTTTTTCGCGGCGCCTAAAAACATCTGATCTTCCACATGTGTGATCCCTCGCGAGCCCAGGCCCACCTAACTAGTAAGACTCCGGTACCCCGAGCAAGGACTGCTCCACTCCGTCTGACCTAAACTGTCAATGACTCGGCTCTCCCCGCTCCGGAGCTGTTTCTCGGACCGATGCATCCTCTTTTGCGCTCGCGTTTATTTTTCCTCCCTGCACTCCGGGGCAAGATTTGTGCTCATGATGCCGATAGGGCCCTGCTTTCTGATTCATTGACAATTGTTCCAGCGCCACCAACAACTCTAGTTGCCTAGCACATGCGTCATAGAGCAGTCGTGCTTGCCGTTCGGCACTAGCTTCTAAGCGTGTGTTAGCATGGCCACAGCGAACATTGGAGATCCGGTATTAGCTCCACCATTGGTAACAGGCAACTTGCGAACCACCTGTGCCAGCAATTCTTCATAGTGCTCCAGCAGTGCAGTCAAATGCGAACGCGTTTTTTCCGCCACGCGATACCACCATTGTCGTTCTGACGTCCGGGCCCGGGGAATAGGTACAATTTGCTGCCACAGGCACATGTGTACCGCGTAGACGAACCGCAATCGAGTTCCACGTCATAGTTCTTCCAACGGTAAAACGAAGATGACGTGATCTATGTCATCACCAAATAACTCAGTTCGTTTTAAGTGGGTGCCGCGAAATTGCCGATAGTAAATTTTTTTCGTGCTCCGTAGTCCGTTCACGCGCTTTAGAGTACGTAAACACTGCGGTACGATGACAATGACTTTGCGATGCTCTTGTTCCAATTCGAGTTGAATCTTCGGCGTCCACGAGAGGTCTCTTGCCAAGCACCATCCTATTTCAATCACGTGTACATGGACGCAGCTCCAACCTGATATGCGAGCATGCCGCACTACTCCATCCCTCCGTGCCATGCTGGCGGTGTTAGCGACATGCATGTAACGTGACCTCAAGGATGCGTAGGCGAGTGCTGTGCTCCTGGGTATGACAAGCCTACGTTCAGGGTTGAACATCCATTGAACCTTCTCGCGAAGCGTTCCACACCCCTGGCAGAGCGCGATCTGGTCGCCTCAAAGACGGTGTCGACGCGGTGCGCATGTGCAGGTTGCGGGAGCCGCGGTACTATATCTCAGCCCGTGATGCTCGCGCTGACACTGCAACGGCGTGACTCCGTATGCAGCACTCCCGGTAGTATCGGCATGGCTTACTCTTGGCACCGGAATTCTACATATAGACAATTCATTGTGTCTACAACGTCGAACTCCCTCTTGTCTCTGAAAAAGAATTCATTAGACGGCGTGCCATTATCCTTTTCGATCTCTCTTTTCACAGACACAGCTTTACGACGAAGCTTCCGCCCTCTAGTCTTGGGCCTACACCTCATCTGGGTGAGGGACGTTCTGCACGGAACCCTAATTGCCAACTCATGGCGCGCGCAAGGTGACAGTACCTGCGGACCATTGGCGAGTTCACCGCGCGCACATGCACCCTGGTCCCCGCCGCACGCAATCTTGGCCACGCTCCTTGTTGAGGCGATGGTGACCCGACCGACGAGAAGAGTCGTCGGATCGATCAGATCGGCAGCGAGAGCTAGCTCGCCGATAAAGAGGGCGCGTAGGGCACTCTAAGGAATCGAACATGTAGAACACCTACACCTATATTAGACTTTCGAGCTCTATTCAATGAGCTTAGTCGCATTTCGGGGAAACTGTCGAGAACACAATTCTGAGCCAAAATTGCGTATGGGTTTCAACTAGAATATTTGTTTCATCAAATAACTGGAATCGAATGGAGAATTAATGGCGATATCCCATTCATATTCCACGCCCTGTGACGTGCCTGGATATTTTGACACAAAACACCGTTACTTTTCTAACCACTCTTCCATAGTATCGACCAGCAAATCGATGAAGCAATGTTATTTCAAAAAACCATACAGTTTCTATTTTACACAATACATCAATACTTCTCTTTCGACCTTTAGTCTTCTATCAGTATCGCGCCTCCTAAGACGCTTTATTTCATCGCGGTTCCGAAAGCAAATTAGGGGAGCTAAATAATTTCCATAGAGTTGATGTTCTACAAGCCTTTACCGTTATTTTCCGTTGCAACGTGCAATTTCCTTTCAGGATAAGAACTCTCAAGAGTTCAATAAGAGTTTTTTTGTATTCAGTATTTGACATAATGAACATCATACATCTGCATAAAACTTGAATTCAGAGTTGAGTCGCCGTCGGCACCCAAAAATAGATTTTTGTCGATGTTTTAAATGAAATTTTAGCATAGAATTGTGTTCTCGACAGTTTTCCCCAATGCGATTGAGCTCATTGAATAGAGCTCGAAATTCTGATGTAGGTACGTGTAGGTGTTGCGCATGTTTGACTCCTTACAGTGCCTTACGCGCCCTACGAATCAGCGAGTGATAACTCTCGCTACCGATCTGGTCGATTCGATGACTCCTCTCGTCCGTCGGGCCACCATAGCGTTAACGAGGAGCTCGGCCAGGCCAATATCTTGTGCGACGGGGACCAGTGTGCACGTGCACTGGGTGAACTCGACAATGGTCCGCAGGTATCATCACCCTGCGCGCTCCATGAGTTGGCAATTAGGGTTTCGTGCAGAACGTTCCCCCCACCTCATCTCATCGGAACGCACTCTTAGTAAGTCAATCTGGATTGTTAGCGGCTCTTCATTATCCTATAGGCGAGATTAAAGCAGACATGTCGTATATCTCCAGCACCCGGAACGGACCGTCCCAATCAAACATTAACTTCGGGTGATTACTGCGTCATTTTTCCATGGGGTGAAGCATGAACACCCTTCCTCCAATTTTTGGGAGCTTTTCGCCGTCCACCTGCTGCCGCTCACTATAGTTTACCATCCGCCGACAAGTATCGCCGTGCTCCTTCGGTTGCTCTCTGATCAGCTGCATGCAGCAGCTCTGTCTTGTAGTCGTCTAAATCAATTTGATATTTCTCCACGTGCTCCTCAGGAATTACGTTCGACGGCGGGTCAGCCCAGCCCAGGATCGATCGCGCGACCGTGCGGATGTCAGTAACGCCTCTTACTAATGCACCGCGCAGGACCTAGACTGAGAGTAACCTTTAATAAATTTTCCAACTCTTACCGTCTGTCATTAAACCTCGCGATGAGTCTAATATAGTGGAATAGTGATAATTCAGCTGGACACCAAGGTTGATATACACAGATTTATTACGTCCTACGTTTATGTGCAACTGCCTTCTTCAGAGCCTGGAAGAATCAAAGTGAGTTTGAAAACGCAAACTAAGGAAAACGCGACCCAACCACATAAGCCAAGGCGGAAGTGCTACCTTTACATAGACAGCGATGGAGATGAGGAAATGAGATCACCTCCAGGTAACACCCCCTGGCATGCCAACAGCCGACTGACTTTTGGTACAAGCCCGCACAAGTCGATGAACGAGGCCAGCTCCTGGGTCATCGCCACGCGTTCTTCCTTCCTAGTGATTGCAGGGTTTCAGACAGCGATCCACAGCGCCCCTAGAGTCTAGCTATCACCACCTCAACCATCGCGCCTTTACGCACCCGCAAGCTGTGCTTCCCTAGCGGCTCCGTTACATCCGATACGCGTCGTTCCCAAATGCTCTTCAACGGTCTCTCCAAGAGGACTGCCCGTCTCCTCGTCATACTCCGCGTTGCACTTTATGACATATACCACACCTGAAACCATACAGTCCCCTTGATTTCCCGATGGACAAACTATGCAAAGGCGTGTCGTGCATGCAGAATCGTACAGTCGATTCCTGACAAGACGAGCCTTAGGTTGGCAGATGACACGTCGATAACCCGAACAATGTTGTCAAGAACAGCTTTTCGTACCGAGCTGCCCACTTCAGCGCTTAGTTCATCTGAGACAAACGGCATATTGAAAGTGATTTGGCTGTCGTCCTGTTGCCGTGTTTCGTCATGGATTCCGATGTGAGACGATGTTGGGGCATGCTCTGGGGATATCCGTTTGATATTGAGGCTTTGGCTGCAACTTTACTTTGGCTTTAGAACGGATGAGATCACAAACTCTCTTCGATCTCCCACTATTCTCTTCCAGAGGGAACTTAGATAAGAACATTGTCTCTTAGACAAACACTCATTCAACAACTTATACACATGATCTTGCATACTGCGGCATTGTCGTCTTGAAGATATGTAGCTCGATATTCTTCATGTGCTTGTCCTACTTCGCTCGACAACACACCATATGCTGTTGCTTTGCTTGAATGAAACGTGGAACAACGCGGTGCCGGAGATATCTCTTGAGGAAGTGAACGGGTTGTGCCAGGCAAGCTTTCAGTCTCAGGGACAAAACTTCCATAACCACTCGTTAATATGTAGGTGGTGTAGCCAATTAGGATATTCCAAGTCCGACTGTCGTCATACCTCGGCATAATGTTGATTATTGCGGAGTAGTAATGCATCAGCTTGACACCACGATTTTTTATCAATCGGAAGTGACAGCACGAGATACGGACATTTATTGATAAAAGCGAGAAGTCAATGAAGACAACAAAGACGAATAAATAATAAGGGAGGACTACGCGGAAGGGCTACGCCGCCCTCCGCTGGTGGGACACACAGACTGCTTGAAAAGGACCATGGGCCCACACACGAAGGCGCCAATGCGAGAACGTGCCCGTAGCGGCGCCTTCAATAGATCACCCTGCTCCTATTGCTTTCCCAGCGCCTTACTTCACCCATCGTCCTTCTTGTACGATGGTTCTCATTCGCACTTACTCGACCCTCCGCTTCAGCGGGGGTGAGGGACCTTTGTTCGCAATTTCATTCTCTATCGAATGAGCTAGGGAAGAACACTCCTTCAGTAACCTTAACAGCTGTGGTTCCTAAACTTTTCTCTAAATCATATACCACATCCACGTTTTTCAATTTTAAACAACCAGCCCTTCTCAAAAGACTACTGTTCATTGAAACAAAAACTCCGATTCATGAAAAATTTCAAAGGTGTATCAATTGATAGATGTGAGAGTAGTCGTAAGGGACGGAATTTGCGACATTTCTATTAATGTCTATATGCAACTAGAACCTCAATCTCATGTGGTTCTTCAAGTAGCGTGCGTCGACATCTCACTGTAGAACTTTTTGATCTCTATAATTCACTCGTCCTGTTTGGGTCACATTTCTCAACCAATAGATGCGTCCCATAATTAGATGGTTACTTCACGCTCTTCATTCCAACTTTTCATAAATCGGAGTTTCACTATAGAAAGGGAACTTGACTTCTCATGAAATTATTACCTTCGTTTTCTCTTTCATGAATTATTGGTAAGTTCCGTTAGTGTTACTGAAACAGTGTTTTTACATAGCTTATAGAGAGAGAAATTCTGAAGCGACGACGAGTCACCGTCCACGCGGCCACCGCGGTAGGTGCGTCGCTGGGCGAGTAGCCACTAATTGTATCCACAGGAACTGGCACCGTCCCTTGGTTGAGCCGACATTGCGAACAAACGACACTCTCCCGCTTCAGCTGGGACCGTTCCTTTCTTCTCGCACAACTTTACAAATGATCAGCTTTTCTTTAGCGGTACGAACGAAGGAGGTGCACTCCTGAGTCGGAGGATCGCTAAATGATTGGAGTCAATTGTCTCAGTTGTTTTTTTTGTGCGACAAACCGCGTTTCGGAGTGACCAGAAGCAGCTGTTGCGACCGACATTGTTTGTTCTTGTTGAGGCGACTGGAATAGCGGGGACTGAACATTAGTTGGCTGTTTTCCACCGCCGCCGTTTGCATGACCTCATCTAATCGGATACGCTGGCACATAAGCAACCAGTTTCACGAAAATCACAAACTCTTGTTGTTCCAGCTACTTTACAGCTGTCGACGTCTCACCTCGTGGAACGATCTGACTTTTCAGATCTCTATTTCAAAAAGAAAGAATCTTTGAATTTCGATTTCACCTGAAAGGAAAAGGAGTTTGACGGAAGTGTTTTGCACAAACAATTTCACAACATCAAGGATTAGATGCTTCAAACATGTGTAATTCAGGCGACGAATTCTAAATAATGAGTTAAAAAGAACAGGTATCTAGTCCGCTGGGATAAAGGCGTAAAGGGCCGGTATTCTTGTTGAAATAAAGCTCAAGGTGTCGCGAGGCAGCTCCGCTGGTAAGCCTCACCCGCCGTGACCGCCCATTGGCCGGGCAGACGAGGATCTACCCTCACGTAAAGCGGCCGCCTTACTCCTCCTTTTTTATTATACACCATGTTTTATAAATAAATACTTATACAGAACTAATGTACACTACAGAGATCCAGTCTCCCATATAAGCGTCATGTAAGGCCCGTATACACCCTTACACGATATGGAGGTCCTGGCAAGATCTGGATTTTTTCAATTCTCTTTTGAAATTTTTTTCTCCCTCTTACAAAACTGATTGGCATAAAAGACACAGTATTGACCACTTTTTCTTTTCAACCAATTGGATGCCCCTGAACCTCGTCTCCGGCTGCAAACGAAGATACATCACGTGAGTATTTTTTTCTTGTTTTCATTTTTTCAAATGTGGATTCTGAAAAAAAATGGAAAAATAATTATTTTTTCCTAGAATTTTTCAAACGGACAACTACTTAGGATTGCACAAGGACACAGCCGTAATCATTACACACATAGTTCAAAGACCCACATTTTTCACACAGATCTCGCATAATAGATCTAAAGTTTAAGATATTAGGGCAAAAGTGCTAAATGCTTCAAGCTAGTGGATAGCGGTAAGCTATCGTGACATCAGAGACTTTTTGTTGAATTTCAAGAGTTCTTTCTTGAATACGTTCAGAGCAAGTGTAACAAAGCTTATTATTTTACAAGAAGAATCTGAATTACTTTCCGGACGGTGACAATAGAAGCGCGCAAGTTCAATTTTTCTCTCTTTTTGCAACTCAAAGTTCCCTATGTGAGATCCCGTATCGATGTAATGTTCCGAATGAGTATAAAAGCTCATACGATGCTAGTAGTCAATCAGAAACTACTAGAATCAGAACGTAGCCGGCCATCGTGGAACACAAAAACCCTCGGTCCCTTGGTTCCACCAACTCCATTAGGTAGCTCCTAATTATCATTTTCTATATTTTCAATGTTCTAGGGAGTAATTGAAGTTATGTTTACTTGATTAAACGTGCACGTTCAGATAAGCCTCATAAATTTTTGCGTCCGTTGTTCGAAAACATAGGGTACGGTAGTTCTAATCAAGAGCCTTCGATAACAATAGCAACAAGGCATAGGAAGCCCAGGGGCCGTATGCTCGTCTCTCCCCGCAACGAGTGGGGGAGTCCCCGCCGGTGCCCTCTACCCGAGATAGTACGCAAACGTAGGAGGAGGAGGCGGCGCGCGGGAAGCCCCTCCCCATCCCCAGCTATCTCGGATGAGACGAGCATGCGGCCCCAGAGCTAAGGGAGGAATCGCAGCTAGCAGATCCCCTACGGTACATGAAGAAGTCAAAATATCGTTGGGCTGGACACCTGCTTCGACGGAAGGACGATAGATGGAGCTTCCGTGTCACAGAATGGCTCCCAAGAGACCATAAGAGACCACTGGGATGTCCGCCAGCAAGATGGGCAGACTCAATTGCAAAGTCTTTCAGAAAACGGAGTCTCCCTCACTGGATGCAAGTTGCAGGAGATCGAGCGGTCTGGAAGAGTTGTGGTCCCCGCTGAGAAGATCTTCAGCTGAAGAAAGGACCATCAAAGTATTAAAGTAAGTATCAAGTTCTAACCACTGCATTTAAACTTCTGTCTGATCACCGACAATTAGGTACAGTAGTAGTGGCCCATTTAGGCAAATAATCGCAGACATTTACGGCCATGGGTCATGAAGATGAGCCACCTCGCTTTCAATTGCGTTTGACCAACTGATGCCTACTGGTTAGCGACGACAACTCAAACAAACAAGCCAACCTACAGTAACCGTTCAGTGACAACAACGATAGGAGTAAACATATTTATTACGGTAACATTGGCAATAACAAAGAGCAAAATAAAAATTTTTTATATTGAACAAACTTTACTGGAATTGTTTCACGTAACCTGAACGTTATCCATGCACGAAGCTTCTCTTGAGCGTGGTGAATTGGCTGGGAAGAGCGAGATAATTAGTAAATTGGAAAGTGAAACATTTTTCTCTTATAGAAACTCCAACTAACCGTCTTTGATCTCGCTTCCCTCCATTTCGCTACCTTTGCTCTTTCGTTCTCGAACTCCAGGGAGACTTCATCAACCTTCAACGTCTTCAACCATTCCTTTTCGTTAATTATCTTCCTTTCAAGCATCTGTTTTTCCATCAACAGAGCATTCACCTAAATCATAACAGTAGTTTAGCATAGTTTTAATCACTGCGCAAAAAATAATACCTGGCGATCCACAAGAACGTCTCTAGTACAGAGCTGTTAGGCCGACATGTTTTTTTCGCTCTGAAAACCCGTCCCCATTAGAAAATAATAAAATAATTCAAACTTTGCGTAGGAGTGTAGAACAACTATCAGACTAGGTATTCCAGGAGTTACCACTGACCACTGTTTTTGAAAGACTCTACCTACCGACATCATATTCTTCTCCTTCCTGTTCTGCTTCCTCATAATCTTCATCTGGGTGGCGATTCAGATTCCTGAACCATTCCTTGTAGACCTCTACACTCTCCGTTGTGCTCAATTCATACTGAATCTCGTGCACAACCTCTAGAATGCGATTCCTTCCCTAAAAAAATTCGAAATCGTTTCTCTTCGTTTCATTTTCCAATCACATTCAAAAAAAGCCACCAAACTATTGTTTCTCATTTGCGCAATTGCTTCCTTCTGGATATACAGCGCTGCTTCCATATCTGCTTCAATCATGTTTTCTTGAGAAGATATTCTTTTTCAAGCATGAACAGCATATTCTTCATCGCTTGGATTTCAGTATTCAGAGAATGAACATCACTATCTTATAGAACTTATACTTCTAAAACGTAAAACACTATATATGATACTCTTGAAATAAAAAGCAACCATTTCCTACGATCTAAAACAGAGAAATTTTGTTTTTTTTCTGTTTTCTCACTTATCAAAATATACTGCAAGTTCATTTATATATATATATATATATATATATATATATATATATATATATATATATATATATATATATATATATATATATAGGAATAGAAATTATATCAGCCTAAAACGTTATGTAAGATGGTCAGTCCTCAACGATAGCAGTTTCGATACCACACAAAGTCACCTGATGTAAGCCACGTTAGCATCGCTTATTATCCGTGTATCACCGTTGCCGTCCACAATAAGATTATGTACATATGTTGGAAACCAGTCGTGATCAGTCCCACCGATTCATTGAATATTCCACAACGAGGAGAACACTTCATCAGCTCATGGACCACTATATTTCTTTTTGTGGATTGGCAATGGCGACGACGATGCTCTTGGTATGGATTCGTATGTTCATGGTATGGATCCGCTTGCTCATGTTATGGACTCCTACGCAGATGGTATGGAGAATGCTGCCTCATGGTATAAATATCTGACAAGCTCGAGGACGATCTTACTTTGGAATGGGAGATGTCGGGAGGCAGCTCCGCTGATGAGCCTCACCCGCCGTGACCGCCCAGTGGCTGGGCAGACGAGGTTCTACCCCCACGTAAGGCAGCCGCCTTACTCCCTTTTTTTTGTTTTTTCATCGTATACCATGTTCTATAAATAAATACTTATACAGAACTAGTGTACACTACAGAGATCCAGTCTCCCATATAAGCGTCATGTAAGGCCCGTATACACCCTTACCCGATAAAGGATGTTTCCACTAAACTTGATTACACTTAACTTGAGTAGTCCCGGGGAAAGTAATGAGGAAAACTGTGCACAAATATTCGTTGAAATCAACAAAGTGAACGCAAATACAAAGTATAGAAGCGAATAGTAGGTTGGTGAATTAGTTGGGTGACGGCAGGCCGTCAACACCACCCACAGCGAAAGCTGTCGATGGGTGGTGATGGCGGTAGAGCGAACAGTGTGGATGGGCAACCCGTTTGGTGTCGATCTACTGGTGCTGCTGCCGCTGGTTGTATTATAGTTTTATGCTCAAAATGCAAAACAGTCAACAGCCTCGTTAGATATTATGACACTATGCTTTCCACCACTGAGGTCTAATTGTTGGGAACTGCAACCACTTTCAGCCCTTAGGGTAATTTAGTTAATTGAGACGCGAGCCTCGACCCACGTGCAAATGCATAAGAACAACAAATTCCAAGTCAAGCTCATGACTTCTATATAGTGCAGAAAACTATTTTGACAAAGACCAGTAATGCAAAAAAAGCTATAAAAATGTCCTAAAACAATTCAAAAAACAAATCAAAATCTCAGAGTATCGATTACAATGTGTGGAGATTACGCTCTATTTTACCGTACTGCGCCGTTTCTGAAGTAATCCCCGGAAAGCTTTGACGGACAACCCCAGCGACATCTTATCGTTCTTCAGTATGTCGCTAAATCTCGAAGGCATCTGTATGTAGAAAAGTTTGCCTTTACAAATGATCTCGCAACAGGCCTATACAAACACAACTCTCCTCGTCCAGTTTGAGTCAGAGAAACACCATAGAATGCTGGCGGGTTAACGGGGATCTTATGTGTCAGGATTTCAAATATCATTGTGAAATCCATTCTCCTTCGCCCTCTGTGCAAGGTAGGAAGTCCAAGCATATTTGCTCTTACAACACCATTGGGTAACTGAGTATATGCTAGGATAGCTATCAACAGCGTTCGAGTGAAAGTGTTTTAAACGCTTTCTAATAACGCGATGTCTTTCTTTTTAGTTGGGTCCCAAACTGAAGCTCCAAACTCAACTATTGGTCGCACATATGTAGGAGTTAGGATGACTTGGCTATAATTACCGAACAGGTGATGTAATCACTGAGACATCACCTTTATTCTCTATAAATCAAAACAACATTCACGTTAGGGAGACAGCAAGTATGGGGAAGGGAAAATTGGTGCCCAGTCGAGCAGCCTATCTGCTAATATCATGAGCTCCCAGTTTGATCAGCTGAGCTGATAAATGTGTAAGACACTGAGCAAGAACGACGAGTACTGACTTCTCCTTTCTGTCACGAGGCGAAATGTGGAGCCAATCACATAATCACGAGGTGAGTCATTTGATATCTCTCGTTGTCTACAGTTTCTTAGGTAGACTTTTCAAGTTTGTCAAAAATGCTAGGGATGGCTCGGCGCTTGGCCGCACAGACCATAGATAAGAAGCTTCGAGCAATTTTTTAGGCCTCTGACGTCGAACAGGTCGAAACGTTAGGCCATCAATAAAACTGATCCACCTACTGACCTCGTTCGGCGCAGCAGCATGAGAAACTTATAACATCATGCCAAGATTTCAAGAAGAGAGAACTTGGAGAATTCTACAGGGCTGAGTGTTATTCCAATCTCCGATAATTTTGCCGAGCTAAAATGCTCTGAATTACATAAACCCTCTATCAGAACATATTTTCTCGATTTGCTTCCACCTGCTTCCAAGCCATAATATTATAGAAATGAAAGGTAAAGATGTCGGCGTTGATCAGTCCGCGAAGGTCGCGGCGCCGCATTCGTGTTCAATTCAGATTCGTAGAGGCTTGGTGAATGCGTATTTGGCCTACAGAGTGACTTCCGGGGGCCAGCCGTTATACCAAATCAGTGTGTTCACCTTCCTAGGAAAGTCTGAGCCCAATTCACCGACCCCGGAGGAATGGAAGGCTTGGTTGGCCCAGGCGAGGATCGATCGACCGTGCGAGTGTCAGCAGATCCTCTTATCACTGCACCACGAGCGTCCACGGATGGGTACAGATAAGTAAGAAAGACGTAGTGCGGAGCGAGGGTGAAGCACCTACCTGAATGTGCCAGTCGAAATCCGAGAATCGGTTCCTTGGATAAACTGGAGAAAAACAAAAAATGCTATCATTCTATGTGTGGACTGTACTTCCAAATTGAGAATGAGTGTTGGACTCCTGACCTCGGTTTTCAAATTGACCTGCTTGGCGCAGGTCATAAAAGGAAATCCCATAAGAGATAAGATGACATGGGAAAGTCATCTATAATGGGATTACTGATGATGTGTATGAAGAAAGCACCCTTCTATGTTTCAAGAAGTTGATCGGTTCTCTCAATACTGGCTTGTCAATGCGGTTACCTATATTCAATAATGTAAGTGTTGTAAACTTGATCAGCATTTATTCTTCTATTGTCGCTGTGGCACTTTATTTTTGGTGCCATATATACAACATTCCAGCCTTTTGAAAACTTCACCGTTCTCCCGAAGTTCCGAGAACATACTAAGCAACAGTGCCGGACGCGCTGCAACGATAAAACGGCGGTAGCGGCGCCGCGAAGCGCCGAAACCCGTCGTTTTTGGATAACTTCACTAAAATTGGTTAACTTGCGAAAATAAGTATATATTAGAGCTCAGCAGCTTGAGCTCTATCCCTCCACATGCACTTTTCCCGAATTCGTGAGATTTGTTTTCAGTCGATTTTTTTGACCCCTCGATTTTCGGATCCCGTTGCCGCTTCGGTCCCTCGCCTGGTGACTCACCAGTGACTTGGCTCCGCCCCTTCTCGCCGACTATAAATGTGCGGCGCGTGTTTTCCTAGCGTCCCAAGCTGGGAATAGGGGGCCCCACGGGATGGCTCGAAGGAGCTACCACGCGGGGCTCCCCGTTGGGCATGGGATGCAAATGAACTGTGGTTGGGTCCTCCCGGATCACTACGCGTGGACACCGAAACGGCGCATTTCGGCGCTCCGAAGCACCGCTACCGCCGTTTTATCGTTGCGGCGTGTCCGATACTGTACTTCCATTTGGGGGTGATATACGTGATCTTCGAGAATGGTGCTCGGCCGCTTCTGTTAATCTGTTTTCGAGAGCGCGTTCTTATGTGTGTATCAGGTTTTAAGGGCCTCGTATAGTGACTCCGAAGTCTGCTGCACAAAACACAAACACAAAACCGTGTAGGGAAACAATGCTTCCGTATTTTTCGAAGTGATACTATTACGTTCAGCCGGTGTGATGCAGTGGCAAGAGGCGCTACTGACATCCGTACGGTCGAGCGATCGACCCCGGCCCGGGCTAACCAAGTCCTCCATCCCTCCATGGTCGGGTAAATTACTACCTGACTTGCCTGGGAAGGTAAAAACACTGGCGTGGTATAGCGGCTGTCCTCCACAAGTCATTGCATAGGCCAAATATGTTCCGGCATATGCCAGAACCCTTTGGCCCACCCGCAACGGGGGCGGGTTCAAGGGACCTGGTGTTGCTGGTGCCCCGCCGACACGACAGTCTTCAACAAACCTCTTTATCAAGCGTACGTGTCTCTGTCCACCGAGGCATTTACTAACAGCACAAACGTCGCCCAACACATTTGGGTGCATCGGCTGAAATTTTTAGTCGTTTTCTCTTTAGGATCGGCAAATCGTGCTGTCTTTGGGACTCAGTTAGCCCAAAAGCCTTCGAGGTCAGCAAATTTCGCTGCCCTTGGGACCCAGTTAGCCCAAAAACCTTTGTGGTCAGCAAATTTCGCTGTCCTTGGGACTCAGTTAGCCCAAAAATCGTGAAAGAAATTTCCCGAACCACCGCTCAAAAGCAACGAGACGTAAGCAATTTTCTCGAATCCAGAGAAGAATATGTCACTTCACTTTCATCGTAAACCAAAAGTTATAGATCGGTTCTTCCACTGCAAGTTTCGAGATCGAATCTAGTCACAACTCGAATGGTGTTATCTACTCCGCAGAGGCCATCACCAGCGCTGCCAATATCGAAGTTCTACCAAAAACTCGATCAATAAACCACCAAGCATCAGCCTTCCCAAATTCTACGGCACACCAGAGGAATTCCCAGAATATTGGGCGATATACGACCCTCTGGTGCACTCAAGTAATGACCTGAGCACCATTGAGAAAATAGTGCTCCTCAAAGATAGCCTCAAAGGAAAGGTCGAAAAGGTAATTAAAGGAAAACAGCCGATAGCAAAGAACTACGATTGGATAATCGACACGCCGAGGGATAAGTTCGGTAATCAACCTGCGATCAGATCATAGATCGTACAAAAACTTTTTGAACTGAAAGGGGCAGAAAATAATGCGGAAAGCTGCGACGACTGCGTCGATTCCATAAACTCTCTCATCAA
This sequence comes from Nippostrongylus brasiliensis, assembly GCA_030553155.1. Taxonomy (NCBI): domain Eukaryota; kingdom Metazoa; phylum Nematoda; class Chromadorea; order Rhabditida; family Heligmosomidae; genus Nippostrongylus; species Nippostrongylus brasiliensis. The sequence goes on from CP130734.1 coordinate 21,868,248, forward strand.
TCAAATGGTGTCCACTGATTATAATATAAGGACAAGTACTGAACCTATGTGGACAGAAACAATAATTCGAAAGTTTCCCTACGCTGTAATAAAAGGCGTTCTTGCAGCGTACAAGAATAACAAGGACATGACAATTAATGAACTCATAAAACTGCTCGAAAAAGAAATTTCTTCAGAGCTATTCATAGAAACAAACTGTGGCTTCATTTACGATCGTTCCAAAGAAAAACCGCAAATAACGGACTAAACCTGTGTCTTTTGTAACCAGTCAAACCATGATTCTGCGCTGTGCAGAACCATATCTGATAGCCAACGACGACGTGAAATCGTTAGACAGAAAAATCTTTGTTGGAAATGCTTTGACAACAATCATTCTAGCAACCAATGCAAAAAATCAGACTGCCGAAGTTGCAGTCAGAAGCATCACTACAGCCTGCGTCTCACAGATAAATCGGTCGCCAACAATTTTCGACCGCCTGAATTCCAGGGATCAGCAAGAATTGAAAACCACTATCAAAACCATGGTAATTGGTTGCCACCCGATAATAGAACGAATAACCAAGCATCAAATGATGTGAGAAGAATACAACAGTCCGACACACAGCTTACCCAAGCTGTGCAGGAGAACAACCGCTCTACAGATTCAAATTTGATAAATAATTCTAGAGAACAACTTATCCTAATGACTGCTGAGGGTAATCTCTGGAACAGAAATACAAACAGGTATGAGAAAGTACTGTTCTTCTTTGACACAGGAGCACAGAAAACGCTAATTGAAGAAAAACTACCAAGGAATTTGGTTTACCCAAGCTTTCAACGGAAACGTGCGCCATGTCCGGTATTGGAGGGCACATTGAAAGATTCGAGAGTTCAACAGTATCGCTAAGAATTCAGTCTGTTTACGGCAAAGAAACGGCAAAGAAATGAATTTCACCGTACAAACCTGTCACAGGAAGTTTTCCTTCGGTTAAGCTACCACAATTAGATGCTGCATTCTTGGAAAAACATGGGAGGGGGACGTTTCGCACGAAAGCCTAATTGCCAACTCATGGCGCGCGCAAGGTGACAGTACCTGCGGAGCATTGGCGAGTTCACTGCGTGCACCTCCACGCTGGCCCTCGCCGCACGCGATCTTGGCTGTGGCCGAGCTCCTCGTTAAGGCGATGGTGACCCATCTGACGAGAGGAGTCACCAAATCGGAAGCGAGAGCTACGGCTCGCCGATGAAGAGGGAGCGTAAGGCACTGTAAGGAGTCGAACATGCACAACACCTACACATGCCTATATCGGAATTTCGAACTCTATTCAATGGGCTCAATCGCATTCATAGAAAACTGTTGAGAACACAATTCTGTGCCATAAATGCATATGAATTTTAATTAGAATTTTCTAATCAAATAATTGGAATCGATTAGAGAAATGATGGCGATATCCAGTTCATACTGCACGCTCTGTGCCTCGACATCTTGATAGGAAGTTCTGCAGAAAAGATTTTTATGAAGGTGATGTTCTGCAAAATTTTCCCCGCTATTTTCCGTTGCAGCGTGCAGTTTGCTTCCAGGTTAAGAATACTTACGCATTTAATGAGAGTGGTCAAATCGGGGTGGTCACATCCTAACAGATTCTTAAGCAAACTGCAACGGTTGTAAATTTTATCTTTTTTTAAATTAAAAATTAAAATTGTTCGACTTCAGAGTTGTGTTGCCGTTAGGGCATCCAAAAATAGATTCCTGGCGGTGTTTTTTCATACAATTATCGCCCAGGATTGGCTTCTCGACTGTTTTCCCTAAATGCGATTGATCTCATTGAATAGAGCTCGAAATTCTGATGCAGGTACGTGTAGATGTTGTGCATGTTCGACTTCTTACACTCTTACGCGCCCTATGAATCGGCGAGCCGTAGCTTTCGCTCTCGATCTGGTCGATCTGATGGCTCTTCTCGTTCGTCAGGTCACCAGCTCGGCCGTGGCCAAGATCGCGTGCGGCGGGGACCATGGTGCACGTGCACGCGGTGAACTCGCCAATGGTCCGCAGGTACTGTCACCTTGCGCGCGCTATGAGTTGGCAATTAGCATTTCGTGCGAAACGTCCCTCACCCGGAAAAACATCGAATATGTGTCGCAAACTCCAAACTCCAGGGAGAACGGCAGCTACCACAAATCTTAGTGGGACTGGATCGATACTATGATCTGACAATGGACCACGGAATGTCAAAAGTATCTCCTTCAGGATTACGAATCGCAAACATTCGGTCCTGCTATTTACGGTCGTGGAATACTAGATGGGCCGAAAGAGCCCCAATCAGTCTCATTTGGACTAACAGCCATACATGAAACTCCAGAAAACCAAATGCTGGAGAACATTTTTGAGCTTGGAGAACCATGGATATCTTCCGACGACAACCAAGCGCAGTTCAAAGTCCAGAAGTATTCTGAAGACTACGCGATTTCAATATCATTCGACAGCGGTTGCGTTACCGCTTCGATACCCGTGAAGAACAAGGCACAAGAGCTCGAAAATAATTACACAGTTCTGCAACCACCGTCATCATCACGAAATCAGCTGAAACAAATTCAACAGTAGTCCCTGCAGTTTTCGAAAAGTCTAGAAGACTATCAAGATCCTGCTCTAATAGAATGTGTGTCTGACAAAGCTGAAGATTCTGTGCGAATACACGACGTGCGACAATCAGGTGCATGAAGACCACGTAAATGTGAACCACTGAAAATCGCTTCCGATGCATCGTACAAAAGAAAGGAGCATTTGTCATCGAACAGAACAGTTCTCAAAAGGGAGTTTTTACTTTACGTGTCGAGGCTGCTCTCACTCAGATAAGTATGTCAGTCACACTCGAAGACCTTTGCCGATTCCTACGGGTGAATGATACCACAGCACCGCCGACAAAGTCAAACAAAACAGAATTCAATCGCTTGCCGTTCGTAGTCACGCCAAGTATCATGAATATGGCCCCTTCTGATACATCGAAGGTTGGCGATAACAGACCTTGCCAAAATATTGCTTCGCGCAGAAACAAAAGGACGTTGGTGTCTTGGCAAAACAACCGAGATCGTAACTAGAATGAATGGTTTGATAAGACCAGCGGAATTAAAATTACCAAGTGGAAAGATCTTCCACCGCACCGTCAGTAGACATTATCCGCGGAAAATAAGTGTACTACACTCAACAATGACTACAACGTTTTCACCGGAAGTACGTGAGAGCAACAAACAAATTACCATTACAAGAACGGGATTAGAAAGGCGATCCAAAACAAGAGCTCGAGAAATCCTACGAGACTTTGAATGCAGCCTAAATGATACTGGAGAGGTTGACGCATCTCATAGCGCAGCGACGCAAGCGCTTACGGCTATCCCAACGGGAGTTAACCGGTTGCGCCCTAGATTAGGCTCGCCCGTCTCCTCACTGATGCCTCCAGCAATGCTGCTGGCAAAGATGCACGCGGTAGCAAGAAACACCATGCGCACCGCGTGTCATAATGGCGAGTTGGATATCTCACCTCCAATAGACTATTTCGAGTTACATTTTAATACTGACTGTGGAAAAGTCCTGAGCGGAACACAGGAAATGGTATACAAGTTATCAGCTTCACCGATCAACGCTAACATTAAACATGATCCTAACACATGAAAATAACAGCCTTATAAGAGGAAAAATGGCTTGTTATGGACCCCATATCTGCATCAAATCAAGTGCAGCGTTCTCCAAATCAGTATTAGGGAGTCCACGTTGTTCGTGGTTGGTGCAGTAATATCAGTTGCGATAATTTTGTATGTCGTGGCGGTTGGAGCGCGTATCATTTACGGAACGTTGAACGCCCTTATGCGGTGTACGGAACAATGACAACCAAATACCGAGGTTGCAAGATCACCAGAACCGAAAAAGTTCATATGACCGTGATATGTTCTTACCGCACCTTCCCGATAACCGGTTGTGTCATTATCGGCTTGCATGCTTTTCGTTTCCTTTATTTGTTAGCGTTCAGGTATTTGTTAGACATTCAAGTCAGCGGAAGATTGGGGTGCCCTCTTGGGAAAACCCCTCACGTAATTTTCTATTTTCTAAACTTCATCTCCACCTAGGTGGTTTGAGCGGTTTTGCTGCAAATGGTTCGTGACCACGCACGACGACAACGGCTGCGGTATGGAATGCGCTACTAACGGAGAACTCCACTACGCCCAATTGTGACACCCCAAGCGGTGGCCAAGACGTCGACTTCAACAGAAGAGGATATGTTAAAATATTGTTCCATGTGATATGTTTTATTTGTCGCGCCGTCGGGAGTGTCCCGGCATATGCCAGAACCCTTTGGCCCACCCGCAACGGGGCGGGACCAAGGGACCTGGGCCCACATTCATCATTGGTAAACCCCGATAAACCCCGAGATATAGCCTATGAACGGCGCGCACCTTTTTCTACGTCTCCTAAACTTCCTATGTTAAACGCAATCTCTCATCGACTCTGCCGTCTTGCTCTGGCTGCGCCGCGGTTTCGGAGACCGCTGGTCCGTTCGTGAATGTGGGCCCTGGTGTTGCCGGTGCCCCAACACGATAGTCTTCAACAAACCTCTTTATCAAGCGTACGTGTCTCTGTCCACCGAGGCATTTACTAAGGCCTTCGTTATAGGTTCGCTCGCACCTTGCGAAACTCGTCCATTCAGCATCAGACAGCGTGGGGCTAGACACGTTTGTACGAGTTATCCCGTCGACGCGACTCGTACAAACGTGTCTGGCCCCACGCTGTCTGATGCTGAATGGACGAGTTTCGCAAGGTGCGAGCGAGCCTATAACGAAGGCCTAAGGGCGCAAACATCGCCCAACACATTTAGGCCAAATACGCATTCATCAAGTCTCCACCATTCTGAATGGAACGCAAATGCAGCAGCGCACCCTTACTGGCTGATCAGTGCCGACAGCTTTATCTCTACCTTTAACTTTTATTTTATCGAGTTCAGTTCCTTTTTCTTCCTCACTGGTGCTCTCACTGGGCAGACAAAGAGCTCGTACAAGACTTCCCGTGCTGGTGGCCATGAGTAAGGTGAATGACTTGTGAATAGGTGACTGTGTAGGTACAAAGCAGGACACAGTCTCCGCGTCGTGCTAGAGATGCATCGTCGCTGTTCAGAGTTCATGACATCCTTCGCAGTAAAGGACTTCTTTCTCTCACAGACCGCCATACCGTCCGACGTCGTATACAGGAGAGCATGGTGTGTACTGAAGCTGTGCCCCTACTGGTTACATGTAGTTATTTTCTGCAATTGGTGTATGAAATATGAACAAATGTATTCAGGACGTAAAGGAAAAGGTAAAAGCAAAGGTGCCGGCGTTGACAAGCCTCAAAGAACAGGCCGTCGCATTCGTGTTCCATTCAAATCGAAGAGGCATGGTGAATGGGTATTTGGCCTATAAAATGACCTGCGGGAGCCAACCGGAGCAAAGCGTACTTTTGAAAAAGAAAACAATTTTTCGCTGAACCTCGCTTATTAGGAGTGCTAATTACGAATATGACATCAATTTTTGGAATTGGAGCTGCAGACCTCCTGTCGTCGATACGACGACCCCCACGTCCCCCTCACCCCGCCCACTCATGGGGTCAGGGTGTGCCTCACCATTTACTCACTCGACTATAACCTTGCACGAATAAAGGTGTTAAAACCTCGCTCTCCTCTCCACTCTCTCTGGTCTCAGTATTAAACCACTGAACCACCATCTATATTCACTAGGGCAACTAAAAGCCCAGTCTCTTGCACAACACCTCCCCCCCCCCCCAACGGCACTACGACTCCATCAGCTTGTTTAGTTGGCAGCGTTGATGGTCCTCGGTCGCCATTTTGAAAGCACATGACGGATTCAGAACAGAAAAAAGCGAGGTAGTGGACGTTTCGGCGAAAATTAGGTTTTTGACCCAGATCAGGCACGAGGGTTGGGTTTCTCGGCACTAGTTAAACGCTCGGACTCCATGGACTGGGCTGAGATTAAAAATTTTTTCCTCGAAACTTCGCCTATAAGGATTATTTGGGGCTCTGACCACGGTTCTGATGTCCGTCTCCCGACTTTCTGTCGAGGACATGTTGCTTGTAGGCTAGCATGGTGGATAAAATCACCGATTTTGGGTAAAACTCCGTCTAGGGTGGTTATTCTCCATGCTGATAACGATTCTGATGTTTGTTTCACGAATTTCGTCCGAGGACCACCCATGGTTAAATCCAGTGGCTGAGTTCAAATCACCGACTTGGCTTAAACTTCATCTAGGTAGGTTATTCGGGAGGCTTATTACTAATCTGAATTTTTTTCTCAGATTTCGGCATATTCGGGTCGGCACTACTCCGCGCACGCACCCTGAACCCCTCACGCTTTCACTGTTTGCTCGAACCTACCCACGACTGAAATTAGTAAAATCAACATCGGAATCGTAGTCAGCATGCAAAGTAACATATCTGTACCAAATTTGAGCCAAATCTGACCATTGTGAGATTTCGACGTGATCGACATATAGGTCCTTGGCCGAAATTCAGGAAGCGGACAACGGATCGTGATCAGCACCTTAACCCCCCCCCCGTAGCCGAAGTCGCAGCGAGAATTGAATGCTTGACCCACACCCGCTCGCCGGAGTTGAAATCTTAACCGAACACTCAAGTAGTGCTCTTAACTGGCCCTGAAAGATTGGTCATGAAATTTTGGCAGATATCGTTCTCCGTCCTTGGCAGTGGCCCGGTCCCGTTCCTGAATTCAGATCCCCAGACTCACTTGGGAGGTGATTTCTGGGTAACCACACTCCTCACCCGGGACTAGCTGTTTGTCGGGTCGATTTTCGGGGGTTGAGTTGGCCGTCAATGGTGCGCTGCAGACACGGCGCGCCTACAGTATGGCAAAGTCATCGGAATTCGCGCCGACACTCGTCGAAAAGCCTCTGCGGCGGATCGATGCGGCCCGAGGAGCGCAGATGACGTGCTCGGATGGATGGCAAGGAGCCCCTGGGGGTCCAGAATCCCTAGGGCCATCCGCCGACCAGGTCATACAATCGGATCACTGCGTCCACGTCCGCTTCTTCCTCAGTCGATCGTTTTCGCCAGATTCGTAGCAATCCACTCCTCTCTCGTTGTTCGCTCGGCTTTATTTGGATTTGGACGAAAAACCGTTCCGTGGAAGATTTAGGGTAGGCCTCGCTGAGCAGCTTCTACTCGGCAGCTCTGCGATGGTCATCCGTCACTCTTCATTCCGGCAAATTCCATTTCCGCCTTGCATCAGAGCCCAGAATTGTATCGATTCCCACACAACGTTCAATTAGCCCTGGGGCGACTTCACGTCGTTTCGCGAATGCGAGGTATTCCTGTCCATTGTGAGCGAACAACTCGTTCACCATTCAATGGACAGGAATACCTAGCCATCGAGAGTCGCATTCGTCGCGCTTTGTCCTAAGCTTTGTCGCATTTGATCGCTGTCTCTGATCTAAAGCTGAGATCTAGCTGATCTCGATCCGGCCCGAGTACCGTCGCTTTTTCTCCAGCTTCCCCTCGACATGATTTACCTGAGATCTGAGATCGTATCTGAAACGCTCGTCGTGTTCTGTGTCGAAATATTCTTGCCAGCTTTATTTTGCGCATTGTTTCGCCGATTCATTCACATCGTTCTTCTGGCTGAATAATCTGGTGCTTAACGAGTGCAACAATGCAGAATTCTCACGGAATTCCTTTCAAAGTAATCCTTGAATGAATAATGTGAAAGTGAAAGAAATATGCAGAGAGTCCCGTCTGGCCCATAGTTGTGAAGAAGTATCTCCCCGCGTAAAATGTACACAGTATTGACTTATTGGTTTTGTTTTTTATTGATGTTGATTTAACTAGATTCCTCTACAAACCAAATTGCTACGAAATGTGTATTTTGAGTTCTTCAGTTCGAACCTCAAATCGGCGGTGTAGACATTTTCCGAGTTCGTTTTATTCTCTGAATATCCTCTTGGTTCGCTGGGAGCTCCAAACACTATAACTAGGTTAATTAGTTAATTATCAACACGGGACAGTTCTACCACGGTCAATTTTCCGAAATGTTGTGAACGTGAAAGAAATATGCAGAGAATCTCTTCTATGAAAACTCTATCACGTTGCTAAGAATTCTCATCGTGGAAAAAGTGCACAATATCAACTTATCGATTTTGTTTTTTGTTGTTATTGTGTTGACTAGATTCCCCAACAAATGAAATTGTTTCGAAATGTGTTTTTCGAGTTCTTCAAACTTGAACACCTCCAGTTCGAAAAGGCTTCTGTAGGAAAACGTGATTTTTTTGGCTTCAGCTCTAACGCGTAGCTCCACTTAGAAATCTATAGTAGCGAGATAACGTTTGGTTTTCTTTCCCCGCTTATTCTGGAGCTTTTAATTCCAGTACGATGTTTTCAACGGCGGTTGCTTTTTTATGGGTCTCACTTACAGTAAGTAGGTTCTAAACGACTTTCTCGACTGCAGGTCATGCTTTTCTAAATTACGCTGTTGGCAGGGAAGGTGAATTTCTCCAAAGTTGACAGGTCGTTGTCCCTAGGACAGATTTGTGCTGTCAGACTTTTTGTGTGTATTTAGAGCAGTAGTGGTTGCCGAGTAGTCAAAGTTTAGGTAAAAAAAGGGGTTAAGTTATCGACAAGCAATTGTCTATCCTCTTATAGTTTTCTCCTGATTTTAAGTGCCCATAGTGGATTTCTTGACTTCTTCAACGATGAATACTATAAATAAGATGCCATAAATTTCGTGCTATGAGGATCGGGAGGTGCAGCCTGCGGATCACCACATTTCCGGAGTAAAAAGTGCAAAGTCTACGACAGAGCAGAAGTAGCACCTCTGATATGAATTCTGGAACGCAGTTATCAGGAGGTGTCTCATTGCGTACAGTATCGACTTTTCGATGCTGTTTTGTTGTTATTGTTGCTGTGATTGCTACGTTCCTCAAGGAAGGCTAGTTTGTTTCAAAATTACCACTGCCGAATTCTCCATACTCGAACTGTTGTTATACCCGTTTTCGCTGAGGGAAAATGAGACATCGCTGTAATGAATTCTGGGAAATCGGTTCATCAAGTATTAGCTTGGCACTTAATCTTATATCGTGTACCGGATGATGGAAGATGTGAAAATGGATGGGTCATCCGGGCAGTAGTTGACGTCGATTCTAGACGAGAGGTGCGGGTTCCGATCTCAGCTGAATAACAAATTATGGATCATTTCATTGAGAGGAAGAAGAACTTCTCCTCGGTGAATGTTTGAATCCACCCCTCCGCTCATTCACCAGCTGTAATCCGAACCGGAATAAGTTTTACAACACATCACTGAACGGCAAGTGCTGTTCTACGATACGTTGAATGCCAAGGTCGGTCCACTCAGGCTAACCACGCTTTCAATCATCACGGGGATAGGTGAAATGGAAACTTTCTTGTCTGAGAGGGTATGGACACTGACTCGAACAGCAACTGACCCGGAAGTCATTGTCCAGACCAAATTCCACGATTCCCATTAGAAAGCGAATGCGTGGCGCGTCCTCAGAGGACTGATTAATGCCGAACACGTCACCTTTTTCTGGGTCAATCGATTGAGAAGGTCATCTTTAGCCTTTCCTCCAAGGTTTTTTCACAAGTAGGTTGTTGATCCACGTATGTGATCGACAAGTAGTTCCTTGTCTCTGAGGGAACAAGAAGAAACGTCCTTTCGCTTTGACGCTTCGGCACTTCGAGCGTAATAGACCCGATAACTTCGCAGCTGGCGACCGGTCTGACGTTGTGAATTTCACCGCATCGCCGTCTCTTTTTGTGGGCGTAAAACGGCTTGAGAAACTCGTGGATAATGTGGGGTTGACGCGCACAGCTGTGTGACTTCGATGACCTTTGTTCCGTCGGGTATGTTGACAAATGCTTGCTAAATTTGGTCGAACTGGGGCGAGTCACACCACAGAATTCCCCTTAACCTCTCTTTTTTGAACTTCGGCTTGTTCTTATACGAGTGTTATGTTGAAGCAACGTTAGTATGTCAATCACCCTTTGGCTAGGCCTGACTTGCGACCTTAAATCGCCGTCAGACCTGGGTCCACCGTCGGACCCGTTTTTATCAGATAGACCTAGTAGCGATGTCAGATCGCAATAGAAGTATATCCCTCTCAGTCCTCGTTCGAAAAAGCAAACAACAAACGTAGCACTATAAACTGACCCCTCGAAATGATAAGTTTTGAATAGATAAGCTCATGTTACAGAACTTAAGGGAGGTCGTAAAGATACGGAGGCCAACGTTGGGGACAACGACGTCGACCACATCGTTCCTACAACGTTAGCTTTATGGCTTGGCGGCTCCATTTTGCTGGAAAATGTCTTTGTCTTCCGAAGTGTACGTTGATCCATATAGAGAGTACCTCCTCAGGAATCCACGAAAAACGCAAGAAGGATCATTCTCCGCTTGCTTTATGGGAATACTGACCGCAGTTAAGTGAGGCGGAATGATCCGTTTAATAGTTGTCGTTTTCTGGGGGACTGCGATAAATGCGACTATTCATTCTCAGAAACTCCACAATCCACGGTTTAGTCTAGCAATCCACAGTCTTCTAAGATGAAGAATGACCTTGTTTGTAAAACGGAGACTTGAGTTTTTTCACTAAAAGCTATATGACTTAGGTAAATTGACTTCATATAAATCATTAAAAATCACCGCAACGGTTATGACAGTATGTCTTTGGAAAAGTTGCCTATGGTTTTCACAAACTCCGTATCGCCTCAACTTGTTGTTCCCAGTTTCGATATAATTATCTTCTTTGCTAGTCATCGCAGGTACAAAATCGGACGTTATGCTGCCTAGCCGAACTTGCTTAGTGGGTGGATCAATTTCATTATGGTTTGACTTTTCTACCTTCACAAGTCTAAAAATGGCCCAAAATTCATTATTCTTGATCTACCCGACCAAGCCTCAATCTGTCCATAGTGTTTGTAGCAAGCTTCTTGGATATCCGCAAGGCGAGAAAATTCAATTTCTCAGCCCATCGTCGGCAAAATAGCATAGAAAATGTAGAAACAAATGTTAGAACCGACGAAAGTTTTGAGAAAGGAAATTTGGCAGATTTCTACAAGCTTGAGCTTCTCAAGTTCCGTTAGTCGCTCCACTCTACATTTGTTTCCGGTCCACCACGGTGACGGTTGCAAAAGAACGTAGGACGGCCATCACCTCGCCGTAAAAGGTGGCTCAGAATTTGTAGGAAAGGTTTCGACTGTGTGCAGCATAATGTTCTGGTGTGCATATTTTCGAAAGATTCTCATTAGAGGGCAAATTTCGCCAATCATCACCAGAAAAGTATACTATTTTTCAGAGCCATAAACATTCGTGAAGAAACTTTTGAAATTCCTGTGTTTCACATTAAAACAAATGGTCGTGATTCATCGTACGGCTTCTTTAGTAATTAAGATAGATGACTCAACGCATTCATTGTTGTACAACGTATGTGTACAAAAGCTACCACTTTCGTGAGCTTTTTCTTTGCTTATACTTCCTCCCTTGTAAGTGTAACTGTCCACTCTGCGAGCGAGCACAGTTCTATTTCTGCGATTGGAGCCAAATTGTGCCAACAATTTCAAGGTGACCCTGAGTCATCAGTTTCTTCAGCGCTGCCGCTATCAATCCGAATCTGGTCACCCTGCGTTATTCGGCACCACCGTTTCCGCACATGACGTGTAGTTGTGTTTTCTGGCCGTTTTCTCTGCGTGAGGTATTAGTAGTCGGTCGTTTTTCTTGGAAATGAATCGTTTTTCTGTCGAGTTGGTGTTTTTGTAGCGATGTTCACGACGGTCTCACAACGTTTATCTCTGAATGAACTGATCATCATATCACAGTTCGATGTCTCATGTGCCTAGTAGAACTCTCGTTTAAAATGTTTCGCACCGTGTGTTTTCTGAAAGGAGAGGGTAATTGGTGGTTCGCTTTCACAACCTTCATTAAGGCTCATTTTCACTGTTATCTTCTTTCAAGCCTATTTGGTACTCTAGACTTCCTTGTTTAATAAAGTGTTTGATAGCTTAACTATAAATGTTTTCTTTCCGGGCTCTGACGAACGTGACATCGCCTAGACGTCATGTCGATCAAAAGTTTTTTTGAAACTAGAGCTTTACTTAACAGGGCTGAATTTTTAATAAGAACACATGCGTAGCAGCCTTAAACGTCCAACGTGGACATTATTCCACGCCGTCAAAGACAATCATTACTGGTGTTTAATCAAAAGAGGTGAATATTGAGCAGCAAATCCCTCCGGGCAAATTTTCCACGTTCCCTTTAGAGTAGGGCACATTGATCGTCAGTGTACCTTCTTGTCTGCAATAAGGCAAGGTAAATGTAAAAGTGTTCCTGCTTCTGTCCATAATCCAGCGTTAGATTTGGAGTGCGACCATAGAAGAGAATTTTCCGAGTCATCTTTTTTTTCGCAGGAACCTGACCTATTAGATGTTCGTGAATGACGAATTCGAAATGCACATTTCAACACAATTTGGGGTTTTTTTTTTCAGGGAGTCTAGTAGATTCGACAATAATAATTCCGCTGTCTGGACATCAACCAAGATCTCAGCAATATTTTCACCTTAGAACGAAGTGTGCTGGTCCTGATTATGTCGGTGCTGGGTGTTAGTGACCAGCACTGTCACCTCTTCAAATAAACAGCTTATTTCGCTTCATACTAGGTGTGTGCTTCAGCAGAAAATGCTTGAGTCATCAAATTGTTGTGTGCTCGGTTCTAACGAATATCCTGTTCGAAGAGTCAACATTTTATCTTGGTGTTCTACATGCGAGCTCACTTCAGCGTCTGGTTACTTCGATATGATTCTAGGTGGTTTTATTATATTGTGAAATATTCATTTTGAAAACAATACCTTTTCTTCATTTTTGTTCAAGAATTGCTCGCGAACATTTATTGGTTTTGATTCAACTGATTTATCGGTTTTTAGTACTGGAAAGAAACGGTGTCAGGAAATAAATTCCTTTTCACTTTCTGGATCTTCTGGTGTGATTTTGGAATTACCTTGAAATGGGTTGCAAGTTAATTCCGTGCCTCTTCGTGAGAACCTGTGACTACGATAATCCTCCTACGTATCGTTTCGGATCCTACGTATTGTCTCGGGAAATTTTTTCCCGTGTTTGTGAAGTTCTCTCGTGTTTATAAAGTTTTATTTTTAGGCTGTTTAGTTTCAGTATTCTCTCGTTTTTGTGAAGTTATTTCTTGTTCTCGCTCAACAACAAGTTTTCTTCGTGATGTAACCTGTTTTTATTTTCAGAGAGTGCTCGAGATTCGTGGATTCAGCGTTTAGGACCTAGCCTCGTTCCACAGTTGCATACTGAGTTTCGTTGCTCGTATTTCGCTGCGTTTTCTCCAGAATGATTGTGAAAGAGTAGTGAGTTTTCAGTTTTTAGTTAGATGTCGACCTTCTCAGAAGTGTATTTTATATTTCAATTGTTTATGGATGTTCCTCAGATAGGTTTCATTTCGAATTAGATCGGTTTGTTTGAGCTTGGCGTTAATGTAACTATCGGCTCTTGATCTTGGTTGATTTGCAAAAACGTCAATGCGCTTGCATGCTAGTGAAATTAGCATGGAAACAGGAACTACTCGAGGATCCAAGCAATAAATTAGTGCCATTTCACAATCAAACAATGGTATTTGGAGTAGGAAGAAGTAGCACGATGTACTAGCCCCTAATTTCACCTCCACCGCTTAGTTTTGACCTATTATATTCCCGGTTTTGACGTTTCCGTCAGTCAGAAAAACGTTCTCAAAAGCACGATGTTATTTATAGCTACGGAGACCTCTCCCGACGTCTATTATATTGCCTTCTGTGCACTGCACACAACCGTCTCAAAATACCGTACCACACGTCTATTTCAATGTATCTCGACTCTGGTCCGCTCCAAAATTCAGATCTGTCAAGCAAAACCGAGGACTAATGAAGACCTTCATCGTTTCAGCGATGTCTAGAAAACGTGAGAAGAGCCAGTTCGCACAAATTTGAACCCACTCTTCTGTCCCAACCCCTCCCCGGAAGTCTGTATGTGGTTCTTACTCTATTGAAACACTCAATTTTCGACGTCATTACTTCGACAGTCAGCAACTGCTTATGTTATGCATCCCATACATGCTTTACTCAACCATCATTTAACAACCTATCTATTCCGACTCCACTACTGGGCCATATTCTTTCGATATTATTCCTGTGTTGGAATAAAATCCTAGCATGGTCGGCCGAGGACCTGAACCACACTGAAAGGAGACACCCGAAAGAAAGAAAAACAACATTCGTACAACTGCGGTGGTTTTAATGATATTTTAATAAGAAGCAAGAAACCTTAGATGATCTGCCTAGGTCTCCCTTTTCGCCGAAATTGAATCAATAGGTTAAGACCTTTCGAGTGACCACAAATAAGTTATTCCTCCTATTCCTCTCCCTGTTTACATGTTCTTTAAGGTTCATAGGGCACAACTGTGGCAATATTCTTCGCTTAGGATCTTCGACGTGAATAGTTTCCACTGCGAACTGTAGTAGCGTTCACGTCACGAAACTGTGTAGCAGTTCGCAAATATTAATGACCACTGTAATAAAAAGTCGCCCGATAAATAATGGAAATCACTATATTCTAGTTGATTTAAAATGAAACACTGATGGCTAACCAAAGGAAAGCTACTAATATTGCCACAATTCAAGCATAATGGCCGCCCTTTCTTCAAATAGAGCTCCAATTCGCGTTTTTAATTTCTTTCACTACGTTTCTGCCGAAAGTGCAAGACAAAGAAGGAGCCTACGAAAGTAATGATGTGACTACAGTGCCTTCACGTACTAAAAGAATTCTCCCTATAGGAACTGTTGATCTACACCACCTAGTTAATCTTTACGCGGTATATTATGCGGAAAACCTCTTAAGGTCTTCATCTGAAAGGCAATTTCATATCAGCAGGCTTCAGAAAATCAATTTTCGACGGTAGCAGCTCCCTCTTCCCCACTGTATTAGTCCGCTGGTAATTAAACTAGACGTGATGTACGGTATTTTGAGACGATTGTGTGCAGTGCACAGAAGGCAATAGAATAGACGTCGGGAGAGGTCTCCGTAGCTATAAATAACATCCAAAAGCACTCTCCGTAGTCTTTTTTTGATGTGGGTACAGATGCAGCTTTCAGCGGAGAAGTTTTCAGCCCCTAGTAGAGCTGCTCAATTATATCGACCTCTGCTTAAAGGAAAGAGTTGTTCATGTACCTGCAGATTTCTTCAAAACACTTCTTGACAACGAATCAACTTCATTTGGAAATAGCTCTGTAATTTGATTAACCTGCTGCACTGTTTTAGCAATTACTTTTTGATAATCTGCGCTGCTACTAATTTCTCACCGTTACTAAAATGAAATATTTACATTACTCCAAATCGTCTGCCATGTAGTCTACTT
The DNA here is from genome assembly GCA_030553155.1 of Nippostrongylus brasiliensis. Taxonomy (NCBI): domain Eukaryota; kingdom Metazoa; phylum Nematoda; class Chromadorea; order Rhabditida; family Heligmosomidae; genus Nippostrongylus; species Nippostrongylus brasiliensis. The sequence continues at coordinate 21,883,690 of CP130734.1, forward strand.
AATGGGGGTTCCTGTAAGATGTTACTAATGTTTTCCAGTAGATCCATGGTAGTTTATCATGCTTATCACTTTTACTTTTAGCGCGCCTACGTGCGTAGTTAAATAATGGTATTATATCGCTTGTATTTTTACATGGCTATAATCGCGTTAAGATAGCTGAATGTGATAGTTGGAGGGAACCCGCTGCTCTGACGCTAATAGTCTGTAATTAGCTTTTATTTTCTTTTCTCTGTAGTACACCTCCTGCAAATGTAGCATATGACTAACGAATGAGTAGAGAATGGTTGTCGTGGTTAATCCATTGTGTTTTTAATTATTCATGTATTCGGGAAATTTACCATGTTTTCATTTCAGTAGGGTAGTGCTTCCGTTGAGCGTAGACGAATATCAAGTGGGACAGCTATGGTCCGTGGCCGAGGCATCCAAAGCGGAGACCGGCGGCGGCGAAGGCGTAGAGGTCTGTTCATGGCTGCTGCTCCATCTTTTGTGTAGCTGATTAGGAGGTAATTGGACAACCGTCTTTAAGGTCTTGAAAAATGAGCCTTTCGATGGAGAACCGCTGTTGAATGGGCAGTTTAGCCAGGGGCAGTACACTCACAAAATATACCATCTCCAATCGTAAGTACCATATCTCATTTGTTTCGTGCTGTATTTTATTATATCAGTATGTTTCTATTGTACTGTATATGTCTAAGACCGTATTGCATTACAGCTGTGGTGAAGCCGTTGAGGTGACTGACACTGGTTATGCCCAAATTGTCGCAATCAAATGCGATTAAGAAACTTATGTGCTATGTCGGTCGGGAGGGAGGGGGTGCAACAGAGGGAAAATTCTGCTGTGACTTTTTTCTTTAGAGAGGCCTGCTCTACTTGTTGTTCTGATATGAAAAATTCGAAAATGCAGCAATTTACCCACTCTTGAGGATCTAGTGAGTACCTCTCTGAGTATTTGTCACCGTGATGTTGGCTTTTGTTGGCTGCACCGGCACTTCGTCCCCTTCCCTCCAAAACAGAAAGCCGCATCATGAGTAGGTACCCACTTGAAGGAAATTCCAGCTCGGAATGAGTGGCACAGTAATCAGCTCTGTACCGTATCTAGATAATTTCAAGGCGTTAAGCTTTCGTAGTATATGCATGAATGGTTTTTGAGCAATCGATTTTTCCATCGTCAGCGAAACGATTATCTCCTGTTATGAAAACGTCTAGGAATTTTTGAACGTGAACTGATGTCAAGAAGGATAGTTCCACTCCAAAATGTTGTTCAATTTTGTGAGTCGATATAAAAGCCATGTTGTCATATCTGTGGAATTTTCATTTACGATTATCAGAGTGCTGAGCTTTTGGTATTTCTACTTTTTCTGGTCCGAATGTCAGACAGGAAAATACCTTGACCGTTTTTTATAGGCAAAGAAAACACTCTGAAGAGATTTTTTGAGTTCGTGGTTAGCGAAATCTGTTTCATTTACGTCAAAAATGATAGAATTCACCTAAGACAGTTACACTTCATTCAAACGTAATATATTCAGGAAAGTTCCCACGCTTATACGAAAGATCGCGCCGAAGGGCTCCCTTGCTATCCACGAAGAGGCTTGGAATGCCTATCCGTACTGCAAAACTATTCTTACTGTGAGGTTTTCCTATTACTGCTGCTTGTATACCTTCGCGCTGTTATGAATTTTGTCGTACTCGTTATTATTTTGTCACTTTAGAACCCAGATTACATGAAGGAGAATTTCTTTGTGAAGATTGAAACAATGCATCTCCCCGATCGAGGTACCACGGAGAATGTAAGTGTTTGTGGCAGGATGCTGTTTCCATTTTTGATTTAATGTTATTTATTTGGTTCAGGCTCATGAACTCACCCCGGAGCAACTGGAACGGAGGGAAGTGGTGAACATCAATATAGCTGCTGACAACGAATATCTTAACCCTGGTGATATCAACCCAGCCACTACTCCGAGCACCTTCGTTAGTGAGAAGACGGGGCGGTGAGTTCAGAGAATTTCAATATTGTTTTTTTTTCTCTGGAACTTTTGCCACTTTTATTCCCAGTTAGCACTCCAATGAAAGCACTCTTGTTAACGAAATGGCGTCATACATTATTACATCATAACATTTAACCAATTACTCAACGTGTCGTATAAAGTGTTCTGTTTTTTGCTTTGTTAAGCTGCAGTAAGCAGTAGCTAGCGTAGTCATACCAAGTTTCGGTCTTCTCTTGCTTGATCTAGTTCATATCCTATGAACAAGGGCTGGAATAGAAATCATTGTGGTGCCATCGATTGGTTAAATCGAGATTTGTCAACTTTTCCTTCTCTTGCTTGATCTAGTTCATATCCTATGAACAAGGGCTGGAATAGAAATCATTGTGGTGCCATCGATTGGTTAAATCGAGATTTGTCAACTTTTCCGTGGCTGCATTTAATGTTTCAAAAATATGAGGAAAGAACTCTGGGCTCTTGTATTTGCTCACATTTGCCGTGCCTGGCAATCTTCCTCCCTTATCCAGCATATTGCAAATTCTCGCATCTTTGAACTTTGGTATTAATATGGATGTTAGTTTTTATGTTCGCTATGCCCTCGGAGGCAGTAAGATTTTTCCTCTAACCTGTCTGACACATCGAGGTGATCGTTGTATTCAAAGCCCTTTGGCCTTCTTTTTCGTTTCGTTTTCTCGTTTTTTTTTCACGTCGACCTCTTCCATACATAAAATTTTAAGCCTTGTAAAAGATGTAGCACACCCTATTTCGCTTTGACGTTCCAGTCATTTCCTAATTGTTAGTATGTTTAGACATTAGTCCTTGTCATCAATTTCAACAAATTCAGTTGATCATACTAGGCGCGCCAGAGAGTATTCCGCCTAGGTGATGGTGAGAACATCATCTCATTGTCGGTTCCTCACACTCGTTTCGTTTTAAGCGAAAACGAACCCAATACGATCTTTTGGTAGATAAATTTCATGGTTAAATGGTGATGAGCAGATTTATACGCATTAACGTTAAGAATATGCAAATATTGAGCGGAAGTGTTTTCCGATGCAGAACCATTAATTCTCGGTTTTTCCCTGTTTGCACTATTCAACGGCTAATACGGCATTTTCTGGAAACCTCAGTACGGTATTCCGATATGGTACCGCATTATAGAAAGCACTTATGTTATGAGACTGCGGCTACACATTTTGCCTCAGGTTCCGTATTGATTTTCTTTTTAAGGGGTATTATTTCAGTTTTGCTTTGAAAGCATTATGGCGTTTCTTTCCGACAACCTCTAGCAATATGTTTTTGCTGTATCCTCATTGTTGTGCTTTTCCATATATCCCCACTTATGGTTCACTACATTTGTAATTCCTTTACTTTTTTCGTATAATTCTCTTTTTTCATACGGCTAGTACCGTTCTGCAAGTAACCTGATAATTATTCTGCTGTGCTTAATTCCATATTTCCGCCCATTTGATGATATGTAGCTGCAGCATTGCGTTGAATAAGCCCGTCCGGCTCCCAACCCTTGCTTATCGATTGAAAAGCTTTCTAGCTGCGTTACTATGCAGTTGTAATGCTAGTAATTTGACCGTTCGAATTATTATTTATAACGGCAGTCTGGAGTACCATTATTGCGGGTCTTAGCGAGAGCAAGACCCTAAGGAAAAATTTGGTCTTTATCCGTTTCACTTTCGATGTATAGTTGGATTGATGGTGGTGTGAAAAAGAAATCGAAACCAGCATCAGAATTGAACTTAGCCGAGAGGTTATAATTGTGCTGCTGTGCCAAACGAGGTTAGTAGGTGGACCAAATCTCCACGTTGGCACTGCTCAGCCGGTGGATCACGGGGCCTTTGACGACGACGAGCAGGTCGAAACGTTAGGCCACAGTAAATTTGGTCCACCTACTAATCTCGTTCGGAACAGCAGCACACGACAATTATAACAAGAAAAGGTTTCAGTAACGTTTCAAGAGGAAAGTATTTGGAGAATTAAAGCGAGAAGCTTCGATATGGACGATTTGACGAGTTTTTAATTTCGGACAAAACATGTAGGAAGGTTTATCAGCGTTCATAAAGAAATTACCTCTTTGTCTCATAGTTTTAGAAATCCACTTTTTCGTATGAATGAGTTGCCGTGATAAATGTAGTTCCTTCCTTATAGGCTGAAATTGAACAGCAGTTTTTATTATCCTCAGCTGCAGCTGAGTAAAGTTACGCAGGAGTAGCCTAATATGGACGTTCCTGATCATCTCTAGAAATCATTTTCCTTGCGGTCTCTCAGATACCTTCTTCGTAGGGCACCCTTGAGTGTGTATCAGTTCAATGGGGCACCTGAGTCAGAGCCGGCCATTGGATGCGTTTCATGAATTACACCTCGTTTGAAAGTTGACATGTTGAGCATTCTTTTGCAGGGCCTACACTTTCCTACTCTTAACCCTTTCTTTCTAATTCACGGTGGATATAGCCGATCATCTGGAACCCATTTCTTTGAGCTGAACTTGGTATATAAATAAATAAAATAAAATACTAGGAGATACTAATTGATTAAATATTTTATGAATCCGTTCCACTTGCCCTGCTAGCCATCTGTTTCTTTAGTACGATTTTCCTCAGAGAGTCTTTCTGTTTTTAGGTTGTTTGTCGTACTAATGGCTTTCACCTTCACCCTCCATACCTCTGTGCGTAGTAAATATGAATAAACAACTAAATATAGTAGAGGATCATAGAGCCAACTCCATTGCAATTCAATGGAACTTGGACATGTATCTCTCAACGTTGTACATCTCAATGTATTCTTGAACTTTATCACTTCAAAAAACCGAACTCGAGGTCGTTTACTTGTTCTTGTCGAACCTTTGAATTTCAGTGGTCCTTTGGTTGGCGACTGGAGGAACACCGTTGAACCGGTGATGTGCGCCTACAAGCTGGTTTCAGTTCATTTCAAGTGGTTTGGATTTCAGAAAATGGTCGAGAACTACGCTCATACGGTAAACTGCGCTATGAGCTCGTGTTTTTTTTTTCTCAATGGAAACTGTTGCGTTTTACTCTACTCTATTTGGTGTTTAGCAATATCCTCGTTTGTTCTCCAAATTTCATCGTGAAGTTTTCTGCTGGATAGACAGTTGGTATGGACTAACGATGGCAGACATCCGGGCTATTGAGGCGAAAGCTCAAAAGGAGTTGGAAGATCAGAGAAGGAGTGGCCAGGTATGACTACTTTCTCTGTAGAAGTTTTATTGGGTTGGTTTTTAATTTTTTCGCTGTGCCTTGAGTTTTAGCATTTATAATTCATGAACTCACCAGCTCGTGTGCGCGCTCTTCATGCAACACATTAATTCGTGCCAATTACATTTCTTGAAGAGTAGTGACGAGTGTAGTGCGCATGCTTGTTTGCGAAGAATCACAAAATCCGAAATTCAACCTTGATTGACTTCAAGTAAATTACTATTTCTAGGGTAGCTGAGGTGAGACTAATGGAGGTTTGGCTGTTTTCGACGATCAACACAATGGGGTGTTCTGGTTCTTTTGTGAGAAGCGGAATAGACCTGAATAAACAACTCTGGCTCCAATTTTTTATGTTTTGCTATGTTCGAAGTTTGAAATCGTTTAACCCTTGAGGGCGAGGTTCGAAATTATATAGCGAAGGAGTCCGAGGCCGCAGCCATAGGCCCCAACCATGTGGTGAGCGACCCATTGTTACCTAATTGCTAAGGAATTACTCTTGAAAAATACGATTGTGAATTCGAAGACTCTTTCTTTTTTGGATTCAAAACGAGGTTGTCATACTTTGTTTTGGCGAACGTTTCAACAATTTTCGTTAAGATCGCCTCCTTTACTGTCAGATCATCAACTATTACTACGAAAACGCTCGTGGTGGCACCAGGGTTTAGATCCACCCACCTTTGCGGCTTTTTGATGGGGACAAATGTTTAGAATGCGTTTAATGACATATAATTCATAATATTCACTGCGGTTAAAAATTAGCCCTAGGGCCGTATGCTCGTGTCTGCCGAGCGTGGGAGGTTTCAGCGCAGGGATTTCTACCCAGACACCCCCCTTCCCAAACGGCCGTGTGCCGATCGTTGGGGATCGCCCGGGGGACGGAGCAATGCAATGCTGCAGAAAATCGATAATCGGAATATTCGCTAACTCAGAACGGAGTTTGAGAGAAAAGGTTATGGAAGCTTCTCGGACATCATTTTCTGATTGAAATAGTTGAGAGGTTTACGATTTTCATGCAGAACGATTGGATGGCTGCAAAAATGCATTATGTCACCTCACAGCAATTGGATTGTTTTTATTTGAAGTGTAAATTTTTGTTTATGGAGATGGAGGTACGTGCTTGTTAATAAGATTCCTAGAATGGAAAACTTTACTATCAAAAATGGACCCAACAGTTTTAACCACATTAGTCGCGCTGGAAGCACAGCCCGAGTATTCCGGTTGGTGATCCCAGTAAATGTTGAGGTGTGACGAGAACAATGTTTGAATCCTTAGGCTAATAGTGAAAAAGATTTGCGGTTAACGGTTGCAAGCAGTCACGATCGAGAAAGTCCTTTATGGATTTCTTCATATATTCATGCATTTCAAGTAATCTGCACTAGTTAAAACCCACCCCCATGGGTTCAACCTCGCTTGAAAAATATTTTTGAAACTTCGTCGAAAAAAATTTTGCAATAGATCTGAGTAGAATACCATAGTATATCGACAGAATCGTTAAAAACCGAAATCAAAATTATGATTACCATTGCAAATACCCCCGGAACAAAATGAATTCCAAAAACTAATAAAGGAAACAAAATTAATCAAAAAATGCAACAAAAATAAATCTCAATAACATATAAAACAAAAAATAACCTATTTGGTCGTAGACAAGTCCGCAAGGTCGGAGTTCTTATAACTGTTCACTCTTACTGTTTTCGCCATGTGATGGGCGTACGGGTAGCTTGCCAGGCTCTGACGGGCTGGATACGGCGAGTAGCTAGCAGGCTATCCCGCCGGAGCTAAGGGCTTATTTATCAGAGGCTACCCCGACCCGCCTCTCCTATACTTCCGTGTCTGTCGGATGCGAGTTTTTAGGCCACTCAGAGTTCTTAGTAAGTGACGGAAAATCTAGTGCATCAGTTTTTCTTAGACATGTTATCATACACTAAAACCGTCCAACTCCGTCCTTCTTTCCTTTTCATGATGTGTTCCTTAACAACTGCTGATGGCCTCTGAACTTGAGCGAATCAGCCCACTGCGGATGCGCTTACGCACCCAAGGTGGACTGTGCAACGCAGATCACTTCATACAACGAATAGTGGTTTCACGGACTCGGAATAGGAGTTACAACAGTACCACTTTTCCCTCGATTTGGAAGCGCAGAAAGGGCGAAACTGTCTATCGTTGGGTATACAGGCATCTTTCAGTACCACTTTCTTGCTTTTGACTGAGAATTTAAAGGTCTCAAAGTGACTGTGAAGTTCTGCAGTGTCATAGTATGCTTGCCCGTCGAAAGTAAATCTCATTACCGATTTCAGGTCAGAGGAATGACGGCGGCATGATGATACGCAATACGTACTGTCACCCTAAGAGCCTATCCGTGTGGTATTCCGGAGAATCACCCTGCTCGTCCTTTCACTCGTTCTCGACGTTACTCATCATCATTACCTGGAGCTGGATTTTTCTCGCTTTCGGTTTTATCCGTTGCACCAGTGATCTAATGGCTTTCCGAAATTTATTACTAATTTATCATGCTCGTCACCCTTTTCGTCGTTCTCGTTCTCATTTCCGTCCTTTCTTCCTTTTGGTTTTGTGCCACTTGCAATGTAGGCACCGCTGATAGAGAATTATCTTGGTTTTGTGGCTGTTTTACCGTTAGACTAGGAATGTCTTTTCTTCGTCTTCTATGATACTGAAGTACACGAGTATAATTGCCGTTGTCGTACACGTTTCACATAGTAGTCTATTTATCCCGATGCTCCTGACTTCGTTTCCATTCAGTGGAACGTGAACATCCCGGTGTTCAGATTGATATTTCCTGTCAAATTTGTTGAAAGACTGCTATTGGATGGAGTATTGTAGTAGGAGATGTTATTCAAATTTAAAAGTTTTCCTTAGTCACACCTTTTATGATAGGAGAATGGCCGAGATGTGAAGTGATATCAGATTAGAGTAAGTGTTCACGTATTAATAAAGTTCACCTGATCAGCGTTCGCAGCGGTTCTAGTTCTTGCTGTGAATGAGAGATCTATGCAGGTGTTGTTTACAACATCCATTGTTGTTTTCATCTGTACCGCATCCAGGTGTCGTGTGTCTGCGGTTATCAGGTATGCTAGTTTACTACCTTGATTTTCCGACTATACACGAACAACGAATTTGTAATGCCACATAAATGTATATTTTCTTAGGCAACGAAGTTGTATTATATTAACTGCGAAATATCATTTACGAATGCATTGCACCACTCAGCTCCTATCTTGACCTCTTGTTCATCAATCGACCTTTTTCATCTTTGAACCGAAATCGAGTCCATCGTGCATTGTCCGCTGATCATAAAGGTCAGTTGCCAAGCAACAGCCAACGGAAAAGACGGTGTGACGCTGTATAGAACAGGAAGAAAAAGTAGACTTTATCCAGAGGGTCGGGGAAAAATCGGGTGGGTTTGTGTAAATGATATATCACAGTTGAAATAATAACCATTTTACGTCGACAACTTCGTTGTCTAGGGAAATATACAATTATATAACATTGCTCAATATCATTTATGAATGCATCTTCAATCTATTTACACATTGGACAAGATCGCCCCCTCCCACTACCAAACAAATCTTTGACGTCTCTCGTGGAAAAACGTTCGAACGTAGACCCACCCGGATCCGGGTTGAGCATGCGGTGCGATCTGTGCTCAAAAATTACGACCCCCCCCCCTTCTGGAGAGAAGCAGTTACGATCCACCCCCACCCTTCAAAAACTGCTGCAGGCGAATATAACAGGTGAATGGAGCACGAGGACATCCACAGAAGGGCGTTTACAGATGTGTACAGAATAAAGATGCAAAAAATCGAAAAATAAAATTTATTGATCATTCGAGTATAAAAAATTTTCGGATCAGCCGCACACAAATGAAGGACAAAAAAGGCTTGTGCGCGGAGAAATGTACACGGATAGCGAGTGTAGTGATGTAGTTAAGAATTTTATAAGGCTGAAGATAATGCAGTGAAAAATGGAATTTCCTGAACTAAAAAATAGATTAGTTGTGGAAAAGCTGAGAAAGTGGAAGAATAATTCGGTCAGCAAACTTGTAGCAATCAGAATGTAATGATATGAAAACAGGCGATAATTGCTAACCGTGTTTTTACCCGCAAGAAACACGCTGCAATTTGCTGATTGTCAATAGGAGTGAATCGTACTCTGAGAGGACTGGTGGCGATAGTTTGTAAATAAAGGCTTTGTACTGTTTGCAGTTTAATTTTAGTTACCTTGAGTGCACACTGGAAATAAAATTGAGAAGGCTACATTGAAGTGGAGAGGTAGAAAAGTCATCAACACGAGGATCACAGATGATGGATGGAATAGTGGAAGCATCTTCAAATTATAAAAATATTTAAAAATCACATATCGAGTTGAAAATAACAGAGACATCAATCTGGAATTGTTTCAATATGGAAACCTTCTGGAAACTGTGAAATCTGCTTTGAATATGACATCTATAAAGATGCAGATATCAAACTTCAAGGGTTGGAGTGGTCGCAGTCAAATGGATGTAACTTGGAAAGCCTTGGAGATTTTCGGGTAAAAAATATACTTTTCAAAACAAGAAGAAAACTGGTTCTAACGCTATGAAAAGTCATATGAATTTCATGGAATGAAGGAGGTTGCAGGAAAGTATCGGATTTCTAGCATTTAAACAGGATTAACTCACGAAGTTTACACTGTTTTGCATCAATCGGCACAAAGTTAGCAACAGAAAGACAATTTCCATAACCCACATTTTTACTATTTTTTTCAAATTGAAAACTCACATAAAATGAGATTGAAATGAATTATCAGCCATAGCCAAACGCTCAGTCAGAGATCGCACCCCCCCCCCCCCTGCGCGCCTAGGAGATTCGCTCTTACTAGATTTTTATATTTTTTCTAGATAGCATTTTTCCTCTAGTTTTCAACGCGGTCATGGCACCTTTTCCATTTTAATGTTGAACGGAGATATGAATTTTTGAATGATCACCTTCATTTCTGAGATGACCAGTAGAAGTTGCGACTTTCTGAGTGTTTCCAATTAAAAATAATACCTTTGTTCAAACTCTCCACTCCAGTTGACAATCAGTAAATTGCAGCGTGTTTTTTGCGGGTGAAAACACGGTTAGCAATTATCGCCTGTTTTCATTTCATTACATTTTGATTGCTACAAGTTTGCTGTTCGAATTATTCTTCCACTTTCTCAGCTTTTCCACAACTAATCTATTTTTTAGTTCAGGAAATTCCATTTTTCACCCCATTATCTTCAGCCTTATAGAATTCTTAACTACATCACTACACTCGCTATCCGTGTACATTTCTCCGCGCACAAGCCTTTTTTGTCCTTCATTTGTGTGCGTGTTTTTACGATGTAAAAACTTTGCGAGGCCATATGCGTCCGTCTGAATCTGAAACATGCTAACTGAAAAGAATATGATTCCGCACATTTCCTTAAGGCATCTGCTCGTAATTTCTACACCATCACAAAATGTACGACCCCCCCCCCTCACACGTACGACCCCTCCCTCAACCATGACGGCGGTACGACCCCTCCCTGCGATCATCGCACCCCATGCTCAACCCTGACCCGGATCCCAGTTAGCTGCTTACATGATTATTTTGGCGGAGTTTGCGCTCCTAAGTGAAGCCGAAGTGCAGGCGGCCCTGATGGAATGTGCTCCAAATTTTGGATTAACCCCGCCAGAGAAAGCACCATCTTAAAGGCCATTTCAGAGTGCTGCTGCTGACAGCAGCAGCAATGATGAAAGATAGCCCAACAGTTACGCGACAGCGCTGCGCAGCAAACCTGCAGCAGGGGGATATTCAGAGTGCTGCTGCCGCAGCTAGCAGCCAGCAGCAGCACGGAATGGTCTCGGTCATTTCTTGCTTCCGCAGCAAATCGATCGGTAGTCAGCTCAGTAGCACACCGACAGCAGAGCGCTGGTCCTCAGTGGAAAGGCCCTCCGCCCCCTTTTTGCTGCTGCTGTCAGCAGCAACACTCTGTAAGGGCCTTAAGCAATCCGGCCACCGTGGTGGACGAAACTTCTCTATGGCGCCGATGGTAGGAAAGGAACAGGTTATCTTCATTCTTCGGGAAAGCCGTGACAACTGCCGTGTGGACGGCGGTGCCTACGCGTCTATTCTTATTCATGAAGTCTAATCGGAACACCCAACGCGCTTCTCCTAGCTGCAAGGACCCTACACTCAGTGCTGTTAGCTCCGATACTCTTTTAGGAGACACAAGGGCTAGGAACGTTGCGGTTTTCAGAGTAAGATCTTCTAGCGATAACCGTCATGCGGGAGGGGGGACATCTTCAGGTACCTAAGGACCGCCGTGCTCACATCCCAAATAAGGGAGCATTTCGGATCCGAGTGGCACCTTCTGGAAACTCTCTTCGTGCAGCGTGTAATTTCGGCTGTTTCCTTACCTGAAAGGTCGCCGCCGATGCCTTCTATGTAAGTGAGAACGGCAGACTTATGGGAGTTAATAAAAAAGTGGAATACAAGTTTGCTAGAAAATTGACCACCACTTCCGGTCTTGGTGCCGTTCAGGCGATGTTTCGAAGGAGGCAGTAATATACTCATTTCCTCAAGGCTACATTGTATTGCTTCTTTGTTGCTATCGACCAGTTCGCTTCCATCGTTTGAATCTCTGCAGGTGAGTATCCTTTATCTTTTCACAACTTACACGTATCAGACATGTAGTCAGCGAGAAAGTCTGTTTGTGTAGGCATGGATGGGGTGCGTTCCTTAGCCGAAGCAGAAGCTGAGGACTGCGCGGCAGTGCCAGGGGTTTCTTGCCGTGTGGACATTTTATTTTATTCCATTTATTCAAAATCCAATGGCAGTTGATAACATGTAGGCGTAGCGAAGCAAAAAAAAACAGAAATTGGATATGATGTGCATTTAGGATTGACGAACTGTGATCAACAAAACCTAACTCGACTAAATCAAACAACTACAAAAGTCATCCTACCTTACAGTTCTTAGCAATTGGAACAAGAAACAAGGTACAAGGTAGAACAAGGTATAACCAGCTTCTTCACCTCACCATTAGACGAAGTCCCCAGAAGAGGCAGGAACTGTAAATATAGATTTGTGAAAGAGCTAACGCGCAATACCAGTGGAGCAGATAATGCATATTGGAGGAAAGCCGCCCTGATACGATGATAATAGATCATAATAACCCTATATATTACTATAACGGTAATCATTAATTTTAAAATGAGGACCATTATTGACCATGAATAGTGCAACAACAAGGTTCTATGCCTTTTCTTTAAGGCAATACGAGCAAAGATACAAAAGCAAGCTTAAAAAAGGGCAGCCCAATGATCAGTCGCCGGGACCAGCTAGGAGGTCCTCGCCCATATCTTAAAAGATAAGACATGTCAACGTACTAAGCCATGGTTCCTGCTACGCCACTAAAAGTGTGGAAGAAATAAAAAAAGAAAACACCCAAACGTAATGCGCCGTAGCGCCTTCTGCTTCTCATTACTAGGAGTGATAAAATTACTATTCTGGAAACGCGTATTCAGGTTAGGAGAAGACAGAAACCATGCGCACATAGAGCCTTTGATGGACAAACGAGTGCGGTAACATCAAGCAATAACCCGATCAAGCAACAAGAGATTGAAACAGAAACATTCCAACCGGAAACCTAGGAAAGACACAGCCAGCAGAAGAAAAATCTGCCCGACACCAGCAAAATAAAGAAAGGAAGTAAGCTAGATATCCCAATTGCCGAAAAGCTAAGCCTAACACCTCAACACAAGGGGATACCGGTAAGGACACCGTTCTGAAACCATGCGCAGATAGTCCAGGCAACAGGCCCTAGGAGATCAATAGGGCTAAAAGAAGCAATGCGAACCATAGTCGCTGGAGCAAACCATCCCTAGATTATAACAATCAGAGAATGAGAAGACGGATAAAGGAAAATAAATCAGAGCTTTTCCTGTTTGACAATAAGATGGACTTCCAAACCTTGGTTGAAAGTTGCGGGAGATGAGCTTCGCAAAAGCTCTGGAGGTAACTTGTTCCATGTGTTTGCTGCTCGTGTAGGAAACGATTCCGAATGCTTCTGTGATCGCGCTCGTTTTGTAACCAGCTTCAAATGGTGACCTCTTGTCCTACCCACTGCAGGTGAAATTCAAAGCAGGCCCTCGCGATCGACCTCGATGTATCCCGTAATGATTTTGAAAAGAAGGACAAAGGACAAGTGGCCACCAAGCGTGAGTGGGTCATTGTGGGTATACAAGAATCAGACGAGCTCTTTCCCTTGATGCCTTGCGAATGATCCGTGCGACCAGATTGAAGGGCAGAAATGCGTAGGCGAAGATTTCCGAGCAGGGTTGCTTGAAGGCATCTACTGCTTGTCGTGCGTGTCTGGAAGAATGGAAAAGTAGATTCTACAGTTTGCATCATCTCGAGAAGCAAACAGAACAACCGTTTTCGCCTTACGAACGTAATGGCGATACTACGTCGTTTGAAAACGTGAAGATCAGAAACGAATACTCGTTCTTCTATAGGTTTATTCTGTCCGAATAAACAAAAGTCACAAAAAATGTGAAGTCACACAATTAAAAAATGCTGAGATGAGTAATCAACGAGTAAAAATCAAGAACGTAGATTGGACAGAGCTCTCGAGCCACCGTCCACTAAGTCAGCAACAGAAGAAGTGCTCAAAAAACGTTGGTTAGTGCTCTGTGTAGGGGTGGGCGGACCATCGATTCTTCGCCTACGCGTACCCTCCTTGCCGGGGGTACACGTGTCACGCTTAGGCAACGGTATGACCATCTTTTACGATCTTGCCCTTTATCCTATGGCACGTGTACCCTCCACCACACAAAACGTATTCCCCCATCCCACACATATCGCATACAATATATTAATATAAGAGTTTGGAGCTTTGGAGTTCCCACCTGATGAAGAGGGACTTTACGACAGTGGGATCGAGGGGGAATTCTGAGAATCTTTGAATTCTCTAAACCGCTTGTCTGCTTCCATGTTCCGTGAACCAGGTCTGCAGCAGACCATGCACAGGCTTCTCTCTTCCGCCCATAGCAGGACTTTGCGGTTAATGTTGTCTAGGCGCTGACTTCTTACGCCAGCGAGCTTATATATACAGTAGCGGTCAAAAAGATATGTCACTTTTCGTTTTCATTCAAAAATAGCTCAAATCGGAAAGAACCTGAAACCAATTGATAGTTCTGAGTACTCTATTTATAAATATGTTGAAACATACCGCTTTTACTAATTCTCTGTTTTTTAAAAATATTTTATATTGATTTTCATGTGCTACTTAGAACAAAAATATCTCAAAAATCGCTGAGTGTAGGATCAATCTGAGACGATATTCTGATAGAGCATGATCTATTTATTATACGGTGCTACAAACATTTGATTCAAATCGCCTTTAAAATATAGATTTTTTAAAGCAAACTTTTTGGTGGTCAAAAACCGGTCAAATTTTAGGACCATGTTTTAAACAAAATTCTATATCTTCCTAACTTCTCGAAAAAATTAAACCAAATTTGAAAGTTTTGTAGAGGATGTTATTCTCTTCAGGGTGGTTGACTTCGTTTCAGTACTGGTTCCTTATTCTGGGAGAAAATTCCTTTTAAAGTTGAGTTTACGTAAACTGTTGTATCTAAGAAAGTTTATAAGTAACCGACTCAATTTTTTCCACGTTAATAGTAGATTTGTAGTTCTTTCAATATCACGCATAAATTAGAATAAATCAAAGTTTTAATAAAAGTATAACGCTTTGACTGACGCACACTTGCCCGCGCCGTACACTATGCTGTTAGTGACGGCGCCTACAGCGTGTGTCAGTCAAAGCGGTATATTTTTATTAAAACTTCGATTTATTCTAACTTACGTGTGATATTGAAAGAACTACAAATCTACTATCAACATGGAAAAAATTGAGTCGGTTCCTTATGAACTTTTTTAGATACAACAGTTTACGCAAACTCAACTTCAAAAGGAATTTTCTCCCAAAATAAGGAACAAGTCCTGAAACGAAGTCAACCACCCTAAAGAGAATAACATCCTCTACAAAACTTTTAAATTTGGTTAAATTTTTTCGAGAAGTTAGGAAGATATAGAATTTTGTTTAAAACATGGTCCTAAAATTTGACCGGTTTTTGACCACCAAAAAGTTTGCTTAAAAAATCTATATTTTAGATGCGATTTGAATCAAATGTTTGTAGCACAGTATAATAAATAGATCATGCTCTATCAGAATATCGTCTCAGATTGATCCTACACTCAGCGATTTTTGAGATATTTTTGTTCAAAGTAGCACATGAAAATCAATATAAAATATTTTTAACCCATTGACGACCGCGTGTCCCACCGGCGGGACACACCTTGTGGTCCGCGGTGGACCGTGTGTCCCGCCGGTGGGACACACCTTTTGGGCTACGCTTCCTCCCTCTTGGGAGGCAATGTGGATAGGAGCGTTCATTTAGGCAAAGTTACTACCCATTGTATATTTTCCGTTTTATCAAAGCTTCAAGATATTCATCAAGTGAACGGCACTTCAACAAGCTCAAAAAATGGCCTGAAAATCGTTTACTTCTAATGATTACTTGAGGAAGTTTCAAATCAACAATATACACAGAAAAATTATTCTTTTGATAATTTTGAAAACAATTAATGCCTCTGAAGCACTTTCATCACTGCACGTGCGCGGTCTCCCGCGCCAGACACGCAGGGAGCGCGCGGTCGTCAATGGGTTAAAAAACAGAGAATTAGTAAAAAAAAAGGTATCAGGTTCTTTCCGATTTGAGCTATTTTTGAATGAAAACGAAAAGTGACATATCTTTTTGACCGCTACTGTATATACCATACTGCAGAGGTGTTGTCCAATTCTACCCTGATTGTTTTGTTACGAAGATGTCCTGCCAAGCATTGCAACCCGAATAGGCAAGCGAGAATCTCTTTAGAGTTAATGTGTAGCAACTTCTCCTTCAAAGACCAACGACCTCCTGGAATGGAATTCCAGACGTTTTCCCGGTTTCTTCGCCTTCATACCATTAACAAGAAAGCGCGAGAAAATCTATCGATATGTGAGATGACGGTAATGAAGAATTGAGACTAAGCATTCTGAGTCATTTGTCGCTAAACTCGACCTTCTCTAGATCAAATAGAGAGTAGCGTTTCGCAGAAACGCAAAAGCCTAGCGGCAATTAAAAGCGCACATTACTATGTCTTTCATGGGGAGAAGAGGATTGCGAAATCACTCTGGTGAACAAGAAGATCAGGAGAGCGACTGACCGCGCTGAACTGGATTAGATGGTCCTGGGGGAAACAGCGGCGTTCGATACGAGCTCTTAAAGGGCTGCTTACCTTTTCGATCCGCGGGCAGCGCACGTTGACATCGATTTCGCGCCCAAAGATCAAAAGGTCAATTGATGAACAGTAGACCAACATAGGAGCTGAGCGGTGCAAGCAATCGTGAATGACATTGAGCAGTTTTAAATAAATGACTGGTCTTCTTGCACCTCTGCTGTTGTACTGCATATAAACGTAAACTGCTCGAGAAGTCGAATATATTGGAATAGCGAGACTTTAGCTGTAAGGGTGATATACACGCATTCATTAAGACTTGCGTTTCAACGCAACCGCCTGGCAGAAGTGGTACTACAGTGGCGGTACATTTACAGACGCCTACCTTCTACGTGGTATTTTGACCATAACTTTGGAACCAGAGGCTTATGAAAAACACTAAGGAAAAATTTAGAATCCTCGAGAAATTATCTACAAAACATTCTTAGTTGTCTTATATATTTGGAGATTCTAGGTTATTCGCAAAACGCTGACATCGGACGGGAATTGAACCCGCGTCTTTCTGTTTCCGGCAGACTGCACTAACCACTGTGCTACCGATGTACTACGTTGCGAATCTCCTAGCATCCCTTTCTTAAGCCCGGTCGGGCTGTCAGTCTGCCGGAAACAGAAAGACGCGGGTTCAATTCCCGTCCGATGTTAGTGTTTTGCGAATAACCTAGAATCTCAAAATATATAAGTCAATCAACTAGTTCTCGTCTATAAACCGCTAAAACAAAAAGCGGCAAATAGCAGAATACTCTCAATTGTGTTTAAAGTCTCTCTCAAATTGTAGAAAAAAATTGAGTGGAAATAAATTGGTCGTGAGGTAGTAAACGGTAAACACACTCTCAAAATCACAAAAACCACAATGCATCATCAAAACATGCTTATTATAAAACAACAAGTCAATATTCAGTAGAATAGCCCTTGCTCTTAATCGCAGCCAAACATCGGTTCCGCACTGAGACGACCAACTTCATACATCGCTCCACAGGAATAGCACTCCACGTTTCCTTAATGATTGCTTCCAACTCATCACGATTCTGCGGCTTCAAGCGCAGCATCACTCTATCCACGTCGTTCTACAATAGGATCGGAATGAAAGCGCTCGCACAGGATCTTGACGAGTTGGAAGCAATCATCAAGGACACGTGGAGTGCTATTTTTGTGGAGCGATGTATGAAGTTGGCCGACTCAATGCGGAACCGATGTTCGGTTGTGATCAAGAGCAAGGGTTATCCTACTGAACATTTACTTGTTGTTCTGTAATAAACGTGTTTTGATGATGCATTGTTGTTTGTTGTGATTTTGAGGATGTGCTTACCTTTTACTACCTCACGATCAATTTATTTCCACTCAATTTTTTCTACAATTTCAGGGAGTCACTAGACACAATTAACGCATTCACGACGGCGTCCGCACGTATGTGTGGACAGCAAGGGGGCGCGTGGGACGATGTCCACACATATGTGGGGACAGTAGTTTTTCGCCCAGAACTTTCTTTGGTGACGACTTTTATTGAATGTTCTTTCGGAATCGTAGATTATAAGGCAAAATCAATACTAGGTTTGCATCGGCACGAAAATGATCGGGTTTATTAAAACTAACTAGAGAACAATTCTTCGCATTGTTGGAACACAATAAACGCAAAAACTTCTAGGACAGGAGTGAGTATCAGACATGGAGTAGAACTTCAATGGAACAGTTAGACAAAGCGAAATAGTAGAGTGCAATTATATCAGCGAACAAGGATTCAGCCAAGAACACTTCTTATCGTTAAAATACAATAAGCAACATATTTTTCACAATTCGAACAGCGCATATCTACCCTCCTAACCATTTTCTTTGCAACATCTCTCCCCAAGCTAACGCTCAGCCTTTTATAACATTCTGCACAATTTTTTGGACTCTTCCTGAACACGTATGTGTGGACATGCGCGCGCATGCCAAAGAGCCAGCCGGCCGTCGCGCCCATTGCGCGCGAAAACCCCTTCGTCGTGAATGTGTTAAGCGTGAATGTTTGTTTGGAAGATAATTTTTCGAGGATTCTAAATTTGTGCTTAGCATTTCTCATAAGCCTCTGTTTCCAAAGTTATGGTGGAAAAACCATGTGGAGACTAGTCGTCTGTAAATATATAGACACCGATGGAGGTGAGGAAATGAGGTCACTTTCAGGTAACCCCTCCTCGCATGCCACCAGCAGACTGTCTTCCAATACAAGCCCTCACAGGTCGGCGAGCTAACCAGCTCCAGGGTTTTGCACAAAATTTTGCCCTTTGCACACAGGCAGCTCCGTTAAGATGTTGTTGTAAGGAGCTGCACAATAGCGGTTCATTTGCTTCAGTAGTGGGGATTTCAACATTAAAGTTACTGCTCGGGCAAGTGTATAATACATATATCAGATTTCGACAACGACAGATTGCAGCTGCTGGTGAAATTCTCTCGTGGCAAACTACACGGGACTTGTTACTCCACCGTATCCGCACAACTTCATCAAGTGGATCACGTGTATCAACTGTCGTGTTGTTGCTCGAGCGGGTTCCAGCAGCGTCTCCATTCGTCCCGGTCGCATGCGAAGGTAGATCAGTGGGTTTTGTTCGCTCGAGAAACACGAAGAGCAGCCATTTCTTCATTCGATGTTTTTCGTGTCAAATGGATATAGCGTACAATCTGGAAACAGTGGGACCCTCATGGTTTTAAAAGATGCGATAGCCAGATTCACGCATTGCTGTTATTCATCATTGGAGTTTATGAGAAGGTCAGCACATTAGAATGAATCCCAGCAACACTCGCAGTGCAGTACAAATCTTATTCCAACAGGTTTCCACGTTTCTTGCTCTTTGACGCTTTGCAAGAAAAAGCATAAACTGATGAAGGTGATGTTGGTTGCTGTCTGCAGAACCTCTATGAATCAGAGCTAGAGGAATTCTTCGCCGAAGGCGTCGAATGCCTACCTGAGAATAATGGTCGAATGTGATGGTGCATGTTTCGAATTGAAATCTGTTTCTATACTCTTGAAAAATTAAAAACATGTTTAGTTCGAAAAGCCGCATACGTAGGTACAAAGACGTGAGACCTTCGGATGAAAGGAGAAAGTCGAAAGAGAAACATTTTGTAGTCTACTTTTACGTGGAAGTATATGCAATATTGAATGCGGCATAACCTCGTCTATCGATCTTCACATCTCTGACTACAGCCGGTAATAATCTGATAGGAGCTATCGTCTAACTTTTGTAGCAGGAATTCATTTGACACCCCGTATTCTGCCTTTTTTAGTGCTACTTCCATAGTAGCTACCATGGGTAGAATATCGTCACGTGCTTCATCGTTGTGTAATCGCTTAGAAATCTCTTGCATAAGAGGCTCCCAGTGAAAAATCTCAGCAAACCCCAATGAAGCCTGTTGCTTCCAGTTGGATTAATGCGCAGTGAATTATTGATTTAGTGGTAATAATGGGACGTCATTGTTCCCCGCTTTCACATCACTGCACACCACACAACAAGCATGCTCTCCGGCTTCTAAGAATTTGGGTGCTTCTGAGAATGAGGAGGGTAATTCTGAGCCGAGATCTATGAACTACATACCTATCGTATAGTTCCAGATATGCCCAAAATGCGTAATTCATTGAAACGCAGCAGAGTTTATTGAAGATTTTATCATGAATCGGAAGATATATACGTCATTAGGCAACTTGTTTTCTGTGAACTGTAGGACAACCTGATCTTTTTAGCAGGATTGAGGAGCCGCGTGCATTCATCATTTTCATCTGAGAGGGTTTGTATGTCTGTCTTCCGTTTTTTCTTCCCAAATAGATTTTCTTGATTAGAGCAGTCATTCCAGACTCAAGTTTGAGGTTCGAGAAATAGTAAAGCTCCCTCAAACGAAAGAGGCGGTCGCATTTAGGCACCAGTCACACGCTAGCCCAGAAAGGCACAGATTTCAATGTTATAAAAAAATTGAATGTGGAGGTGAGATTGAGCCACAATGCATTTGTACCGGTGCTACAAATCCAACGCTGAAAGGAAAGTACGGAACTAGGAGGTCGTTAAGTATGAAATAGCAACTTTGCTTCATTATTTCACAAACAAGCGGCACTGTAATCAATCAAAATTTTCACCTAAACAGTTAACACACTTCTGCCATTTTAATGGTACCTTGCTAATGCCGGACGCATAGAAACCTAAAGGACGAGAAGCGATAAATTCGCGGAAGTCTTTTTCCACATCCTCTTGAGAACTGAACTGTTTATCTTGCAAGAAGTGGTCCAATGCCCGAAACATGTGGTAGCGAGTTGGCGCAATATCCGGCGAATAAGGTGCGTGAATGAGAACCTCCATTGTCAACTGCATTTTACGCAACGTTGTTCGTGCGACATGTGGTCTTGCATTGTCATCCAAGAGCATTGGCTTGTCTCTGTGGGCCAATCTTGGGTGCTTTAACGCAAGCTTTCTCATCATAACATCCGACTCGTTACAGTACACGTCCGCTGTTGTTGATGTGCCAGGTCTCATGAAGTTGTAATGGATGACTCCATAGATAGACCGTAAAACAGAGATCATCGACTTTTCTGGTGTACTTTGAACTTTACGCTGAATTCTGGGACCTCATCTTTGTCCAGCTATCGTGCTGAGCGCGTGCGATTGTCACACAGAATCCATTTTTCATCACAGTAACGATGCAATGTAAAAATGGTTCAGATCTGTGTCGAGAAAGAAGTGAAAGGCAAACGTCGAAGCGACACCACTTTTGCCGCTCGTTCACTTCGTGAAGAACCCACTGATCGAATTTTTCGCTCTGCCAATTTGCATCAAATGGTCCAGTATTGTGACTACAGATACCCCGAAGATTGCTGCTAATTCACGCGTAGTTTGAGTGATGTCACTTTCTACTAAGGCTTTCAAAGCTGTGTTGTTCACCTTGAATCCAGGTCTTACACTAGGCTCGCTTTCGAGATTAAAATCTACAGAACGAAAATTTTCAAACCAGCGACGTACTGTGTGTTCACTAGCCACATCCTTGCCGAATACCTCGTTGATGTTCTGAACGGCCTGTAATGCACTGCTTCCACGACGGAACTCCTATTCGAAAACAACACGAATTTTGGATTTCTCCATGGCTTCGAAAACGCCCTGCACCACTTGAATTTGGAAGCAGCACCGAAAACCAAAGTAGGTTATTGAAACCTTAGGAACGTATCTTCACATTAGAAGGAAAAACTAGAAGCCCGCAAACGAACTTACATAAGTGTCAACCTTGAAACCTACAACATGCGAAATCGCCCATTTCATATTTAACGACCTAATAACTTGTGTAGTTCTTTGGAAGATAATGAATGAATGATAATGCTATAATGAGATTTTCAGTAGTAAACGAATAGGTAATCAAACATTCTCAGAATCTACCATGCAAGACGGTCTGTCAGGGGAAAGAGTGACGTGAAATCCTACCTTTCGATCGAGGAGTCGTTCACTGTTGATCACGAGTCAAAGCAATCACTAACATCTTAATGAAAAACGCTCTTTATGAAAGGGTTGGAATTTGAATCACGGATATATTAGGTTGTCGATAAAGCTTCGAACTAACCAGTTTGCCTGCTCACCACCATTTTGAAACGGGTTCCGGAATCTCACCCCCATAACCCTTATGAAGGATGATTTATGGGCTACATACAGAGGGGCTCCAGCTATATCCGGACAGCGGCGTCTATTTCTCAAACAACCTTACAAACACAAAATACAAATCAAATCCGGAATCCATTTTAATAGTAGTAGAGGGGTGTATTAAGGTTAGGATTACTCACTGTAGCCTTCGTCAGCAGCAATAATCGCCTCCATCCTTGACCTGAAGCGCAAGCAAGCCCTCTTGAAAAGCTCGGTCGAAATTTGGGAATCCTGATACAATGGTGGTTCGCAGAGATGTGACGTCAGGACGCCTTGTCTTGTTAGCAACCCTCTTAAAAACGCCCCAAATGTGGTAATCCATGGTGTTCAAATCTGAGCTACTCGGGGGCCACGACACCTTGGACGAAAACATGTCCAAGTTATCGAACAGCCAGTTTTTAACCAAATCGCTCGATGAGCTGCTGCGCCGTCTTGTTGGAAGACACATGGCTTTCCTGAAGATACAACCACTATCCGCGATTCTACTACTGTCATTGAACTTTGGTTAACTTCCAACACTGTAGCCAATTTCCTCAGCGATCTTCCCGGGACCTCCAAGAACAGCTTCTGAGCCCGTTCCACGGCTTCTGCGGTGGTCGTTGAAACACTTTCTAGCGAATGGGTTCTCCTCGCCAGAGTTGAAGAACCCTCTTCGGAAGCTGCGTACCTCGCCACACTACACCGTAAACCGTCGATCTCGAGTGTCCGCAAGTTCAAGTGACTTCCGCCGTGGTGCGTCCAGCGCGAATGCCTTCGATGATTGCGGCTCCTCTGTTGTGCTCCGCACTAGTGTGAAGCATTTAGACAGTTACGAGGATATCACTACAAACTAGAGGATGTTTACTTACACTATACCAATCGGGACCTCTGACGAAGTTACGGTATGGCGGGAGATTTGAATTAAAATTTGTCCGGATTTAGCTGGCGCACCCTGTATAACAGTTGTCGTGGTTCAGCACTACAGGTATTGCAGAGAAAGTCGGTACTTTTACCGTTTGACTGCGGGGCATGGCCGGAGGCGGAGTAAGCCTGCCTCCCAGCACGTCACCTCACCACTAGCACAGCGTGTAGAAGCAGGTGAGAGTGGTGAAATCATTGATATCGACGATATTATCGTGGGCTTGCTCCGCCCCCGCCACGCCCCGCAGTCAAATGGTAGGAGTACCAGAAAATCGATACTGATTGCAGGTATCTTGAACTGCTTTTTGTTTACGAGCTCGCAAAACAACGCATTGAAAGAACTTCAGGTAATGGCTTATGCATTATGATAGGTCCTTCAATTGTCTTTCTTAATGCAACAAACGTTCGGTTTCGTATATTCCAAAAAGCCTATTTTGGCTTCGAAGAAAAACAGTAGTCGAGGAGGGCAGTCGCTGTGGATTGAGTGAGTCTTCTGGAGCTGACTTTAGAGGATAGCCGGCGTAGTACTCATAAGTTGATAGAGGAACTCGAGAGTCATATACCCACACAAACTGCCCGTTTTCGAGGCTTAAGAAAGGCAAGGAGATAGGGCACATGAATGTGGCACGCTTTAGCGGCCACCGGCCACATGCGGAGACGAGTGCATACACGACCATCTCAACTTCTCAAGGAGATTTTCATTCGCCCGGCAATTTCGTTAGCGGTACCATGGAGTGGATAGTGTGCACCAATCACACGCTAAATCTACTGCTACTCACTTGCAGCAAACCAGCGAAAATTTTAAAATCCGCAACTCCACCAGAAATGGAAGACGATCGGTGTGCAGTTGAACTGCAAATGAGGCACTCTCTAGGAGCTGCTACCTGCAGATGCTACTGTTACCAGCGATGTCTAATGCAGCCACTTCTATGGTGACGGAGCAGCCGTTCGTGGAAAATATGGGAAAACCTTCTTCAGTCACAATAACGCGCGTTCACCTATTGAGAAGCAAGCTTGGAAAATTTTTCGAAATCTACGATGGCGTATTCTGACCTATCCAAGACGTTCGTCGAACGTTACCCTAACAAAATAATATCTGCTCTTTTTGTTCTCCATTAAATTACTAGAGAACCAGCTTGACGAGTGAGAGCACTCTATGAATTCTGTAGGAGGAGAGTTCAAACTTCATCTGATAGATAACAAGATGTTGCTGATGGTAATGATGTGTAAATATTTGAGATGTCGAGGGTAATAAAGGAGAGAAATAAATTTGAAAAATTTTCAAAACTGGCTCGGAACTTTGTCGACAACCTAATAGATTCAACTTTTTTCCAATCTTACCTATATAGCTGGATGAAATTTATTTTCTGTCTGAAGGACACACAGAGAAAAAGATCCTACCACGTCGATGTGAGATCATGCTTGAAAATTTTCGCGTGTATATTCCTCGTCAAAAGATACACCGAGTTGCGAGGACATTCGTTTAAGAGCGGTGAAAATTGAACTGCTATGTACATATAGCACTAGGAGTTCCAACATTCCAATGAAAGTATACGTACGGGAAGGTGAGATGACCTGCTGTCGACTCAACCTCGAACGAACGACCTTAGGCTCCATGATCATATTTCTGCCCGTTTTCCCTCCTTGAAGAATCTTGAAGAGAAACTGAAGGAAAATGCAATTTTCATATTGTTGAAGGATTTCATTAATAATCACATGGGGACCCAAAATTAAATCTCCTCAAGCAGCTGAGCACTAGGACAGGCTGGAGTTGTCAAATTTGAAAGTATGTAACCCTGCATGTTTGAAGAATTCAAGAGGTGCGAATAATTTTGGAAAGCAAGCGGAAAATGCGGTTAATACAGTAACACCGCCGTTTAAGAGCAAATGAAGTCAGAGGAGATTTACTGCTATGGATCCTGCTCAAACTTTTATGAGAGTCACCTGAGTTGTAATATGCGTTTTTCGAATCTTGATCAACGCCCTTGTTGGGTAACGTGATATTTCATCTCATTTTCACTACTTTAGAAAGAATAGGAATCTAACACCCGCATCGTGGGTGCAATGGTAAGGGGCGCTAGTGACATTGTTGAGCGATTGATCCCAGCCCAGGCTAACCAAGCCTTCCAACTCTTCGGGAAGGGTAGATTGGTACCAAATTTGTCTGGAAAGGTAGAAACACTGCCTCGTACAACAGCTGGCTCCCGCAAGTCCTCTTGTAGACCAAATAGGTATTCACCACGTCTTTTCGGTCCTGAATGGTCACTCTTAAGTAACTGCTAACGATAAGTGCCAAACCTTTAGCTTTACCTTCAACATCTTCACTATCAATATGCTCAAACTATCACGACCTAAGCGTCAAATTTAGTTAGTTGGATAAGAATCAGTTACTTGAAAGAAGGGTAGACTCTCTTATTTCACGTTTTTGACAGGATATGGAATCAGGATTGAATGTGGATTGAATTTGGCCACTTTCTTTTCACCTGTGGGCTCAGAATGAAATTAACCCGCATGAGATTGAGTAAGTGCAGTTACCGTAACCATGCAGTGGTCTTTCAGAATTATCTTTCTTCATCGTTGGCTTAACGGCGATGTTTACCTGCGGTCCGAGTCGACGAAAATCAGTGCACCTCCTGACGGAAATTGGCACCTTCTTGGGTTACACCAGCGCCAGGGTATATAATGTCAGCATTATAATTGGAAGTGTCGACACTGTGGCAACTAGAACGGCTTAGCAATGGGTGAGTGCTTTCAGTAGCTTCCAGTAATCTACAGTTGAAAACGAGCCACTCACTTTGAGACTATGTAGAATGGTGTGCCAATTTACGGCACCAGAAATTGTCTTCATGATACTGAAAAAATATGCTGATCATCTCTTGCAATTCCGTGCTGTCTCGTGCTTATAACAAACTTTGAACGAATATTAAGGACGAAGTTCCGTTGCAACGGTCCCCTGCCAGGTGTGCGGAGATCGCTCGTACGGACGGCATTACGGTCAGTGGACGTGTGATGGGTGTAGCTGCTTCTTCAAGAGGAGCATACGGAAGAGTATCGTCTACAGCTGCATATGCAAGTTTTTATACTGGTTGTTAACGATGTAGTCAGGGACCTGCTGGGCCCAGAATATGATATTCAGGTGGCTTTACTAGTGTTGCTATCTAAAAAAAAGTTTGTTGGGACCAGCATGTCCGAAAGGTTGCGGCCAAGGGGCTTGAGTTAGTGTGTCTACTCTTCAGGAACATGGAATGCATGGTCTTTCAATTTTAGAGTACTGTTCCCTTGTTTGGATTCCCCATTTCATTAAAAATATCGAAACAATCGAATGAAGGAAGAACTCGTCAGAAGAACGTGGGCTGCGTATTCAACCTACCGGTCTCTCAAAGGGAGCACGGACCAACTCAAGGATGCCGTGCTCATTTGTTCGACTCGACGGTTCTTCTTGCTTTGTGCGACGCGGCTGAGACGTGGCCTGATACGCAGCCACGGCGAAGTCCCTGCAAGTCACACACAGAGCGTTAAAAAGGTGTTTTCTGAAGTTCACCCGGCTATCCCAACACCGAGCCAGACTTCGCAGCTCCGATCTAACAGGCAGACGTCCCGTCTGCGAGACCCTACGGACCACACATCAAAACCCAAACATCGATGGGCCGGTCACATAATGAGAAGAGACGACGACCGTTGGACAAGAAGAACGGTGGAATGGCTGCCGCGCGATTGAACGCGGTCTCATGGAAGACCACCTGCCAGATGATCTGATGTGCTCCAACGCGCTGGGGACATCTTCTGCTCCACAACGGCTGATTCTCACCTTCGTCACAGTCGAATTCGTCCAGCAAGTTGGACGACGATTGCGAGACAACGATGCGAATGAAAGTCGTGTTAGGGCCCGCGCGATCAGTGAAGCCTGACCATTTAAGTATCTAAGTAAGTAGGTAGAATAGGTAGGTGGTTGACTACGTTATAACGACTCGTCTCCCACAATGGGCAGTTACTGAGTAGTTGCAGTTTCCGACTGTGATCTTCACGGTACTTTGCTTTCAGCCGGTCAAAACGATTGCGTGATCGACAAAGCTCGTCGCAATTGGTGCCCATCGTGCCGACTTGCTAAATGTTTCCGTTTGAATATGAACTCAAAAGGTTATTGAGTCACTGCCAATATCTGATTTCGAGCTAAAAAGGACATTTTGCCCTATTGCAGCAGTGCAAGGAGAGCGAGGACCGCGATCCGGACCACCTGCTCTTCTGTTCAACGCCGAATCCCAGGGTAATTAGCTTCAATGTTATTATTACTTTGTGAAAAAGGGCGCGCATGGTGCTGTGGTAAGAGGCGCTACTGACAGCCGCACGGTCGAGCGATCGATCGTCGCGCGGGTAAACCAAACCTACATCCCTACGGGGTCGTGGGAATTGCTACCAGAGACTTGTCTGGGAAAGTAAAGACACTGAGTTGGTATAGCAACTGGTCCCTCAACTCATTGTTTAGACCAAATACACATTCACCATGACTCTATGATTCTGAATGGAACCCGAATGCGACGTCGCGACCACAACGAATTTCATTCCCACTTCCACTCAAAATCAAGCGAATATCAAGAAACTTTTCGGCTCGGATTCTTGATCTTTAGAGCGCGTGGAAATTGGCAGTGGAAACTGCTGATCAACGGCAGTTTCACCTTTACATTGCTAGTCGTGTGAAAGCAGGAGTATACCAGCTGTGCAGAATCAATGTCATCTTGAACAGCTTTTTCTAGAAAAGGTAGTTGAAAAGAAGATGAACAAACAAATTCGCGCCTGATTCTTTGAACTTACAGTCTATACTGATCTCGTTATAGACCAAAAATTCTCAGCGGACTCCATCATCACTTCAATGCCCTAAAGGCTACCAAGCTCTTGAAGCTCTTCGACTGATAAATCATTTGCTCTAAATTCTTCTTAACCAAAGCAAATTTTTAGGAAAACTGAGGAGAAGAACACTAGAAGTGATTTAGGTAACGTAAGCGAGGGAAGAAATCTAAGATTAAGTTCTCCTCCCTAGATCGAAGATCAGAGAAAAATAGGTGCTGTGTGCTCGCAAATTACCTTCGGTGATCGGATTAGGTCGTCCTAGAATGAACGATTTGATTCGCTTTGTGTCCTTCGAGCAGGCACATGACGGATGAATATCATGCTTTCGTCAGGTCGTCTGCTTATGAGGGAACAGCGGAGGCAGAAGATGTAGGATATACTTGTTGGTATATTTCTGAGAGCTAAATTTTTTCAAAGAAAAAGATGTGGTTGAAAAGGTTTTTGATACATCCAGAAACTGTGCAGTGTCTACTTCAGCGTATGAGGGTTGAAAGAAGCTTGCAACATCCTATTCTAGGAGTTACATGGATTATTTGATTAGCGGTTACCATGGTGCAACATAAGTATCTGCACAAAAAAATGGAAAAAATGGCCGAGAAAATGAGACCTGTATTCACCCTCCTATGTCTACATGTGTTGCCGGCTTTAGCGTGAACGAAAAGAGCTGAGCTCTTCATACCTCTGATCTGCCCGGCGACAAGAAAGTTATAAATCGTGGATGAACTGCTTTTTAAACTGCACAATTCTACTTTTTTTTTTACTTTTTTTTCACCATTGATGCTATGTCTATTATAAACCAATGTTGTCCTGATGATGGCAAGTTCTTAACTACTGCAATTGATCTAGCATCAGGGAGCACGTGATGCAGTGGTAAGAGACGGTAGTGATAACCACACCGTCAAGCGTTCGTTCTAGGACCGGACTAACCACCAAGCCCTCCATCCTTCCGGGGTCGGGTGAATTGGCACCAGACTTTTCTGGGAAGGTAAAGACACTGCTCGGTATAGGCCCATGTGAGTCATTGCCTATGCCAAATGCGCATTCACCATGCCTCCACGGTTCTGAATGGAAAATTCCGAATGGAAAGAGTGATCAACGCGACCACTTCAATTTTACCTTTATCTTCCAGGGTTGAAAGCTGAACGTGCAGCGAAAGTCGAGTGCTCACTGGACGATCTGTTCGTGGCGGCTATGCTGGCCGTGAATCAGTCGGTGTTGTTGGCGTTCTGCTGTGCTGAAGACCGGAGGGTGCTGCTCAGCGAACGCTACTCAACATTCTTCGCGCTGGCCATCGCTACATCGGACGTCACCACTACCACCGCGGTCAGTCATTTTTAGCTATGATTGAACAGCGGGTTCTGCATAGTTGAAATGTTCAGAGTTTTAATAAGTGTAGTGTGTTCTCGGATGATTCTATGTGGCTTCGCACCAAGTGCAGTTCTTGCGAAAGAACATCAAGTTTATTTTTTCAATGAAATCTCGAACGCTCAGTGCAGTCCATTTTTACTGCCATTTGGAATTCTCTATTAGTTGTTGTTTGAAAAACAGTAAATCGTGGAAAACAAGAGAAAGCAAAGCAAAATATTTACATCAAGACAACAACTAATATTATACGTGCTTAGTTGCCACGAATTAAAACAATTCCAAAAGGTACACCCCAGGATCGCATTTCTATGAACCTCGGCATGTCTCTATCTTCAATATTCAAATTTTATAAGCGACACCATCTCAACTAACAACCATCGTCCTGAAAACCAATAGGGACGGAAAGCAAGACGGCAAACCAACATTGTCGGTGGTGCCGACCACCAACACACCCTACTGCTCGGCTGCAGAGATCGCCGGGTGAATGAAAACTATTAGTTCCATCTGAGGTGGCGAAAATTAATGAGGATATCTTGAAGAAATTTCCGAAAAGTTTATGAAATGATGAAAAAAAAGAAGAACAATTTTCATGTCCTATAGAGATTCCAAAAATAACGCTTTCCAATTAGACAGAAATTTAGATCTACAAAATCACTCCACTTCTATTTTTCTGTGAGACTTCTATCTGCTCTCTCCTCCTTGTCACTGTTCATTACTGAAGTCAAGCCTTCTAAAATTGCTCTACTGCTGTACATAGAATACATCCCGATGGAAACGAGAATCCCTTTTGGTAGGGATGTGGAACGTGATTGAAACTTACCATCTGATGGTAAAAAAAGTAAAACTGTTGAATTGATATGAATTGTATTCAGTTGAATTAAATGTAAAATTAGTGAGTAAGTTAGTTACACTTCATCTAGTAGCGATGGTGAGATTGCTCACAGTTGTCGCTTACATGTGACCCTACCGCATGTCACAATAATTAATTAAAATGCCTAACGTAAAAATTAGGTGATGGTCAGAGGTGCTAACCATGGTGATCTTTCTGCCTTCAGATACAGTCGTCGCTTCCGCGGCACCTGGCGTTGAACTCGGAAGAATTTCGACTGTCGATCTGTGTGCTGCTGTGCAAAATGGGTAAGTGCTGTGGAAATCAGTCTCTATACCCGATTCCAACCGAACGTTATCCAACCACTTGCAGGCTCAGCAATTCCATCGCTCTCGTTCGCTCCTCCTCTGCTGCCAGTATACTCGCACTGGTTGCATGTGCATTGCACCTCGTTTTCCAGGCCATGCAGAGCTGCCGAGATCCTTACACTAGTTGACAATGTGCTGATGAGTCGACTCCTTCTCGATCATCTTCTCTCCACTCCTCCTCTCGCACTAATCGAGAAGATCTTTCCCGTATAAAGCATAAACGTTCGATAATGTGTTCATTTTTGAGTGACTAATCGATGACGGCGTTCGATGCTGCAGAAGGGGAGAGGTAGAAGCCCATTCGCCCACCTACGCAGTGTATTCTCGACAGCGGTCCGCTCCGACTTTACACCGCACCGGACGTGGCTGTTCCACTACCGCATCCAGCTGCTTTTTCCCAGAGCCCAAAGCTGCGAATTGTATTTTTCGCCGCATGAAAAGCCATTTCGTTAGCTGTGGTACACAACCGAGATTCAGAAAAGAACTGAAGTTGTCATTAATCACTACCTGAAACGCTCCTTCGCATGAAACATCTGCGATCCAATTTATTTTGCATGACATTTCCATCTCTAATAGCGTATGTCAGTGGCATCCGTGGGAAGCCGAAAATTGATGACGATATCTCTAGGAACCGCCCTTCATGGAATACAACTGTATGAATAATAGAAAGACTTTTTTTATTCAAAAAGCTGCTCAGATAGAAGTGTTCACAGCCATCCTGCTAGTGAACGATTCAGTGAGAACAGATGGGATGTATTCAGTGTTGCAGCGAGTCACCATGCCCTGGATTTACGAAGGCGGGAGTTAGAAACTCAACAGGGCCGCCGATTTCGGCTAATGACCTGCCACCATCAAAATGGAGCCGATGGCAAACAATGCTGCGTGCCAGGTAGTCTATCCCTGTGGACGATGACACCCAATGGTATGTGCCAGGCATTTTTCAGGCACTTTTCGGCCAACCTCCTCCGAATTTTGTACAGGTAGATAAATGGAGCCGCTGAGTACAAATCTGCTGTCCGTTTTTCACAGAGTGGTCTCCGACCACCTATTTTGTTACTTGGGTGTTCAAGTGAGGAGCATCAATTTTGCTAAAACTTAGTCTGGGTATGGGGTTATTGTGAACGCCGAACATAGTGGTAGTATCTGTATTTCACACGCTGGTGCCAGTGACCCTCAGTGACGAGTGCCAACCAGTCTTTCTCGGGTGGTGGTGACACTCAATGGTGTGTTCCGGTATACATATTGTTTTGACCACAACGATAGGAATTGTTTTTTCTGTTCAGTTAATAAACTGGGATTGAGAACACTTATTAGTATATCAAACTATCTACTAAAATTTTAAACTTATAATTACTAAACTATTCTGCTATTTGCCGCTTTTTTTAGCGGTTTATAGACAAGAACTAGTTGATTGACTTATATTATATATAGTTGACAATTCCCGTCCGATGTCAGTGTTTTGCGAATAACCTAGCATCTCCAAATATATAGGTCAATCAACTTATAATTACGGTTTATTTTATATTTTACTAATAACAGGAGCAGAGGAATTGTTTGAGAACAAGCTAGCATAACATGGGCTTTAAAGTGTGTTATCGATGCAGCTATTTTTCCCTGCTTTTCGGAACATTTTTCACTCATATTTGTCCACTTGCATGTGGTAATAAATAGGCAGGCTTCACTATGTACGGCTGAGACTTGCTCACTTTGGGAGAACTTGCTTCACATATGTAGTGTTACATAAACCAAAGCCGGCACTCCATTTTCCCTACAAGCGAGAAACCACACTTTATTGTTTCAACAGGTTTGTGAGGTGTTTCTCAAATGTTAGCATTTCTCATTCGTTTCATTCAGCTTACTCCACCACGTGTGGCG
Organism: Nippostrongylus brasiliensis; assembly: GCA_030553155.1. Taxonomy (NCBI): domain Eukaryota; kingdom Metazoa; phylum Nematoda; class Chromadorea; order Rhabditida; family Heligmosomidae; genus Nippostrongylus; species Nippostrongylus brasiliensis. The sequence continues at coordinate 21,916,072 of CP130734.1, forward strand.
ATAGCGCACGTTTGGGCGAAAATCCCCCGTCCAAGAGGCTGTCCCAAAGTCATTCTATCCTTCTGAATCTTATGGTTCAAGGCTCTCCATTCACATTATGCTTTAGGCACGAAACCATTCGTCAACTGGTTTGAGAGTGATGTTTCATCTGTAATTGGTGCTCATAAAATCTTCAAAATCGTTGAGAAAAACGATAATATATTTGTACTGTTATCCGTCCACTGCATGGTGGGCCACATTTTCAATTACTTTGAACTCTAAGAAGTATCTCCTTGCTGTTATTTATATTTCCTATTCTAAAAAAAGAAATAAAGCGAAATGGTCTTCATCTATTGATTTGGGTACTCACTCTTATCGTTCAAACATGAATGCTGAACTATCTGTATTTACATACATCGATTGATAACTCTGATATTCACGCATTCACCTGCCTTTATTTTTCTACTAGTAGGAGAGTAATCACTGCAGATTAGCTGGCTGAAAGGTGTGCTCTCGCTCAATCTCAGGTGACTGAACTATCATAAAACACCCAAACGCTGATTTAGATCTTCACAGTAACCATTTTGAGATTTCACACAATTCTTAGTATCGAATGCTAACGTTACAAATTGGGATGGACCCTATCATTCTCAAGATACTGTAGCACGATGTGAAAAATAAATGAGAACGGTAAAAAAAGATGAATGCCATGTTGAGGAGAACCGTCAAAGTAACGTTTGCGTGCTCGCCTTCGAATCAAATTGGTCATTCTAGAGCGGAGCATTTGCTAGCAATACTGATGCTCATGAAAATGACCTATGTAGGTGACACCTGCCATGCTCCAAAACTACTGCAGTTTCCTTTCGCAGGATCTTACATCTGTCCCATCCTTCTTGGTAGGTTTCTTTACGAATGTGGAAACCCGTAGTTCATGTAGAAGGCGAAATGGTCGACGTTGATCTGCCCACTGAGGACGCGCGGACGTATTCGTGTTTCATTTCAATCATGGAGAGATGGTCAATAGGTATTTGGCCTATAAAATGACTAGCGGGGCGTGGCCAACCGCTTTACTTTTGTTTTGAGAATAAAGCTGTCACTTCATTCTCAAATCGTTGATGGTGAAGCGTGTTGCCTGAATATCCAGGTGCAGTTGCAAGAAGCTGCATGGTCGAGCAATCAATCTTCGCCCGAGTTAAGTAAACTTTCTATTCCTCAGGACCGGGTCAATTTCCGCCATACTTTTCTGGACGGATTAAGATGTGCGTTTAAAGGGGACTGATCAATCCATTCTTGTGCAAAAATCACAACGCAGCATGGAATGGGGCCTGTTATGTGATATACTCGTCAGTGTAGCTATCTAGCATCACAGTACCCATGGGAGAGTAGTAAAGTTTGGATCTGATTTAGTTCCAATCTTGCATTGAATGGCTTCAATATCGAAATGGTTTGGTTGAAATCAGGCGAGACTGAAGGACAATCGAAATTTAGTTGAGGTCGTCGTTCCTTTGGTGTCACGAAACGAACGCAGATGCTCGAAACCGAAACCGAAATTCACATTGTGACCAGCAGTTGAATTGGGATGATTACCGTATTCAAAGCAAATGTGGTAAATAATGACCGCAGTCAACATCCTGGTCATGAATTTTGGTACCAACAAGCGGTTTCAATCTTACGCTAACTAGGTGGCAGCTTGACTGAGAAGGTGATGATACTGACTGTTTCACATGAAACGGATCCTCACCAGTTATTGTATATGTTGATAAAGCATCCGCCGTTCTAACGCGATGATAAGCTCTGAAAGGCACGACGAAAGATCCACTCTGGTCACTTTTCCTTTTCGTTAAAGGTAGAGTAAATGTGTTGGTGTTAATCAATCCCGCCGTATTAAGAATCGTAAAGGCATTACAAATGCGCATTTGGCCTATAGAATCACTTGTAGGGACCAGCTGCTATACTAAGTCAGTGCCTTACCCTACCCTTTCAGTCGCGTATCGTAGTAAATCACCTCGGAGAGACGTCTTAGTTAGCCCGGGTCGGGATTGATCGCTCGACTGCGCGCGGAGGTCAGTAGCGCCTCTTACCACTGCACCATTCACGCTCACCCTTTTTTATTCTATGTACCTATTGCGGACGAATCCTCCCTCCAGGAGAGCTCTTCGATTTGAGGTCGACGACAAAAAAGTTGGCGCTCATCCGCTTGACCTCAGCCTCACGCGGCCGCCTCTTCCTGCCGACCACGGCAGCTACGCGTCCACCCACTCAACGCTGCTCCGTCGTACATATTCTCGCCGGCGCTGTGTAAACACCTTCTGTCGATCGATTCCCTCACCTTATCGGCCGTTATCGACGTCGCATTACATCGATATATCGATCGATCGCATTGCATTGAATTGAATTGTTCAAGCTCATATCTGCGGCACTTGTTTATATCGAAACTATTCTCGATTCTCATCACCATTTCAATGTTCTTCTGTCATTCCGGGATCTGCCTTGGCAAAATGTTCCGGTCGTCTCGAAAGTGTCCTTACTCCTTTCTGTTTGAATATAAATAGAAATATGGAAATATAGAATATAAATATAATAAACAGTTAATATGGCAAATAAGTACTACATTGATCAGGTCTTCGGAGGGGGGGGGGAATTATCCATAACAAATGTTTATCATATACAATTTCCCCCCCCCTCCCCGAAGAGTGATATTCTACCATCCTTCCTCAAAGGTTACTACCGCGAAAAATACAATGGTATAGTGATAGGCTCATCGCAAGAAATGCGAATCAGATCATCATACTCTCCCTAGATATGGACAATTTTTAATCGAAAAGAATCTCCACAATTGTAACACAGCTGATTATGTTCGCAATTTTATGTTGAGGCATTTCCACAGTTCCAAAGACATTACATCCCATCAACATTTTCTAGTGTACATGGTCCATGATAAGCCCGTCTTCAGCAGTATATTTGAAACTTCTTGAGTGAATTTCGTAGTTTAAATTATTTGCAAGGTGAGGAATCATACAGCCGATGTTGTCTTCATGAATAATTTCTCCATGAGTCAGCCTCATAGGAAGCCAATAGATGGCGAGCGAACATTGTTCGTGCTTCCTTTCCTTCACGATTTCTCTTGACAGAATGACCGATGTAAGTTCAGGAAGACTGGAAATTATCCACTAATCGAAGGTCTTTCTCGTTCATAAAGTTCGAAACTTTTTGCATGCCTCATGATTTCTTTTCTTGTGCTTTGTTGTCATATTTTATTCGTCGACTTATTGTTTATGGTTTTCTTTCACAGGTTTCCATCCTTTTTTATTCATTTTACACGTTCTAGTATTTGTACTTAACTTCGAATCGCACAGAAGATGAGCATGGCAGTCGTACCATGATGTAAGAGCTGAGATCCTTTGTCTATTTCCTGTGATGGCATTAAGTTAGTTAATAAAGTGGATTGGATTCTGCTAAAGGTTCGCCACTTCATTCGCTCTTTCCATCTCACTCGAAGTCAGTGTACTTTTTGTTTGTTTTTTTGTACCAACTCCGTCTTTTTGCCCCTGTTGGTTTGAGATTGTTAAAGCAGATCTGCAACGGATAATTGGTTTTTCCTGACCTTCACCCTACCGTTAGCGGCACAGCGGAGATCCGATTATTAGGGTTTTGCTGGAATTAAGCTACTTATTTTTTCAAAACGAAGCCATCTACTATAATATTTTTGATCAGTTTCTTGCTGTTCGTAACGCAGGCGTGACATCTAACGTGAGACCATCTTGAACAGTGATGAAGTTTTGATTGTTTAATTTCTCTTCTTATTCTATGTACACCAATTTTTCGGAACCGGTTAACGTTTCCAGTAAAGCGGAAGCCAAAACCGGTTCTGAAGATACTTCAACACTGCAAAAAGGAGTTGCTCTCATTTCTCTTCTCCTCTCTTTTGAAGAAAATTAAGAGAAACGGCGGTCTTTGCTCTTTCTTGAGCAGAGACCGCCGCTTTTCTATATCTTCTTCACAATTGAGTTATTCGTAAAAAATAAGTATGTTCTTTGAACTCAGCAGGCCGAGCTCTATCGTTTCATATACAAATTTCCATATTTGCAGAACTTGTTAACATGCGATTTTTTTTTTGACCATTCGATTTTCGGACCCTTGCCCCCTCGATTTCTCGTCTTGTGACTCATCGTTCGACGAGGTTCCGCCTTCGGCCGGACTACCACGCGGGGACCCCGCTGGGCATGCGGTGCTAAAGAATTGAGGTAGGCTCTCTCCGGGTCACCACGTGTGTACTCCAAAAACGTCACCTTTCGACGATAAAGGCACCGCTGCCGCCATTCTATCGTTGCGGCACGTCCGGTACTGTATCTTCTCCCAGATTAACTAAGCCTACCATCGTTTCAGATGAATTACAAATGCTGAGATTGTGAAAACAGGGCATGTGGCTGGGTCTGGTAAGGCGCCGAATACCGATTCATCGGGCCTCTACCCTTAAACCTCTGATGTAACCGACCATTCTATTTTTACTTTATAACTGAGGCCGGTTGTGAAGTGAATGAACAAGATTTGCCCCAACTTGCGGATTAGTTTGCTATGGGAGCTGAATCTCCTCTGTCGCAACTCATTATCTTCGTCTTCGGAGGAGCTGTCTTTGGAATTTTGAGGATGGTGCGGGCGCTCCAAATTGATCTGGGTCAGTCTTACGCATCCTTATTCCTTAACGCCTGTTCTCTTTGTCTCGGCCTCGTCGCCTTGCCCAGCTCCATCCTTCTCAGTGCCGCCTCCACATCATTCATCGAGCCAGGTTGGATGGGCTCAACGACTTAACGGCGTAGGGCTTCGGCCGATGAGGGAACTCCTCGGTGAAAATCTTCTAGTCACGTCTTCATCGCCCTATCAGAAGTTGGCCATTTGGTTGGCCATCCTTATACGTTGAGGCGCCCTAAAATCCTCTGAAGCGGTAGCGATTTAAGGCTATTTATTTTCCATTTTATTTATTTATCCTTACATCCACACGGATGTACAATACAGCCAAAATTAGTAACGAAGCTTACAAAACAAAAAAGGAAAGAACTACTACACTCAGGAAAGGTGTAAGAACAGAAAAATGAACCTCAAAATTATGAATTATGCGGCAGAACTTCAGCCGCGTAACCAACTGTCGTAATGGAACTTCCTCGGCAGCTCTATCACTCTAAAAGGCCTTCTGTATTGTAAGAGTAAATAATAAGCAGTACTAGTCATGCAAATACCGGTAACCTGTCCGTATTCAAACCAGGTTTAGAGAGCTTCTTCTTGATCACCGCGCGGCGTTTGTCGGGGACGTTGTACCTTGCAAGGCACCAAATATAATCTGACGAAGCGAGTATATTTGAGTTAATTGCGGGTTTGTCAGTCTTGAATTTGGTCACAAGAACTTCCTTGGAATGGAATTCGTCATCATTTGTAGGTCAGCCCATAAGTTATCGCGGTTAGACGTGTGATCGGAGGTAAATTCAAGGTACATACCGTGGTATCGTGCGCCTTGCTAAAGCTGCCGTATAGTCGTGTAATTTCTTTGTTCTTCATTGTTCTTCATCTTCATCATTGATGATAATGAATCGGTAAACCGCACGGCGACCTATAGAACCGGTTTCGTTAGTGAATCTGTAACTTGGATGCATAGTGCAGTGTTAAAAGGCGCTACTCACACCCGCACAGTCGATCGATCCTCGCCCGGGGCAACCAATCTTTCCACGCTCCAGGGTAGAGGGTAAATTGGTTCAGACTTGTCTGGGAAGGCAAAGGCACTGACGTGATACAGCGGCTGGCCTCCGGAAGTTATAGTAAAGGTCAAATACCATTCATCATGTCCCTCTGATTCTGAATGGAACACGAAAATAACGGTGCTTCTTTAGGGGATAGATCAACACCGAAACCTTTATCTATACCTTGACCTTTTACCCTGAAATCATTAAGTTTCATCCTCCCGAGAGCAAAGGTGTTGACATGTAGGGCTCAAAAGTGTAGTGCGCAGTGGGTTTCCGGTTCTTGTGGCGGCAAAAAACTGACCGCTCGGCTGTCAAGGTCGGGCCGAACGAGTCGGACTCGCCGCGCTTCCTTCGCATTTGGTCGGATCGATGATGGCGGCATCGATTTCATCGCAACAGCTGCCTTCTGGAGGCCGTTAGCCACTGGCAGTGGCAGTAGCGCATCGCAGCCGTCACTCTTTCCACTCCAATATCGCTGCCCTACCCTCGTTCCACCCGAATTTTCATCGTTAATTTGTCCTTTTCCGTCTAAGAAATGCACCCGATGGACTTTGCACGAGGCGGAAACGAATCCTTTCCAAGAGTTTGTTCGCACATTCATGCCTCCTCCTTTTCTGGACTCGTTCCAATCACACGTTTGCTGTTCAAGGTTCTCAGCCGTTTTTCAATTGCAACCGTGCAAACATGCAGTTTCGGTGCCTTTCACATCTCTACATTTCGATGAATATGTTTCAGAATTCTTTTCCTCCAATTCTGCAATTTTTCCGAATAATCTCATTTCCGAAGGATTTCATAAAACATTTCCTCATGTTGAACATTTGCTCTTGATCACAATAGTACTTTTTGGAATGTTTTCACCCGGGCGTGGCTGCTGTTTTTGTTTTGGTAAAGAGGGTGATGTTGTATGAAGAATAAGTTTTTTTTCTATTTATTTATCATTACGTCTACGTGGATGTTCAATACAAGCGAAATTAGTAACGAAGTTGATAACGAAGAGCGGCAGAAACTCCGGGAAGATGTGACAACGGAATCCTCTGTTCAATTTCAAACTTCTGGCAAGTAATACATATTAGCTGACTCATATCCATGTTATCGGTTGTATGAGACGAGCGGGAAGTCTATAAGAAAACCCTAATGTTTCTCGTTGTGATTGTGTGATTGTGCAGTTCTGGAATGCTGCAGTCACCAAGAGATGGGACAGTGAAGCGCTGTTAACTGGCTCGGTTGGGGACGGGATCCTATGGCTTGGTTAAGACTCACGTTGCTCCTCACAGGTTTGAGGCGCAGGTTCGAATTTTGCGAGGGCCGCAATTTTTTGATTTGTTGTTTTTACATTACTGTTGCGAGTCTTAAATGATTATTTGCCAAAAGAAGGCGACGAGGTGATGTTAAAAGAATTGAGCGAGTACGGTGTCCGAAGACGGTTAAAGACCACTGCGTTCATACCTCTGCCCAACGCCTATTTTTGAAAAAAAGCGCTGGAAATAAGCGGAGAAACATCGATATAAAGTTTGAAAAACTTGTGCAAGAACAAAAGCGCTCTTATCGAACCTTTACCTATTTCTTATTTCTCTATCGCTTTCCTCTAGTTTCTTGCTGTGGTTCAACTTTTAACTTTGAAATTTTTGAGATTTTTTATTCGTCGTTTCGTTAAATCTTCTTTCGAGCTTGAAATGATGAAACAAAACGAAACCGCACTAAAAGGGTTTTAATTCTGCTGAAAATTGAGTGTTCTGTATTCACTGGATCAGAACCTGCGTCTCTCGCCGCCGCGCACTATTCCGCAGCGCTTTTGGCGGTCACAGCTCAACATAGCGGGCTTATTAACACGTTGACGACAGCGTGGCGCAATGCTGCGCCACGCTCAAGCGGCCGCGCGGGACCGTGTGGTGCAATGCTGCGCCGCAGTCTTGTATTGCATTTTTCTCGACACATTTCAGAATTTCGAAGGATGTTTTTGTGCCACATTTTAGGACCTTTGCACATTTTTATAGGAAGCGTGGTCCATGAAAATGATTCTGAGCTTCTGATTTACTGGGATTTTTGATTCTGCACTAGTTTTCCTCACATGCAAAAACAAATAATGGTTATTGCAAGAAACAAATAATTGCAAACAAATGCTGGTTACTGAAACGAACACATAAATACAAACAAATATTGATTATTAGAATAAACAAATAGTGAACAATAAACAAATAACAATTTCCTTTTTACCTGGATAGGGAAAAAGGTCATTCTAAGAGCTTCCAGCTGTTATTTTTCTATTTTCATTGCAAGAAAACGAATAGCCACAATCCCCGATACTACAGAACTGTATATGTGGTCTTCGAGATTTACTATTCACTTCCATTTTGAAAAAAATTCGCCGTATGCCGGCATCATGCCACAGCCTCGGCGCGCTAGAAAATCGCTTGGTCCCACGCGCCAGACACGCGAAAAAGGCGCTGTTGTCAACGTGTTAAAAAAGATTTTTGAATGCTTCGAAAAGATCTATCCTGCACTACATACAAGAATGGCTCGAAGAACTATTAAGGCGAAAACCCAGTCACGTTTCATATTCTATTGACTTGTGCTCTAGGCATCGTGACCAAAGCCGGAGGGCTTCTAAAGCCCAAGTCAATTAATCTCGAAATATCACAAGGTCTATTGTTGTTTTACCCTTTTCCAACAGGTAAATGCCCATCTCTCATAATCTGGTGAATCGGGAAGACCATTGTGGTAAGAGCATTTGGTATTTATTTTGTCAGGTCTTTAAAAGGCAATATTGACAATACATTAGCCGACTGATTAATACGCATATCGTACAGTGACATTCACTGATATCATCCATTCCAAATTCCATCAATTTAATGAGTAGATAGTTGACCGTAGCGAATGAATATTGTGAGAAGAGAGGTAATGTTGTCCTATTTCATATTTTTGCACTATACACAATAAATGATAGCAGTAAATATACCTACGAAATATACGAAATAAATATTCCTACGTACGTACGGTTGAGGCGTACTATGATACAGTGGGATTGCTTGGGCGCCAGTTATTTCTTGTCGTTTTCGTTGCTACGGTATGGTTTTCCTATATTACTCGTCTGATTTCCTTCACGGCAATCTAACGATTCGTCGCTCCTCAGGGATTTTCTTTTCATTCATACTAATACATAAGTAGCTTTTTTTCTCACCGGAGTCAGTTGCAGCAAGAGTATTGCAAGCACTTTCAAACACTCAGAAAGAGTACTTAGGTTGCACGAACGCCCAAATGGAGTTTTTCAATGGGTTTTCCGCCCATACAATTGTATCTGCAGCTCAACGATTTTGAATTGGAAAAATAGAAAAGTGAAAAAGTAGACATACATTTTATGTTTGCCGAAGCTCTATAAGGCGTTGCCATTTTGAAAATCACTTGTCGGATAAAATTATGCAGTGGAAGATCCGAAACTGCTTTTTGGATAGGTTGCTCACTGCTTGTACAATTTAAGTCTTTTTTACGAGATTTTCAATCGTGAACAAAATCGGTCCCTTTCCTAATCGTTTTACATTCTCCCGAAAAGCCTATTAGGCTAATGTCCGTTGATTCTATTTCTTTTCAATACACACCTGTTCGGCAAGGTATGTATGTGCATTCTGAGGTAACTAAAAGTAACTCTCTAATGAATCGGCGAATCTAAGAATGCACGAGCTTGTTCCTCTTTTTTGCTCTAAAGAGAAAGCGCACGATCGTGGTTATCGATGGCGATATGCAATTGTATAAATGGAAATGAATATGTTCCTATAATAACTCATTCTCTGTATAATAAGTTGTTAATTGCTGTCGGCTTATCCGTCGTTGACTTCGTGAGCGATGTTTCGTCATAAAAGCAGGTTTTTTCAGGGCCAGAGAGACCAGGTTAGAGACGCCGTAGAGGCGTCGACGAGCAGCTTCATCATGGCTCTCTCATCGCACTACCATGAGCACAAGCCGAACGTGCCAATCATCATGGAGGACGTGTTCGGCTGGGTGCGCGAAGGCAACGCGTTCCAGGTTCGAGTCTGGCTCGACGACCACGAACACGACCTCAATGTCGGGTGAGCATTTTGCCCCCCTGATTCCGCGACATTACTGATCTTTTCGAAAAGGCTTACGTTCCGGCGTTGTCGCCGTCGTTCTAACTGTCCAAGTCGCACAAGAAAAAACTCTTGGGAATCACTTCTGCAAAAAGCATCGCTTACTAAGCCTCTAGATCCTAACTTTTGGTGAGACCAACATGGTCTACCAGGCACCCTCAGCTGGATTTTGGGTGGACATTCTCCTCTGAGAACCTTTCGAGTTTTACCCATCGAGAGCTGGTGTGGGAAGTGTGATGCCCGGTTAGGATTGTGGTAGTTCTAGAGATTTCTTTCATATGTTTGATTACTAGAGATTAGTTGGTACTGTTGATTTGTTTCTTTTTGAAGTTGATCCAATTAGAATAAATGACGTATGGGTAATACGTTTCCTAATGTTGTTCGATTCTTCCGGCCTGTAACGAAGGTGAAGCCGCCGAAATCTTGGCCGAAGAGGAAGTTCTAAAAATGTTGAATAATAGCTACAACATGATAGAAATTGCAGCGACATTGGCGTTTATAACTGAAAAAAACTGTTGCCATTATTGAGGCTTGTTGCTCATTCTTGTACTTACCAGCAGACCCTTTCGGTCCTCGCACGGTCTGAAAAAATTTCTTTTCTCTCTGTTCCACGTGCTCACGGAACGGAGGCATTCGTGACTGCTGCCTAACGATTAAGTATAGCTAAATTATCCGTGCCCTATTGAAAGCTTACAATGTCATCTGAGCTATTTGGATGTCCCTGCATACCCAGCAGTTGAGAAAGCTCTTCTGTGATAAAGCTTTGCAGCCTTGCCCTACACAGCGGAGCCAAACCAGAGTAGCTCTTCATCAACCGCTTATACCCGACGCTTAGAGGTCGATCTGAGTTCGCTCTCCAAGCCTTCTGGCTTAAGGAGGGCGGTAGGGGAGCGTGAATGACTGGCGTAGTTGGGGAAGTGAGCCGTCGCCTCAGTGGTGTAGTGGTTTGATTTGATTTATTACACAAACACAGTCGTGCGTAGAAAAAAGTATAAAGCAACACTCCGAAGAAACAAAGTATCACAATAGAAGGTACTAACAATCAGAACGAGAACAAGAACAAAGAAAAAAGTACGGGAGGAAAAAAGTGCACAGAGACGAACAAATACAGCTCCAAGGCGGAATTACGTAGCTAAGGCTTCGGGAATCTATGGGCTTAAGTGGCGCTGTAGAAGCTTTTTGAATGTTGGCAGGCGATCAGGAATCTTCCCCTCGGTCCGAGGCTTATGGTATTAAAGGGGCTGCTCTATATGAGAAGGAGTGGCGCCTACGGTTGAGTTTGGCACCACCAGGATCATGTTTAACAGAATCGGCTCTGGAAGAGTTTAACCATACAGCCATAATTTATGAAGGCTTAATACCGCACATATGATGAAAAATCTTATTAAACGCACAGTACCCGTACAGGCCCGAGACAAGAGTTCGAATCCCTCCTGAGGATCCCGCCCGATTTTTAGATGATCCTAGCGCCACCATTACAACATCTTCTGGTATTCTCAGTAATGACCCGAAAAAGTGGTAATAAAACCCGAATTTTGCGATAATTGTATTCTAAGTTCCTCCTTTGTGTTTCAGAGACGATCATGCGTTCTCGTTGCTACACTGGGCGGCCAAGGAGGGTCATGTTTCCATCGCTGAGATGCTGCTGTCCAGAGGCGCTCGGGTGAACGCCACCAACATGGGCGATGACACCAGTCTCCACCTGGCTGCCGCTCACGGTCACAGACCGATTGTAGTGGTTAGTTGAGATCTCCGGAAAAGCTTATTGCGCAGTCTACAATCGAACGTCTTTTAGAAATTGTTGGCTCGAAAGGCGGATGTTCATGCGACGAACGAGCACGGAATGACACCGCTTCACTACGCCTGCTACTGGGGATTCGAGCAGATCGCCGAGGTCAGGCTTGTCTCACCAATTTTTGTTGCTTTTCTATGTATGCAAAACACAGCTACACGTGCAGAAGTTTTGACGACTGGTATTAGGTCTTATTTGGATTCTCTGATTTTTTATTTTCGTTTTTCTTTCCATTTAACCTGCTTTATCCTGCATGTCCTCTAGTTACGCAGCCAGACCGGCCCTAATTTCTTCATAGACTCTAAGTATATAATTTGCAGAACGAGTAGCGTATATACTTGAACTTGATGAAAATTTACCTTGTATGGAAAAATTATGAAAGAAGCACCAAAAACTGAGAAGCTGTCGAAGCGAATAACCAGATTTTGTGAATTAAAGTACGGTTTGAAATTGATGTGGCCACTTGTCTTGTTTTTTGCTGATAAAGACCAGGGCCCAGAACGAACGGTATAATCGAAATCATTTACGAGGTACATATACTATGGAACGTTCACAAGGAGTGATCCATCAAAGCGCTTAGTGGTTCATTTGGGGTTTGTTTTGAATTTAGAGATGGTTGTCACTTCGAGGTTTGCAAATCGTAGCCGCGTCAGGGAAATGGGGATGTACGTTAGAAATCGTTCAGTGCGCTTGAGACGCGTGACGCGAAGACATGCAAAAGACATAAATCGACCAATTCCCACGGTACGGTCGATTGGCATCTTTCGAGAGTCTTCGCGCACTCTAAACGATCCCTTAGACCTCGTAGAAACCAGAATAAGCCTCGAATAAACCCAGTTTTGTGCATTGATGAATCAGGGTTTGCGGGCTGTATTTCTAGTTTCATTTCTAGTATACTTCTCATGAATCTGGGCTCCACAGGTCTAGTGGAAGGGGCTTGAGAAGAATGGCTGCTAAGTATTGAGTCGACATGAAGAATTCCATCATTTTGTTGTTGAGCTCCTAGATGTCGATAAGTTTCTCTTGAAGATACCCAATCCCTCTAAGCTGTGACTTTTGTCAAAACAGCTTGGAATAGAATTAAATGAAAGCTCCACTCAACAGCCTGGAATGGAAAGGCATGAGAAAATATTGATTGCCGTGATTTCAAAATGATGGAATTTGAAAACACTTCTAAAATCTTCCCGTGCTCCACTCGTTTTTTTTATCAGAAATCTCCTTCAGGACCTCATCATATCCGGTGCGCAGATCGGCGCCTGCAACAAAAGAGGTCAGACACCGATGGACGTTTGCCAAGGACCCAGTCGACAAGCCATCGCTGGTAGGTCGATAGTCAGACCTAAGGTGCTTTTATTTCTGAGAAAAATTTGTTAAAAATTCTGGTTTAGAGATCGCAGTGGAAAACGGACAGAATCCGAACGAGCGGATACCGTTCAAGGACCAAACGTGGAAGGGCACCAAATCACGCACCAGGGATGCGACTCTCTCCCGATACACCGGAGTCGACGTCACTTCGTTGAATCTCATCACCAAGGTGCTTTCATTTATTATAACAGAATATCGTTGCGTACATACGTATTCAGCTCCAGAGCTTCTTATCCAGCGCTTTCCCAAATTTTAGCCTTTTCATGCTTTCGTTAGATTGGAAGTAGTCTGTTTAGGTGGCTGAGTCGCACTCAGGTGAGCTGTGGCGCGGTAAATGGCAGGGCAACGACATCGTCGCCCGTATTCTGGCAATCCAAGAGGTGACACCACGAATTTCGCGAGACTTCCAAACGGAGTTCCCAGCACTCAGGTACGTTCAAATCGTGTTTCTTCGTACTTTTATGAAGATTTCTGCAAAAAATGCTGGTTTTTTCTAATATTCGTCTGCGGCAGTTATATTTCCCCGTGAACGCATTTGAGAGGCGTTTGCAGTGCACTTACTTCAGGATCTTTGCCCACAGCAATATCTGTCCAGTGCTTGCGGCGGCCAATCAGCCTCCGAATCTCGTGGTCATCAGCCAGTTCATGCCGTTCGGAAGTCTCTACAACGTCCTTCACGAGCAGAGCTGTGAGTGAACAATAGTAGTTACTATTCGACTATAAATAAATCGATTGCAATGTAGAGTCAAAGTGCGTGATTGTAGTAGTTACTATTTACTTTTCCCTAACAACATATTTTCGGGTGTGTGGTTTTTCCTCATTCGACGGTAGCACGAGTTTCCTAATTCGAACCGCGTCCAAAAGCTGATATATTTAATGAATGTATGGACGGGAGCAAAGCTGTTTTCACAATCGCACGAACGGTAGTTACTATAGTAGTACAGCTGAATGCTGCTGTGCCGAACGAGGTTGGTAAGGTGGATCAAACTTGATTTTGGCCTGACGTTTCGACCCTTTTGTCGTCTACAGAGGTTTAAAAACTGGCTCGAAATTCCGTAACCTCACAGAAGTACCCGACCTAGAGTCGCATCCTCTCTAGCACTTGTTCGACATTGGAGGAGGATTCCTCGCGGAAATCCGCCTCTAATGTCCATCGCCTCAAATGCCTTTCTAGACGATATCTCGGCCTCATAGGATAGAGCCTGCACATGATGTCAAAGTCATTTCCGTCATGTATTTCATGCTTGTGCTTACCCAGTGGTGTTGTTATGCTACCTCTCCGCCTACTGGACAGATGTTCATTTATACGCGCCAATAACCGCTCTCTCCAATGTACTTGCCGTTGCAAGTCCTGCATTCAATCTCATACACCACTCCCGATTTATCATAATCTCCATTCTTTCCGTAAGGACAAACAAAACCGTTCTCTGTAGCGTCTTCAGTGTCGTAGAGCCTGTTTCGTACTGAATGACGTGCATGTAAATCATCATCAACATCAACAACGAAATATTTCAGCCGTCGTCATCGATCACAGCCAGGCAATCAGATTCGCGGTGGACATTGCGAGAGGAATGTCGTATCTTCACAGTTTAGATCCTGCCATACTGAGGTGAATTTTACCATTACACCTGTATATGGTGCCTACTTAAATTGTAAGAGACACTGATTTCGGGCTAAGTCACTCCATTAGAACGGACGGTTCTGTATGATTCTTCCGGGGTGAAGGTAATGATCAGGAGCGACAGCTAGCGTCGTTAGGATGCACCAGAGCAGCGGGTTTGCTGCCTTTCTGGAGCTCAATAAAAGTTGTTTGGATAGAGCTAGTAGGTGAACAACAGAAGATCATGGTCACAGTTAAATGATATGATGCACTCGATACGCTCATCACTTTTCCTTCCGTTTCTTTCATATGTAGCTGATGTTACTCCTCTAAGCCAATGATTTTTTATCGTAGTAGAAAAATATCGGAAAAGGATTCTGCACCATTTTAGTTGTGCGAACTGTTCTCTATTGGCTCAGAAGCGAACGATTTATCAGTAAATTCTACACCTATGGTATCGCTGTAGTTCTGATAACTGGCTGTTCTTATTCATCATAGAGGCCCGCGTGGTACAGTCGTAGGCGGTGCTACTGACACCCGCACAGTCGAGAGGTCAAGCCCCACCCGAGCTAACCAATTCTTTCATCCCTCCTGCATGGGGTAAATTGGTAGCAGACCTGTCTGGGAAGGTAAAGACACTGACTTGGTATAGCGGCTGCCCCCCCCCCCTAGTCATTGTTTAGGCCGAACACGCGTTCACCAAGCCTCTACGATACCGAATTGAACACGAATGCGGCGGTGCGCCCTTATCGGACTGATCAACGCCGACATCTTCACATTTTACTTTTTATCCATCATAAGTCGATCATAAGTCGAAGAATTTCAGGTTTTATCTATCGTCGAAGCACGTAGTGGTCGACGAAGAGCTCACTGCGAAGCTATCCATGGCTGACACAAAGTTCTCGTTCCAGGAGGTCGGCCGAATTTACTCCCCCGCGTGGATGAGTCCGGAGGGTTAGTGTTGTACTTTGCAGCGGTTTTCCAGCATCCTATGCCAAAAACCAATTTCTCAGCTCTCCAACGAGATCCCGAAGATCTGAACATCCGAGCAGCCGACATGTGGAGCTTTGGCATCTTGTTATGGGAGCTGAACACTCGAGAGGTGCCTTTCGCCGATCTTTCGCCCATGGAGTGTGGTATGAAGGTGAGGAAACCAAATCGCTTTTACAGTGGCTGAAATTCGGCAGCTTTTGCTCTAAAATTCACTTTTGAAGTGGAAAATGAAATAATTCATTTAGATCGCACTGGAGGGACTGCGGGTGCAAATCCCACCAGGCATCGCGAGAAATATGGGACGACTGATGAACATCTGCCTGAACGAAGATCCCGGTCGACGGCCGAATTTCGATCAAATTATTCCGATTTTGGAGAAAATGTCATAAGAAATCAGAGGAAGAGATCGCTATTGTAAATATACGTAGGCGGCTTCTGCTTCGACGATTCCTTATATCTTCCATGTGCTCTAGAAGTGCCAAGCATATTTCGTTGTTCAATCGCCTATGATTTGCATATATATTCTGGTCGAAAAATGAGATTTTATAGCTAATACAGTGTCGCGTGGAGCGACGGGGCAGTCATGGGATCATTTGCTTTGCCACACAATTTTGGTGCTTTCCACTCGTACATCCCCACATGTCCTCTTGCTCTTTATATTATCAACACATCGCATCCCCACGCGATAGTGTGTCTAACTGCCAAATGTCATTGTCTTTTCGTAATAAATTTGCATCTGCATCACTTATGTTCTCCATTACTTTATTAGGGTAAACCGAATGTGCTTTTTCGCTCGCCAACATCAAACATTGCTTTACAAGTAAACGCAAGTTAGTAGTCCATTCCCAGTGAAGGTAGTCTGGTTTATGCAACATAATCAACATTAATATTAACAATTAAACCTACTAATATCATCCTTGGAGAAACTGCAGAAACCAGACTACTTTCCCTGGATATGACCACCCAAGATTCATCGAGATCCGCGTGTTCAAGTAGTCGATTTGATCCAATCGTTTGATTGCGCCTTTTGAATCAACATCAGGATCACTAATTATTCTCAGAGGTCAATCGCTCTAGACGCTGTCCACTTTGCTGAGACTATGTTCAGAAAGGAAATGTGGTATTGAGTTCACAAGGTAAGATCAAAAATTGATTCAGTCACACCGAGCTTTTCTGACCTTTACCGTGCCTTGTTTAGCGAAGTATGATCTAGCTCTGACGGGTGGATGAGCAGGGTGGTCCGGTTGACGAAGTTGCCCACTGCTTATTCCTTCCAAAAATGCGAAGACGTCGGACATGCTGATGAGATGGTGGCATTTAAGGACCTTCTCAGGCTCCACTGTGGCAGTAAACCTAAGTGGAGCGGTAAAAACGGGATGGGCGTATTTCCTCGATAGCTGCGTTCCCACGTGGCTGTCCACTGAACTGAAGTTGATCATCGAAGTGCTTATTAATTAGTTGACAATATGGGTGATTTTGGCGCACAAATTCGAAAACGGATATCAGATTATAGTAAAGTGTGAAGGAGCCCTGAGTGCCATAGGCGTTGGTCCACCCTCTACTACATTTCGCTAGATTCGTCTCAAATTCTTGAGATTACCTCAGAACGCGCTCCGTAAATCGATCCGTATCTAGTACATCTTGTCCACATTTCTCCACCACCCAATTAAGAGTCGGCGATGTACTTTGTGACCACCTCGTCACCTTTACTCCCCTCATTCTCATTGTTTTGTAATCGCCTGGAGTCGTTGCCTTCGAAATTTACGAAAAAGGGTACGAATCGTAGAATTTTCCGCGATTAGTTTCAAGAGTTAGAAAAGTTGAAAATAAAGCGAAATTGAAAATTCTTGTTCAAGTTCCGCTACAGTACATCAGTGACCGTAAAATAATGTAAAACATATCATCCCTGATTTCTCTATTCGAAGAGAAACCATTCGAACAAGATCGCATCAAGAAAACGGTAGGAGCTTTTAAAAGATCAGATAAAGATGATGCTTATACTCACACTTCTCAAATGTATCGAGACCTGAACTGTGTTCGTAGGACACGATTATTATTATCGTGAAAAATCGGCATTCAAAATAACACCTAGAAACGTACAATGAAACCGTAATGTACAGAAAAGGACATACAATAATTAAATATAATCGAAGCTAAACTCGAAAAGCGATGTAAATTTACGTTGTGAACGCGTAACACTGCGTAAACTCGTAAGGAACGTTACGAGGGGGAAAGGCAGAAATATCGCAGTAATGCACTCATTTTGTAGCAGTATCCCTCATTCCAGGCTTGTATCGAATGCCAACTGTTTTCAACTCCGACACCACTGAGGAAGGAAGGGAGCCGGAGACCGAGATGGCGTAGATCCCTTTGCATTTACGATTGATCTTCTGAAAAAAGTGAAAGAATGATCGCGATTGAGTGTCGAAATCTGATCTTTCCCCAGAAGAAGCATGACCCAAATACATCAACGATATTACTCGCACAGGTCCCAATCCATCAATACGCGTCGGGTTTGTTGGGAGTTTATTCAGGGCACACGCGCGTTACTAGTACGAGGTCTCTAAACCCACACCGCGCTAGTGAGTTGTGCTCGACTTCGAATAAACGGGTCTTCCGGCATGTATCAGGGTTTGCACGTAACTCGGAACATATTTTAGAGTTTATACCGGGTATACCACCCACAAATTCAGGTCCTGCAGTGTACCACGGTTAAGTAGACTAATACGCTCACACAGCGGTAAGCATTTGAGAATGTGCAATTCGACTGAGTTTTATACTGAATAACTGTCGCATTACCTGCCATTTGCAAACCCAGGAGTCTTCCGGCATCATAGACGCTATCATTCCATCAAAATTGGTGCTGAAACAAGGCTATGTAAATTTATTTCAAAGCGGCAAAAAATGACTATTTAAGACTTACAGAAAGAAGAACTAGCTAAGTTCTCTTCTCACAAACAGCATGTTTGTCATCATGTTCTCCTACGTTTGTTACGTTGTTTAACGGAACGAGGATATTCAGATATTATGATTTATTATGAGCTCGGGTTAACAGTCAGAGCTGCTAGCAGCCTGAAGACGAAGGAAAGGCCGAAACGACAGGCAATAACAGAGGCTACGCCACACTCCAACTTCGTTAGGCAAAACAGCGTAAAACACACTTTATATTAGGGTCACCCAAAAGTTCGCGTGCATTTCAGATTCTGACTTCCCTCATGTATAGCTTGAGAAGAACAAATGAATGGTCAACAAGATTACCATCCTTAAGCACAATTCATTGCCAGCGATCTGATAAAGAATTGTGCTTAACCATGATAACCTTATCTGCCACTTATTCGTTTTTCTTGAGTTATGAATAAAATATGTTAGAATGTGAAATGCAGACGAACTCTTGGTTCACCAGGATAGTAATGAACTAATGAACGATGAACTAACCTGGTACACTCATAAACTTTGTCCGTATCGCCCTTCATATGCAAAACGCGGTCGCAATTCTCGCAGCCGTCCATCTCGAACTGTTCCAGCGATTTCACCAACGAACACAATAAGCATGCCCGAAGGTTGCGCAGATCACGCGGAACCGTTTCCACCGACATACTGATTGCTATAAGTTGGCTGATTATGATTCTTTTAACAACAATAACATCGACCTTGAAAAACATTTCGGCAGGCAGAAACCGTCATTCGAACAGCGAGAACTCGTGCAATATTATATTGATAAGCTCGCCCAAAATCGACGACGATGCATAATATATTCTGTGAGCGAAAGGCATGACAAACTACAAATCAAATACAACATGAGATCACTGGACGCGAAACGACTACGACAAGTCTTGATTGATCCGCCGGTGGGGGCGGTTGAGACGGCATTGTGCAGAATTCTGAAAAATTCACAGTTTATTGTACACTAATGTGAATGAGGTAATAAGTATAAAACCGTATATGATGGGAGAGCCCAAAAATCTGCAAATGAGATCATTTTTGCGCTGTTCATGGTGTCTAACTTGGTTCTTCCTTAACCTTTCCCCTTTTCTGATTGTGAGCTCGCCGAAGCCGGCGCTATATTTCCTCCAAAAAGGTGGACACGCTGCTTGGAATGTAGCCTTTACCACACTCCCGAGACTAACTTCATTCCCTTACTATACTTGATTTATATAGACACCTTCTGAAGAACGATCAGTTCGAGAAATGTGTCACGTAAGCTTCAAATTTAACATGAACAAACAAAACTTCTTAAATCCCAAAACTCTTCAAGGAAACGAACTCTTCCAAATAAACACCTTTCAATCACTTTTCTGACACTTAAGGTCCACCCATAGTCAGCTGCAGCAGGAGAGAAGTCCTCCACATTTCCTTTTCCAGACAAAAGGTTAAAAAAAACGGTCGGAATCATTTTTGGTCGCAGCGGTCGTGACAAACTACATAGATTCCTGCCCTACTTTTCATTACTATATTACTATACACCACTTCGGCGCCTAGTATAAAGGGGCCTACAACGTACGAGAAAAGGGGTTCTCCTACTTAACGTTTTCACTGACTAAAATTATGCTCAAATTGGTTCCAAAAGGAATATGTTCATTTAAAAAAAAACAAAGTAGGTTCAAAGTAACGGTGGAGGCGTCCAATTACCTGGGCGGAATCCTTCAACTGCTCCACGACATGGGTCAAACCGGTCTCCATCAGCTCCATTGCCTCGTCGTCGGCTAGTGAGTCCACTTTCTCGTGCAGTATCTAAATGTGTGGCATTCTTTTGTCTCCAGTTCACATTCGAAGTTCAATCATAATAAACACAAAGAACATTTGTCGACAACGATCAAGCATCAATCTGATTTCTCAAAAAAAATAAAGCTGTTCTGAAGTCGTACCTGCATCATGCGCTTCAGTCTGGCTTTGCGACGAGTTTCCATGGTTTGTACGTCGCCAGAATTAGAAGTGTTGCCGTCAATCAGCACCATGTCGTCCATTCTCTCCATATCACCAAGAGCACCACTTAGCACTGCTTCCTCGACCAGCTTAGAAGTACCAAATTCAAGAGGTCAGTAGCAATGATAACATAAAGCTTAGTAGTAAAAAAGACAAAGAGACGCCGAAAGACACCTGTTCAGCTTCCACTCCTTCGACCACTTCATCTAACACCTCTTCTTCACCAACAACGACATAAGCACCCATCTAAACATCGCAATCATCAACGATTACACATAAAGATAAAATGATCGATGTTGACCAGCCCTAAGGGACGAACCTGAAAGCATGCCCTTTACAATCACGTGCCAGCAGGGATGTTCGGAATTTTTTTTTCATTTTCATTTCATTTCAAAACGTTTCCATTTGTATTTCCGAAGGTACCCATAGAGTGTTCGTTTTGTTTCCACCAGAATGTTTCTATTATCTTGGTGATGGCTTCAATGTAAACGGTAAAAATTCATCACAAAAACCATATCAATTTAATTCCTCTCCATCGAAGACTTCCGCATTTGGTTGGGCAGACAGGCAAGGTACCATTTTATCCAACCCATAAGAAAGGAAAGGATCGATCGCTTGACAGCGTAGATTGACGCAGCAACCCTTGCCACTGTACCAGGGCACCATCTCGGTGGATATAAAGGTTTACGTTGAAATGGTCTACCGAATGCGGAAGGCCATCTTCATTTGCACTCCGAACCCAAATTTTAGCCTTCGAAGAGGTAATCGCTCTCACATATTTTTTTCTTCTGAGCCTTTGAATAACAGTGTGCAGTCATTGAAAAAAAAACTACTTCCACTCCAAATGAAAATAACAGCTATTTAAGAAGGAGCTAGGTCGCTGCTGATCGCCCGACGTGTGCTATAAGGACACAAAAAAGAACTCGGGAAAAATGAGCACCTCCTCGTTTTCCATCTTCATTCGTTTGCAATTCATCGCCACGATGTCATCCAGCTTCGATGGCTCGGGTTGATGAGATGAGATTTCTATGGTATGCTGAGGTGAGCTCATCACCGTACCATCGGCTAGGAGTTGTGAAGGATCGCTGTAATTACACAATGTTATGTGAGGCGTAAAATGGTTAATTATGAGGAACTCACATGTCCTCGTACAACTGTGGAACGTGACGAGGAGGATCTACCGGCGCGGTGGTGTAAACCTCGGAAGGCTGCAATAAAGCGCAACTTGAAATGCACTTCACTACTGATCTCATTGGCTATCACTGATTATTACTGATAATTAATTTCTGACAATGAGCAACACACCGTTAATGCATTGAATTCAGCGATTCTTCCGACGAGCAGCCCTGCGTATTCATCCAGTCGCGCACATAATTCACAGTTGAGGAACCGTTCTCGGAACATCCTACAACACAAAGAAAATGATTCTGATATTGGAGAGTCGCTCGCCAGTTGATAATTGCATTGACAGAGCGTCTATCCGTTCCGTATATAATAATCGAGTAAGCCCTTGCGGGCACTCCTCCCGAGACACGCTATTGCTTGCTTTTCAGCCTGGCCCTCCTCGAAGGCCGCGCTCACTGCTGTTTACTCTGACTTCAGCTCTCCGCCGAGGCCGCGCTCTCTACTGTTCTCACGCGCTTTTCACTCTTACCAAAGACAACGCTCTCTGGCGCATGCACGCTGCACCCCTAACCAAGCGATGGTGTCTGCAACATGGGGTTCACGAGATCGAGTCGCGATCAGTGAAATGGAGTTACCAACTGTGATAAACCGCTGAAAGCAGTGATAAAATAGCAGCAATGCTCTTCTGCTCAGCCATCACTGTTTCATTGTCCTACTTTGGATATCTAACTACAGTAGAACCGCTGAAAGCAGTGATAAAACAGCATCCGTGCTCCTCTGCACAGCCAACACTGTTTCATTGCCCTCCTGTGAATAGCGAGCTATAGGAACATGCCTCAAATAACAATAACACCGGTGTTTCATTCTGAGTACAAATTCGGTGATTATTCAGCGCTGTTAAACCATAGGGTTTATGAGATCGAGTCGCTATCACTGGAATGGAGTTGCCAAGTGTAATAAGGCACTGAAGGCAGTAATAGCACATCAACGATGCTCCTCTGCTCAGCTCTTCTGCTGGATAACTAACTATAGTAAGAGCGCTGAAAGCCGTGATAAAACAACAACACTGCTCTTCTGTCCAACCAACACTGTTTCATCGCTGCTCAACCAACACTGCTTCTTTGTCCACGCGTGGGCAACCAACTACAGGATTTCTCGATATATACGGAACGGATGGGAACATGCCTCTAATAACAGTAACCCCGGTGTTTCATTCTGAGTACAATTCGGTGAATCTTCGGCGCTGTTCGCGATTGTATGGCTGCACTGGCCACACTCTTTTTTCCGATAGTCTTCGGTACTCTTATTTACCACCACCGCTCCCCACCACCACCCTTCATCTCACTGCTTATATAAGGCCCTTGAAACGGTGATTTACCGAAGCCGCTCTTTGACTGGATTTTTCGAAAATTCGGAGGTTTACGCTGAATTTTTCGGAAATTCGTAGATTTACCGCTAGGTTCAGTCAAATTCACAAGCATTTAGTGACTCTTCGACAGAGTAATACTCACGGGGCCCAGTCAAAGAGCGGCGAAGCCGCTCTTTGACTGGATTTTTTCGAAAATTCGGAGGTTTACGCTGGATTTTTCGGAAATTCGTAGGTTTACCGCTAGGTTCAGTCAAATTCACAAGCATTTAGTGACTCTTCGACAGAGTAATACTCACGGGGCCCAGTCAAAGAGCGGCGAAGCCGCTCTTTGACTGGATTTTTCGAAAATTCGGAGGTTTACGCTGGATTTTTCGGAAATTCGTAGGTTTACCGCTAGGTTCAGTCAAATTCACAAGCATTTAGTGACTCTTCGACAGAGTAATACTCACGGGGCCCAGTCAAAGAGCGGCGAAGCCGCTCTTTGACTGGATTTTTCGAAAATTCGGAGGTTTACGCTGGATTTTTCGGAAATTCGTAGATTTACCGCTAGGTTCAGTCAAATTCACAAGCATTTAGTGACTCTTCGACAGAGTAATACTCACGGGGCCCAGTCAAAGAGCGGCGAAGCCGCTCTTTGACTGGATTTTTCGAAAATTCGGAGGTTTACGCTGGATTTTTCGGAAATTCGTAGAT
The DNA here is from genome assembly GCA_030553155.1 of Nippostrongylus brasiliensis. NCBI lineage: Eukaryota > Metazoa > Nematoda > Chromadorea > Rhabditida > Heligmosomidae > Nippostrongylus > Nippostrongylus brasiliensis. The sequence continues at coordinate 21,939,743 of CP130734.1, forward strand.
TTACCGCTAGGTTCAGTCAAATTCACAAGCATTTAGTGACTCTTCGACAGAGTAATACTCACGGGGCCCAGTCAAAGAGCGGCGAAGCCGCTCTTTGACTGGATTTTTCGAAAATTCGGAGGTTTACGCTGGATTTTTCGGAAATTCGTAGGTTTACCGCTAGGTTCAGTCAAATTCACAAGCATTTAGTGACTCTTCGACAGAGTAATACTCACGGGGCCCAGTCAAAGAGCGGCGAAGCCGCTCTTTGACTGGATTTTTCGAAAATTCGGAGGTTTACGCTGGATTTTTCGGAAATTCGTAGATTTACCGCTAGGTTCAGTCAAATTCACAAGCATTTAGTGACTCTTCGACAGAGTAATACTCACGGGGCCCAGTCAAAGAGCGGCGAAGCCGCTCTTTGACTGGATTTTTCGAAAATTCGGAGGTTTACGCTGGATTTTTCGGAAATTCGTAGGTTTACCGCTAGGTTCAGTCAAATTCACAAGCATTTAGTGACTCTTCGACAGAGTAATACTCACGGGGCCCAGTCAAAGAGCGGCGAAGCCGCTCTTTGACTGGATTTTTCGAAAATTCGGAGGTTTACGCTGAATTTTTCGGAAATTCGTAGATTTACCGCTAGGTTCAGTCAAATTCACAAGCATTTAGTGACTCTTCGACAGAGTAATACTCACGGGGCCTCAGTCAAAGAGCGGCGAAGCCGAAGCTCTTTGACTGGATTTTTCGAAAATTCGGAGGTTTACGCTGGATTTTTCGGAAATTCGTAGATTTACCGCTAGGTTCAGTCAAATTCACAAGCATTTAGTGACTCTTCGACAGAGTAATACTCACGGGGCCCAGTCAAAGAGCGGCGAAGCCGCTCTTTGACTGGATTTTTCGAAAATTCGGAGGTTTACGCTGGATTTTTCGGAAATTCGTAGGTTTACCGCTAGGTTCAGTCAAATTCACAAGCATTTAGTGACTCTTCGACAGAGTAATACTCACGGGGCCCAGTCAAAGAGCGGCGAAGCCGCTCTTTGACTGGATTTTTCGAAAATTCGGAGGTTTACGCTGAATTTTTCGGAAATTCGTAGATTTACCGCTAGGTTCAGTCAAATTCACAAGCATTTAGTGACTCTTCGACAGAGTAATACTCACGGGGCCCAGTCAAAGAGCGGCGAAGCCGCTCTTTGACTGGATTTTTCGAAAATTCGGAGGTTTACGCTGGATTTTTCGGAAATTCGTAGATTTACCGCTAGGTTCAGTCAAATTCACAAGCATTTAGTGACTCTTCGACAGAGTAATACTCACGGGGCCCAGTCAAAGAGCGGCGAAGCCGCTCTTTGACTCTCCGTTCCGTATATAATAATCGAGTAAGCCCTTGCGGGCACTCCTCCCGAGACACGCTATTGCTTGCTTTTCAGCCTGGCCCTCCTCGAAGGCCGCGCTCACTGCTGTTTACTCTGACTTCAGCTCTCCGCCGAGGCCGCGCTCTCTACTGTTCTCACGCGCTTTTCACTCTTACCAAAAACAACGCTCTCTGGCGCATGCACGCTGCACCCCTAACCAAGCGATGGTGTCTGCAACATGGGGTTCACGAGATCGAGTCGCGATCAGTGAAATGGAGTTACCAACTGTGATAAACCGCTGAAAGCAGTGATAAAATAGCACCAATGCTCTTCTGCTCAGCCATCACTGTTTCATTGTCCTACTGTGGATATCTAACTACAGTAGAACCGCTGAAAGCAGTGATAAAACAGCATCCGTGCTCTTCTGCACAGCCAACACTGTTTCATTGCCCTCCTGTGGATAACGAGCTATAGGAACATGCCTCAAATAACAATAACGCCGGTGTTTCATTCTGAGTACAAATTCGGTGATTATTCAGCGCTGTTAAACCATGGGGTTTATGAGATCGAGTCGCTATCACTGGAATGGAGTTGCCAAGTGTAATAAGGCACTGAAGGCAGTAATAGCACATCAACGATGCTCCTCTGCTCAGCTCTTCTGCTGGATAACCAACTATAGTAAGAGCGCTGAAAGCAGTGATAAAACAACAACAGTGCTCTTCTGTCCAGCCAACACTGTTTCATCGCTGCTCAACCAACACTGCTTCTTTGTCCACCCGTGGACAACCAACTACAGGATTTCTCGATATATACGGAACGGATGGGAACATGCCTCTAATAACAGTAACGCCGGTGTTTCATTCTGAGTACAATTCGGTGAATCTTCGGCGCTGTTCGCGGTTGTATGGCTACACTGGCCACACTCTTTTTTCCGATAATGCTCTTCGGTACTCTTATTTTACCACCACCGCTCCCCACCACCACCCTTCATCTCACTGCTTATATACGGCCCTTGAAACGGTGATTTACCGAAGCCGCTCTTTGACTGGATTTTTCGAAAATTCGGAGGTTTACGCTGGATTTTTCGGAAATTCGTAGGTTTACCGCTAGGTTCAGTCAAATTCACAAGCATTTAGTGACTCTTCGACAGAGTAATACTCACGGGGCCCAGTCAAAGAGCGGCGAAGCCGCTCTTTGACTGGATTTTTCGAAAATTCGGAGGTTTACGCTGGATTTTTCGGAAATTCGTAGGTTTACCGCTAGGTTCAGTCAAATTCACAAGCATTTAGTGACTCTTCGACAGAGTAATACTCACGGGGCCCAGTCAAAGAGCGGCGAAGCCGCTCTTTGACTGGATTTTTCGAAAATTCGGAGGTTTACGCTGGATTTTTCGGAAATTCGTAGGTTTACCGCTAGGTTCAGTCAAATTCACAAGCATTTAGTGACTCTTCGACAGAGTAATACTCACGGGGCCCAGTCAAAGAGCGGCGAAGCCGCTCTTTGACTGGATTTTTCGAAAATTCGGAGGTTTACGCTGGATTTTTCGGAAATTCGTAGATTTACCGCTAGGTTCAGTCAAATTCACAAGCATTTAGTGACTCTTCGACAGAGTAATACTCACGGGGCCCAGTCAAAGAGCGGCGAAGCCGCTCTTTGACTGGATTTTTCGAAAATTCGGAGGTTTACGCTGGATTTTTCGGAAATTCGTAGGTTTACCGCTAGGTTCAGTCAAATTCACAAGCATTTAGTGACTCTTCGACAGAGTAATACTCACGGGGCCCAGTCAAAGAGCGGCGAAGCCGCTCTTTGACTGGATTTTTCGAAAATTCGGAGGTTTACGCTGGATTTTTCGGAAATTCGTAGGTTTACCGCTAGGTTCAGTCAAATTCACAAGCATTTAGTGACTCTTCGACAGAGTAATACTCACGGGGCCCAGTCAAAGAGCGGCGAAGCCGCTCTTTGACTGGATTTTTCGAAAATTCGGAGGTTTACGCTGGATTTTTCGGAAATTCGTAGGTTTACCGCTAGGTTCAGTCAAATTCACAAGCATTTAGTGACTCTTCGACAGAGTAATACTCACGGGGCCCAGTCAAAGAGCGGCGAAGCCGCTCTTTGACTGGATTTTTCGAAAATTCGGAGGTTTACGCTGGATTTTTCGGAAATTCGTAGGTTTACCGCTAGGTTCAGTCAAATTCACAAGCATTTAGTGACTCTTCGACAGAGTAATACTCACGGGGCCCAGTCAAAGAGCGGCGAAGCCGCTCTTTGACTGGATTTTTCGAAAATTCGGAGGTTTACGCTGGATTTTTCGGAAATTCGTAGATTTACCGCTAGGTTCAGTCAAATTCACAAGCATTTAGTGACTCTTCGACAGAGTAATACTCACGGGGCCCAGTCAAAGAGCGGCGAAGCCGCTCTTTGACTGGATTTTTCGAAAATTCGGAGGTTTACGCTGGATTTTTCGGAAATTCGTAGGTTTACCGCTAGGTTCAGTCAAATTCACAAGCATTTAGTGACTCTTCGACAGAGTAGTACTCACGGGGCCCAGTCAAAGAGCGGCGAAGCCGCTCTTTGACTGGATTTTTCGAAAATTCGGAGGTTTACGCTGGATTTTTCGGAAATTCGTAGGTTTACCGCTAGGTTCAGTCAAATTCACAAGCATTTAGTGACTCTTCGACAGAGTAATACTCACGGGGCCCAGTCAAAGAGCGGCGAAGCCGCTCTTTGACTGGATTTTTCGAAAATTCGGAGGTTTACGCTGGATTTTTCGGAAATTCGTAGGTTTACCGCTAGGTTCAGTCAAATTCACAAGCATTTAGTGACTCTTCGACAGAGTAGTACTCACGGGGCCCAGTCAAAGAGCGGCGAAGCCGCTCTTTGACTGGATTTTTCGAAAATTCGGAGGTTTACGCTGGATTTTTCGGAAATTCGTAGATTTACCGCTAGGTTCAGTCAAATTCACAAGCATTTAGTGACTCTTCGACAGAGTAATACTCACGGGGCCCAGTCAAAGAGCGGCGAAGCCGCTCTTTGACTGGATTTTTCGAAAATTCGGAGGTTTACGCTGGATTTTTCGGAAATTCGTAGATTTACCGCTAGGTTCAGTCAAATTCACAAGCATTTAGTGACTCTTCGACAGAGTAATACTCACGGGGCCCAGTCAAAGAGCGGCGAAGCCGCTCTTTGACTGGATTTTTCGAAAATTCGGAGGTTTACGCTGGATTTTTCGGAAATTCGTAGGTTTACCGCTAGGTTCAGTCAAATTCACAAGCATTTAGTGACTCTTCGACAGAGTAATACTCACGGGGCCCAGTCAAAGAGCGGCGAAGCCGCTCTTTGACTGGATTTTTCGAAAATTCGGAGGTTTACGCTGGATTTTTCGGAAATTCGTAGGTTTACCGCTAGGTTCAGTCAAATTCACAAGCATTTAGTGACTCTTCGACAGAGTAATACTCACGGGGCCCAGTCAAAGAGCGGCGAAGCCGCTCTTTGACTGGATTTTTCGAAAATTCGGAGGTTTACGCTGGATTTTTCGGAAATTCGTAGGTTTACCGCTAGGTTCAGTCAAATTCACAAGCATTTAGTGACTCTTCGACAGAGTAGTACTCACGGGGCCCAGTCAAAGAGCGGCGAAGCCGCTCTTTGACTGGATTTTTCGAAAATTCGGAGGTTTACGCTGGATTTTTCGGAAATTCGTAGGTTTACCGCTAGGTTCAGTCAAATTCACAAGCATTTAGTGACTCTTCGACAGAGTAATACTCACGGGGCCCAGTCAAAGAGCGGCGAAGCCGCTCTTTGACTGGATTTTTCGAAAATTCGGAGGTTTACGCTGGATTTTTCGGAAATTCGTAGGTTTACCGCTAGGTTCAGTCAAATTCACAAGCATTTAGTGACTCTTCGACAGAGTAATACTCACGGGGCCCAGTCAAAGAGCGGCGAAGCCGCTCTTTGACTGGATTTTTCGAAAATTCGGAGGTTTACGCTGGATTTTTCGGAAATTCGTAGGTTTACCGCTAGGTTCAGTCAAATTCACAAGCATTTAGTGACTCTTCGACAGAGTAATACTCACGGGGCCCAGTCAAAGAGCGGCGAAGCCGCTCTTTGACTGGATTTTTCGAAAATTCGGAGGTTTACGCTGGATTTTTCGGAAATTCGTAGGTTTACCGCTAGGTTCAGTCAAATTCACAAGCATTTAGTGACTCTTCGACAGAGTAATACTCACGGGGCCCAGTCAAAGAGCGGCGAAGCCGCTCTTTGACTGGATTTTTCGAAAATTCGGAGGTTTACGCTGGATTTTTCGGAAATTCGTAGGTTTACCGCTAGGTTCAGTCAAATTCACAAGCATTTAGTGACTCTTCGACAGAGTAATACTCACGGGGCCCAGTCAAAGAGCGGCGAAGCCGCTCTTTGACTGGATTTTTCGAAAATTCGGAGGTTTACGCTGGATTTTTCGGAAATTCGTAGGTTTACCGCTAGGTTCAGTCAAATTCACAAGCATTTAGTGACTCTTCGACAGAGTAATACTCACGGGGCCCAGTCAAAGAGCGGCGAAGCCGCTCTTTGACTGGATTTTTCGAAAATTCGGAGGTTTACGCTGGATTTTTCGGAAATTCGTAGGTTTACCGCTAGGTTCAGTCAAATTCACAAGCATTTAGTGACTCTTCGACAGAGTAGTACTCACGGGGCCCAGTCAAAGAGCGGCGAAGCCGCTCTTTGACTGGATTTCAGTTCACCACATCCCTACGATTCTGAATAGATGACCACTGCGTGGCGTGTCCTCAGAAAATTGTCCAACACCGACTTCCTTACCTTTGCCTAGGGCTATCCATGAAGGTCTTTTAACTCATCAATGCGCAGCATAGTAAATATGAGGTCAGTCCAAAGGTATAGGGCTGACACAACTTTGCTGAATCAACCTGAGATTGCGGTTGGGAAGTACGGTAACCTAGAAAACCCGAAGCTCAAAGTTTTCTACCATAAATGTTAGCCATGGGCTCTGTTCAGTGTCGAAGTGGCCATGAACACTCTTTTAGTATGAAATTTCCGCTAATTATTATACCTTTTATAATTTTCGTATGCTGCTGTGCCGAACGAGGTTAGTAGGTGGACCAAATTTATTGATGGTCTAACGCTTCGACCTGTTCGTCGTCGTCAGAGGCCTAGAAAGTGGTTCGAAACTACTAATCCTTGCTCTGTCCGGCCAAGCGCCGAACCATCCCTAGCATTTTTGACAAACTTGAAAAATGTCTTTTATAGTTGACAGCTGTAAAATTTTTCGAGCACCTGACGCTTCGACCTGTTCGTCCCGACTCTTTTAGTGCCTCTAAAATTGCACCTAGTGCTCGTCAATTGACACGACACTTGCTGTTGAGGGTTTGATAGGCGTCGCTTTCGTGTTTCTCGTCGTTTTTCATTCGCATTCTTTGCCTTTACATACCGAGCGTGATAGGTGTAACAATCGGATGCAACAATGAGCTTATTCCCGGCGGCATTGATAATGAATGAACTGGCTGATCGCGGATTGATGTCCACTTTGACGGAAAGTTTTGAGAGGAATTCCGATAAAGATTACTGCTCGAGGCTCTAGCTTCTTTGATGCTTGCAGGGTATTTTTTCTGCGATTTAAGAGCAGAAAGGCATCGGTCTTGATTCCCAGTGGCAGTTTCTTCGGTCTGTGAAGGCCAGCCGAGAGGTCGGAAGAAATGAATTTCACTGGCATTGGAAACTGACTGATGAGCGTTAAAAAACCTTATCATATTTATGCAACAAGTTTGAGCTCTCTTGTTTTTGAGCGTCAGCTTCTTATTGTTGAACCCCTTTGGACCACGGTCTGCCTCATTTCTTCTTCTAGAGTTTACTCTACATCAGGGCAATGGCTTAGAATCCCCTTCATCGGAGGTCATTATCTTCTCCTTTCCCTTATGGTGTTACGATTTATTGGATTATCGTTACGGCTGATTCGCCTTCCTCACAGACTTAATAAAAAATCTCGTCAGCTTACAGGAGTTTAAGTTCAAATGAGCACACACACGGAATGAATGGAAAACAGCCTTGATCGTCTGGAGTCTTCAATTCCTGTCACTAGTCGCCATTTCTTTCTATTCGAAGCATCCTCGGATGTTGATCTGAGCTCTTTGATGTCGTTCTTGATGACATCTCTCCATCTCTAGTTAGGCACTCCTTGTGGTCGCTTACCAAGTTTCTTGAAATCCAGTGTCTCTCCACTTGGGCGATCTTTGGTACTCGATATATTCCATTAGATTTGATAAGACTAACAGTTTGGACTTTATAAACTGGGACACTCTTAGTCGAAATGTCAAGCTGACTAATGAGGTTCCCCATTACAAGGCTAGAAATGCACAAGACATCGAAGGACAGTCACTTAATTTGTGCTAATTGTAGGGGATTGTTGAGTTGCTGAATTTCAGTGCGATTTATTCCATAGGTTTTTTGACTCGTAGTCGGACAAGTGTGATCAGTCTGAACCACTATGGAGGATGCTTTTCAGTCATGTTCGTATCCATTCTATATTGTGGTACAATGTGATACTATAGGCAGTGTAACGAATATGTGAGTAATATGGCGACGCTCTGGTTCCATCCCTTTCAGACTGTTCTAGAGAGATTCCACCACAAGCAGGGAGCGTTTTTATCAGAGCATTTTGCTCTTCTGTCTATACCAATCAAGCGGTCGATCCCCGACCGGCCAACCAAGCCCTCCATTCCTCCGGGGTGGGGTGAATTGGCACCAGACTTGTCTGGAAAGGTAAAAACACTGACTTGGTGTAGTGGCTGGTCCCGCAAGCCATTGCATAGGCCAAGTATGCATTCGTCATGCCTCGATGCTTCGATCTGGATGGAACACGAATGCTGCGCCGTGTACTAGGGAAGTGATCAGTCCACCTTTGTCTTTTCCTCCCGTGACCCACTTCTTGGGCCGTATCGTCGTGTCACTCGAGCAGGGGAGATCTCCCCAACTCAGTACCTCTCAGAATGCCGACACGGGGAGATCTCTCCTGCTCGACAGACACGAGCATACGGTACCTAGACGATAGAAAACGAACGAGCACCTACTTCAACTCGTCTGTCTCATAGGAGTCATTTTCGAAGAGCTGTAGAGACGTTTCGTAGATGTTCTCTTAAGCAGAAATCCTCCTAAGCTCTCGTAGTAAATTCTCTCTATCGTTGTAGTCGGCGAACTTTTCTGCGAGTCCAAAGCGAACTCGAGTCGTTTTTTCAATGCCTCTCGGCTCATCAACACTTGAGTTGGCCGAGATCCATCACTCATCGGCTCGTATCGATTCTGACGAGACAACGACGACGACGGGGAGAGTCGGTGTCCTACGTGCCGCGTACTACACACACACACACACACATGCACACACCTCGTCTAGTGCTCAGGAGTTTAGCCGGAATCACGGCGGCCCGGGCGCCCTATCGAGATTCAATAGTGCTTGCTCTGCTGCTGCTGCCGTCGAGGCTGCTGCTGCTGCTGAGGGGCAATCTTCAGACTACGAGCACGAGGGGTGCTCTCAGAGGCTCGCGCGACGTCGACTTGCTAATCCCTCATTCCCCTCATCCGCACTCATTTCCCCCACTTCGCTTAGGGACTTTCGCTTTCCCAAGGCGCTTCGCGTGTTTTTTGCTACGTCGAGAACTTCGTTTTGAGTGGACGGCGGGCGATGGGGGAGAGTTGCGTCAGCTGCGTACGACGGCGCTTCGGCCAGTGAACCATTTTTACGACGGCCATCAATCCTATTCCAATAGAACAGAATTCCTCTAATTCCTAGGTTACCAAAGAACGCATTCCTGTGAAGAAGCCTCTCGACGACTTCCGTGAGCTCCCAGAATGGTCAGAAAAATTGTTCGGCAACTACAAGTTTGACGAACGAAGCACTAAACACATTCAAGCAGATCCGGGAGGCCTGTGGCATTGTGCCAATAAGTTGCGAGAAAGAGAAGGAACGGAAATACACCGTATTCAGTTCGATTGTTCACGATTATTTCCTTCCTTGTATATAATAGCAAATTCTACTGGAATATCGGACTAAGAGGAAAGGTCGTCCAGAACGGCAGAGCCTTCGAAGTGGTGCAGTTCCATCACGATCCGTCATAACTAAGATACAAAAAGGACATGGAGTGCCTCACTAATTGTTACGGTCAGATCTTTTCAAATTATTACACTTCTAATGTCTTTCGAGATTGTTAAGTGTAGGTTTGACTTTTACTTTATTGCCTACTATTCGATAGGCTTGTTGTCGTCCTTGGAGGTTTTTTCTCGACCGCTTGACCATTGCAGTTCAGAGACTACCCGTTTTCAGAGCTGCCATAGTGAACCTACATCATGAAGAAGAGAAGTCTTGAGAAGTCCAAGAAAGTCCAACGGTGGAGCACTTTTCGAATGCCGATTGGACTTGCAGTGACTTGCAAAGGATAAGAAAAAAGAACTAGGAAAGGACTTGCTCGGTTATAGCTATTCTAGCGGCATTAACGTGCGGGGCGCTGAGACTGTGAATCTGTTGTTTAAGCGAATTTCTTCAGTTTCAAACGAAACGAGTCCATGGCGTTCGTGTGGTCCATTCCATGAGATGGGGATCCAGTCAGTGCGGAACAGAGAGAATTATCCTTCTCTCGCTGCGATCTAGACTCAGCATGGTTGAACCTGCCGGAAACCCTGGCAGATTCAACCATGCTAGCAGGAGCAGAACTTACACTGTGCATCGCGGTCTTACCCGAATAAATTTTCAAAACGAATCGCTACATCTCGCCTCTTTTATGCAACGGACCGTGGGTGAGGAAGTCGCACCGCAGTCCACGTTCACCGAAACTGGCATACCTGGATTATGGCCATTTCGTTGTTTCTTTCGTTCGCCACAAAAACAATCAAAGGCATTGGAAAGGCAATCTCTCCAGTACTTCGTGATGTTTTGCGTTCCAGTAGTGTCACCGGCTGGTATCGATGGGTCAAATCTGGCAGTCCCAAGTGAAAAAGTGAAAATCTTATTGAAAAGTGAAAGAAAATGTCATGTGGAGTCAGTTTTGATTAGCATCTAGAAGCCAAGACACGGTGCTCATTGCTGTACGGGGGTCTTTCACTCTTTATGATGGTGTGGCTAATATGGTTTGTCATATTTCGTCAATCTGATGAAATTATTATATCAACATTCAGTGGTAGCAAAACTGGGTAAAAAACCGGACATTGAAGGCGTTTTTGATACCAGCGAGGGGACATGAGATCAATCAGAAAGAGGAGCGTGTAAGGTTCGGCCCAGAGTTCACCCCATGTCCCTCTGAGGATGCCAAGGTGAATGGTCCCTAGGACAGAGTTCACACCCCGCATACTTCTACAACTGAGGCGGACTGGTGGTCCGTTTCGGCAGCCACCATTGGGGCATTCATCTTTCTTTTTCTCTCCACTTTCCTCTTTCGTTGTTTTTGTCATTAGGAATACAAAAAATGAAGCCGGATGGTTGTAATAATCGTCTACCGCTAGACGGTATAATCCGTTATAAGTTGGTTTGTGGTTCACGATTTAATCTCAAACGTCCACGGCCATTCGCACCTTCCACTGACTCGTGATCTTTCAAAGGATCTGTGGATACTCTACATAAGCAGTTTTTTTAGAAGTCAATGATTTGGTGCTTTTCCTTCTCCTTGAATTTCCTCTCTTAGCATCCCTTTTTATGGGTCTTGTAGCTGCCCAAAAATCCGGGGGACGGGATGCTCGACGATTGCGTGCCGGCCGAACTGTGGCCGTTCTTCGTGACTCTTTCGGCGGCATCGGCCACTTTTTCTCCGGAAACTCGTCTTCCGAAATGAAACTGCACTGTTTTGTGTGGCTTCCTTTTAGGCTCAACGTTCGCTGCTCGCAATGCTCCTCTCCTCATCCTTCCCACTGTCTCGCTGTCTTCTAACGTTCTCTAGACAGCTGCAGATCGCTCCAGCAAAAGTTCAAGGACATCGTCCGACCATGGAAAAACACTCCGAGCACCACTGCGTTCCTCCCTGGCGATCACCCACCCTAGAGACCACTGAAGCAGTCTGCAGCAGCTATTTCACGAAGCAGTAGATCGTCGATGAACTATTCCGAACACCTAGGGCGATTGGACTTTGCGTGTAGAATGCAGTGGTGCCTTCTACCTGCGGTGCTTCAGAGGAAGTAGCGGCAATAAGGAGGCAGTAAATAGGTTAAGTATAAGACGGAGAACGATGAGGCACTGAAACCCTGCACTCGCGTTTAACCAGCCACTACTGCCCGTGACCTATTGCCAAATGCTCGCACTACAGCCAATTGATGAATGTGATCATTTCGTCAGCTTGCACGGTCACGATAAAGCCTTTACCCCCTTCGCTGTTGAGCGAAATTATCAAAACAGAGGTTTTGCCGTAGAGTATCGGAAGCGGACTATATACCTATTAAGTAAGAAAGCAATGACCAATAACTGTTTGGTGTGGGACATAACCAAAGTCAAGTACAACAACGACAGTGATCAGCTCTGCGAACGGACGAGTTGTTCGCATTCATCAATTGCTGATGGAGCGATCATTTGGCAATAGGACACGGGCGGTGGTGGCTGAATAAACACGAGTAAAAGTAAAAGCTGCGGCAGTAAATCAGGAATGGTTTACGATAATGATGATACGCAGGTGCGGCAACACGACGGCTGACGTATACAATGTAATTGCGCCTGTGAGCCTTTCACGTACTTACACTTCACTTCCGACGACTCGACGCCTCGTACGGCTACCCAACAGGTCCCAAAGATCACCGCATCTCAGAAACACTCCTGCAAACGGGCGCAGCTATTGCGGAAATACGTACACCGTCCAGGGCTTAGATTCTTCATTGGTAACTCTCCAATAAACCCCGAGGTATACCCCGAACGGCGCGCACCTTCGCCTACTTATTCTAAACTTCCTATGTTAAACGCAATTTTTCATCGACTCTGCCGTCTGGTTCTGGCTGCGCCGCGGTTTCGGAGTCCGCTCGTACGTTCAAGAATCTGGGCCCAGGTTACTGCTCTAGTTTTTCTTACTGCCGCAATAGAGTTGAACAGATCCTAGGTGGAACTGGAAGTACACTCCTTCCGCTGTATCTAACTTTGACAGCTTCAAACTGCTTGCTAAATCCTATCTCCTGTCATTTTTCTTCGTTTCTGTGAATCTAACTGATATTGGAATGAACTGACTCTGTTCGAACTCTTTCATCCAAATTAGGTTATTTTTAGGAAATCGTTCAAGATATTTTCTAGTTGCTGTGTGCTCTTCGAACAATGTAAATATTGAACCAGAGCTCTTTTCTAGAGAGTAGCTCATCATTCTCAACGGAATTTGCTAAGAATTCTACCAACGCCTTCCTCTCAATTAATTCCATTGCTTTCAGTGCACATGGACGGTTCACGGTGGTCTGCGAGTTCTGGCGAAGACGTGCTGTGGCAAGGGCGAGGATTCTGCCCTATGTCGAACCGATCCGGATCGAAGTAAGTGTTGCTCTCGTTATCTGCCATTTTCTCCTCTTTTAGAACAATTTTGCCGACTCCAGTAGCAAATATAAGTCAAAAATGCTTTTAGTCGTTAGAGCGGTCTTAAGATAAGGTATCTCAAACTGTAAGCGCGCAGTGGTAGGAGGTGCTGCTTCTATTCCACGGCCGCCCGATCAATCCCGCGCCAGTGCCAACCAAACTTTCCATCTTTCTGTAATCCAGTAAATTGATACCAGGCCTTGTCCGTAAAGGTGAGAGCATTGAATTCGGTCTGGCCTGCAAGTCATTGTATAGGCCAAATATGCCTCTCCGAATCTGAATGGAAAACGAATGAGTGGCGCGTCCTCAGGAGAGCGATCAACATCGCCCATTTCACCTTTTGCCATTATGCTGGTTCCATTTATCGCTTTTCTTCCACATAGCGACGCACGGAACTGAAAATACACGCGGCAACGCTCATTTCCTGTCTTTTCGTTGCACTTTTCGACGTCGGCGAATGTTCGACGGGGCAAATGCTAACCGCTGACGAAACGGCTGACCTTCGCCGTGGTTCTCCTCGAAAGTCTGTGGGGGCGAACTCCGTCCGAGTTGTCTGAGCTGCTTAGGCCTTTGAGGATGAGATGTAGGAGGCATAGATGCTCTATCAAACTTCACTGTATATCAGTATTCAGCTGTTACTGCTTACTACTTTAATCCTCCTTATTTCACTTTTTACTAGGAGGTATCCTCATGGCATCATTCAGACTTATTCCACTGAATTACCAATTCTTGATTGTCATAATGGTTAAATGTTTAAATTAAAAAGAGGAAGACGCCCCAGAACTCCAACTCTCCTACGATAAAGGTCATTAGTTTAGCATGAATGTCTTGTAAAGAAATGCTGAGCGAAATTCAAGCATTGAATTTTGAACAAAAATCACACAAAAATGATGCCATAGCAGGTACTGAATGAATGTTTTGAATTGAAATGCGAATTTCTGCCTTCCTTGTGGCTTGAGGGTGAATAGGAGTTTCGGAAGTCTTGGCTAACCAGTCAAGCTGACAAGAAAAAGAAGTAATAGTGGTAGGATTCCGCAGACAGTTTCCTGAGGTTGGCATTCCTGAAGTGCTGTTTTCTCGGCATAGATGAGAGAATAAAGAGAAAATATTGGTCTAAATACTGGAAGCCTCTGCTGCTGTTTCGCCGGCCAAAATTAGAACAGTACAGTTATGTTTCAATGGCTCAGTTGAAGAAGCAACAAATCAGTTGAAGCAGAGCTAAATGGAGCGTCTAAAAAATGAATTCGAGTGTTTCTCTCTATGGAACTCACACCCTACGGCGACGATCTTTTTTGTAAGGGAGGGAAATCGCAGAAGCTTCTGAAGTTTGAGGAATCTACGACTCGAAAAGATTGAGATTATCGTCTATTTGGGACAACCGTCGTAGCTGAAGCCTGGATATGAGAAGGTTACTCAAAAAAAAAATCCTTAAGCGTACAGTACCGGATATGCCGCAATGAAAAAACGGCGGATGCGGCCTTTTTTTCCTGCGTCGAACGACCGTTTTTGTGGTCGACGCGGTGGTAGCACCGGGGCGGAGCCTCCACCAACGATGATTCATCGGAAAAAGGGCAGAAGAGGTGCCCAACGGAAAAGCTAGGAGTCAAAAAAAACTGTTTGAAAATGGGTTCCACAAATTTGGAAAAATTGCATGTATTTGAAAAGATAGACATAATGCTCACCTCAAATTTTCGGAGAAGTTATTAGAAACCGTCTGCACCTTTATCCTTGCGGCACGTTCGGTGCAGTAAATGCGACATGGTAATGATGTCGGCGTTGATCAGTTCCCAGTGAACGTGCCGCCACAATCGCGTTCCATTCAGGATCTCAGGGTTCTTGTGATTGCGCTTTATCCAATACAATGATTTGTGAGGCCAACCGCTACACCAACTCGGTGTTTTTACCTTCCCAGACAAACCTGGTACTAATCTACTCAACGCTGGTGGGATGGAAGGCTTTTATAGCCCAAGCCTTGATCGATCACTCGATCGTGCACGTGTCAGTAGCGGCTCTTAATACTTAACCACAACGTAGTTTTGGTTTTTTTTTTGATGAAATCTTATCACTGATCTGTTCAGATCGGCCGATGCTGCTGGTGGCGAACGCGGCCTGTGCGATCGCATGTCTGGCGCTGATCCCTGTGGTGTGCAGGGCCCGTCGACGCGGCCAGGAGGCTCGCGGCTGGGCCCTCATGGAGCTCTTCCTCATCGGAGCCAGCATTCTCTACATGATCGTGAGTGCTTCCCTAATTAGTGATTTTATTCTTAAAAAAACTACAAGAATTCGTTCCGAAAGTTCACTGGAAAGTCAGCAGTGTAGTAACGACATCAATCGGAACAGCTGCTGGCGTACGTAACACCCGACCTGAAATGTGTGCGGCGATTACGACAAAGATTACTCGAATGGTTCGCTTCGATAAAACATGAACACTTGTCCTATTTGAATACAATTCAAATTGATCAAATTATTAGAATTAACTCCATCAGTGAAAGATCGAAATCGATGGGTACTAGCAAAAACCAACCTTTTCGATATCACCGCGGAGTCCATTCAAATGATAACGCTCAATTCAAATTTAGAGCTTCAAAAATTATTAATATCCATTCGAAAATTCATGAAAAATACCTCTGCAGGTAAAAACAAGCATTACGTCAACATTTCTCGTCTTAATTCTTACTCGTCCCCGTTTTCTATAGTGATTTTGAAAAGACCCCGTGACTCTGTTCCTCTGTTCTTTGTACTTTTGATGGTCCAATCACGAAATTCCCCGTAAGGAGAAACATGAGTACTCCCTCCTGGAATAGATTAATATTGAACGCTTCGAACAAGGGAAAGTAACTAATAAATATGGACTCCTTCGAGGAAATTACTATGATTATACTGACAGGAAGCCAAGGAAGGCAGTCTCAAGGTTGCCTCAATCTTTCGCTCTTCTATTTTTGACCCACTTCCGTTGTAATCGTAGTAATTATCTCAACGCATTTATCGAATTTATTGTGCAGACGAGGAAACTATTGTCTCTAAAAAATATTTGAGGCTTTGCAGGCAAGAAAGAATTCTGACGAAGTTTGTTGGAATTTTACCCTTTACCCTGAAGGTTTTCTTTCGATAACTCGATATGTCTTTGATTTGCAAGCTTATGAGAACGAAGTAGATTGAGAATTGTTCTTTCTCTGTTCATCTTAGCTCCTCTACCGCTTCATGCCGTAAGTACATTGCTGCGAAATATTAGAAAAACGACTGAAATATTCGCTTGCTTTCATGCCCATTGACCATTTGTTGGGAAATAAACCTTTAGCAAATCCATCAATTTTTGTCATTATTTATTTTCTATTTAGCTATTGTTCGTTGTTGTTCAGAGTTTCCTCCGATTAAGATTCTCCAAGTCGAAGTCTCCCAGCTTCTCCCTTTGTATTACCTGGCTGCAGTAGAGCAGCATGTTGGGCGCTCTATGACTCAACCAAGAACAGTTTTCCTTTTGTTATTTTCTTATTTTTTGTAATTTTCGGTTTTCTACGTTCATAGTAATGTGAAAACAACGTCGGCACCATGAATGCAATAAGAACAAAAGGCTTTGTAGTTGATCTTCTTAACATTAACTGTCCAGAGTGTCTAAGTGCTCTCATTATATTCCTAGGATGTTTTCTATTTGTGGTCGGCCTTTGAAGCTAACGTATTACTGTGCTTTTTTTCATTGCACTTTTGTCTCAGGGGAACTCTGTATCATTTATTTAATATTTTATTCATTCTTCCTTGGTATTGTGCACCAACTATCCAGAAGTGGCCGAATTTAGTGACTAAGTAATCATATGAAACGTATAAACTGAAAGAATACTAGAAAGCACAAAACAGGTCGAACACTAACTATAATCACACAATAACGCCAGATGCCTTTTTGACCTCTGGCTTTGCTCAGAAGCAAGTCACAGTAGAGCTGATCCACAAAAAGGGCGGCTTTCAACGAATTGATAAAGAGATGAAAGAAAGAAGGGAGAGGTGAAAAGCTGTGGATCGCTGAAACCAGCGAGGATCTCTGCACTTACAAAAGAACTTAGAGCAAGCTTTTTGGATCTGTGGTCATCCTTGGAGTATGATTGCTTCACCCCGAGAGGTGGTGCTCATCTCGGGTGCGTTTTTGAACTGGTACGCACCATTTCGAAGGAATATGAAGGTCGTAGTAAAGGCGGTAATTTGTTTAGGAATACTTCCAAGAATATCTATTTCCACTAATAACCAGAATAATAACATAAAAGTTGCCGGGGTAAGTGCAGTGGCCATATGGGTTACACTTTGAGACCACACAGAGAGAAAGGACGTTCTTTCGAACTGAAGACGCTTATGCACATTTTAGCCCACCTATCGTTTAGCGTTTGTTGTGCTTCGAGACGAAGTCCGCTCTAACAATTTGTTCCTTGCTGTTCCTTCGCTCCCTTAGCCTGGACTAAGTCCCACTCCTGCTCGGTAGGTATTTGTGGTATCCGGCCAGCGCTCTTTCTGACATCTTGGCACCTAATCGTGGTATGTCGACACCGAGCCCAATCTTACATGTGTCATCACTGATGCGAACAGGTGACCATACCTTACCAAACAGGTCTTGTGAAGCTTCTCTGTGATTGGCGCCACAACAAATCGTCGTCTTACCTCGATATTGGTCAGGTCCTCTAACCGTGATACGCTAGCTGTGCACCTCGGCCTTTTGATTTCCGTCACGCTAATACGACCTTGTAAAGCACTTTCGCTGTGGCAGCAAGACCAAAGTAGATCACTTACAAGGGGCTGTGCGTATTTCTGCAACAGCTGTGGTCTTTGCGCCGCCGTGCAATTAGGTGTCGTACGCACAAATTTCGCAGACCTTTTGTGGCAGTGCTGCTGGGAAATGGTAACCTTCCTGTTGAGACCACCTATGACGTCTGGATCGTTGCAAGCCGGCCGCTGTTGATCGACCGATCACCATCACTGTTTGAACTCTTCTGTGTCATCGTCCTCCTCGTTGTCTGGCCCTAGAAGGCCCACGCTGCCCTACGAAGTAGTTGACCGGTGTTCACTGAACGCAAGTGCCGTCAACTCTGTGAGGTTGCTCGGTGAGGCGCTGTTTTCAAACGACTTTCTCAGTAATCTGATGATCGATTCGATAAGGCTTCTTGAGCTCGGTTTGTGGGGATACACTCAACTAAGCCGTCGGGACCACTCACAGAGGAGTCGTAGAACTTCCGCGGGGCAAGCATGGAGCGCCCCTTTCAACAGCAGCACAAATCGAGCACACTCCGCTCAAAGAAATGCTCAATTGTGCGACGCTCCCTCTCCACTGCTGCCCGATAATAGTTTCCGTATAAAAACAGACTAACAATGGAGTTCAGTGAACATCCTCCCAAACCTATATGTATGATCTTGTAAGGCATCAAACGTGGATCACAGCCGAGTTGCTTGTTTTTGCTACGAGCCACGGACAGGCCAGAACCGTATAGCCTTTGAAGCATGCTCACTGACCTCCAGACATGAAATTGAACATTGAGGCTAGTACGTAGTCTCCTTATATAGCTGTTGACTGTTGGACTGATAGGACAGTGTTGTTCGAAGGAATTATCAGAATTGGTATATATGGTGATTATATGATTGGTGGTTGCCGAGACAGACCACCAGTCAGTGACAGATTCAGATGTGTTTAGGTGCACGAACTTTACTCAAGGACCACCACCCTCGCGACGTTAGATGAAAAAACGAGCTAGATCAAAGCGGTTTCACGCTTCGCGTTTGTTTTTACGAATCGGCGTTAGTTGCACTAGATTCCTCGAAAATATCTAGGTTGCTCTTCTCAGCAAAAAGAATCATCTCCAGCAATCTTAAGCGATCCAGCGTTCTTGAATTTTTTGTTTGTTTCGAAATATGTATCCAGCCTGAGACTCCACGCGCTTTCACGTTCCCCCTCGAACGATATGTTTTGTTTTGGCAGCAAACTTTTGGCTGTAGGTGGTTTTTTTTCTGGAAAGAGCAACCCAGATATTTTCGACAACGAGGAATCTAGTGCGATTAACGCCGGCTCGTAAAAACGAACGCGAAGCGTGAAACTGCCGAACATAAGGTGGATACATACTTTTGAATCGCACTTTATATACTGAAGTGATGTTCCTGGGAGAAGTTTCACAGATATATATTCGAAATTCCGGGCTCATATAGAGCGACATAAGGGCCCGCGTAGTACAGTGGTAAGAGGCGCTGCTGTCACCCGCACGGTCGAGCGATCGATCCCGGGCCGGGCTAACCAAGCCTTCTATCGCTCCGGGGTCGGGTAAATTGGTACCAGACTTGTCTGGGAAGGTAAAGACACTGACCTGCTATAGCGGCTGGCCGCCGCAGGTCATTGTATAGGCCAAATACGCATTCACCAAGCCTCTACGACTTGAATGGAATACGAATGCGGCAGCGCGTCCCCAAGGGACTGATCAACGCCGGCACCTTTACCTTTTACCTTTATAGAGCGATATAGCCGAAACGTTAGCCGAGTAAAATTGTTGTATCAGTCTCGTAATTTGCTCACCCGTCAACAACGACAACAAGTTTCAATTCTGTGACTCATGAGAAGCCGCAGATGGAAGTCTTTTAACAATTTCAGTAGACGATTCAACTTTTCGTTGAGCAGGTTTTCTTGGGCATACGAAGCTTCATCTTGTTTGATTCTAGGAGATGTTTTACGTTTGCTAATCTGCTTGATTAGCAAGCAAACAAATGTTTCTAATCTTGATTAAAAATTGCATTGCAAATCAGCGTGGAAACAAAATGAATGATTTAGTGGGTGTATCGGACTTGAGACAGGTGAATGCTTCCCCTTGAATCTCTCTTGAATCTGCGTAACGTCGTGCAAATGTCGAGCAGACGCAGAAAAACGTGAGCATCCAATATGTGGAATAGCGTGTTGTAATTGTATCTTTTTTTCCAAAAGACGAGAAATTAACCATTCGTGCTGCATTTTATCGGCGGTCACGGGATGTCTCGTGACGCGTTTTTAATGAAAACGGATTGAAACGCCCTTGTGAAGGCAAATCTGATCGACAACTTTGCTGAAGCTTAATGAAGCTCCAGTTTTTATGGAGTGCTGGGCACAAGAATGACTGTTTTTGGGGTGGCTGTCCATATTAGACAGAAAAAGCATTGCAGAACGTCGTTTCTCCTAGAAGTGTTGGACCATCACCTGAATTGTTGGTAGTTGATTCGACCCCCAACAAATCTTGATGCTATTTGGGTCAGGGGTGAAGGGTGCTGGTCCACAATATTGCGTAGACTCCATGGTGGTTAACATGTTATACCATAGTTTCATGGGCCCGCGTGGTGCAGCGGTAGGTGGCGCTACTGGCATCCGCACGGTCGACCGACTGATCCCTGCCTGGGCTAACCAGGCCCACCATCCCTCCGAGGTCGGGTAAATTGATACCATAATTGTCTGGGAAGGTAAAGCCACTGACTTGCTATAGCGGCTGGCCCCTGCAAGTCATTGTATAGGCTAAATACGCATTCACCAAGCCTCTAGCATTCGAATGGAACGCGAATGCGGGGGCGCGTCCTTGAGGACCGATCAACGCCGACACCTTTGTCTTTACCTTTACCTTTTACCATTGTTTCATTGTGGTGACGTGAACAATTGAGTAGATTCTACCTGTCAGAAGTGTCAGAAAAAACAATGGTAAAAAACAATGATAGATATGATAATGATAACACATTATGGTCGACATTGGAACCAAGCATCCTGCACCCCCCCCCCAACTCACATAGCGTGCAAATCTTTACCAGAGACATCGTTTTGAGGCTTTTTCTTTGTTCGGACAGAAATTCACAAAAAACGAAGGTGTAGAATAGTCCATCCTCAATGTTTTATCTCGATTAGTCACTGGGTACGTCTTTCTCGATAATCGTCACGTCTTCTTTCACCTTTGTGTTCCTCCCGCTCCGTTGTGGTACCACAATGGCATCTTGTATCGGTCTAGAGCTCCAAGTTACATGACCATATCGTTCCTCGATAGCAGATTCTTGACCGCCTCTTCCTTATATTCAACTATCGACAAGGCTATTGATCAAGACATTATTCCTCAGCCGACTTTCCTCCTCGGCCTACCCCTAATACCGACACCCTTTTCAGCTGTTACTAAGCTTGACAAGGGTTTCTTCCTGGGATGGGATTGAATCCTGATCATCGAGATAATCCGTCTAGGCTCTTAACCCCTCATTCATCCCGCTCCAAAACAAAAAATCGGAGATCAGAGGAGTGTTGAAACCCTTTCGTACCCGACGTTATGCCCTCGTCGTTGCCATCATCTGATGTGGGCCCACCAAAACTGCCCTATTTTTCAGCATCCTCAACTGTTCGTTTTGAACCACCGCGTTTGAAACCGTCCCCCTTACCCATCGGCGCGATTTTTTCTTCCAGCATCTGGTATTCACCAGCATTCGGGGTAGCAGCCCAGCTAAGCACATTTTGCCGAGGCTCTGCCCGTATTGGAATAAACCTACATGTTTTTCATCGAGAACGGCACAGAATGCGGTGCTTTAGAGCGGAATTATGCACGTACCCAACAAAGCTCACATTCCACGAATTCCTCAGTAAAACAGACCGCTGATGAGGTCCGCCTTCTTTCTGACAACAACATGAAGGAGGCAAAACAAAGAACTGGTTGTCAGATAGAACATCACAGAACATCAGCGCTCCTTACCACGGAACAATTTGAGGATTAATGGGAATGATTGGAGAAAACGTCCACCAGGGGCCTCCGCTTATGAACTGTCTGTGATTCGAAGGATAAAATGTTTAAGGTGGTTACATGGGAGATTTTTATGGTCTTGCAGTATAAATCATCCTTATAATGTTACCGCTCATTCCGGGTGACCTACCATTTAATTTCGCGAACCAATATCATCCAACAGCTTGTCGGATAAATTCTTCCGAGGCTGGCCATTCTCTTTAACTCTCACTTAAGATTTAGAATTGAATAATAGTACCACCAAATAATTCTCCTGGACGAGACCTTCATCATCACCGTACAAAACATACGATCCCTGTACATTGTGAGATCATGAGATATTAGAGTTCTTCTTTGGTGTTGCTCAAAGTTTTTTTGTTTGTAGCATGTTCTACCTTTATGGCGTCATTCTACTATCAGTAGGAATAAAGCCGTTCCACCTCCCCATAGCCTTCAGAGATTTAGGTACTAATTGGAAATTTTCTTCCAATCTTCACTCATGGATTCATCCGTTGCTCTTCCGGCAAAAATGCGAGAAATTTCAAATTCTCCCTTTTGAAACTAGTCACTACCAATATTAAACGTCGTTGCAGTGCTCTAGCGTTCAATGTAGCTTCTCCTGCTCGGTGTCAGAAGTCAGTGGATGATCTCTGAACTGTTACAATTTATTGATTATTTTCACTGATCAATGGTATAGTGGCTACCCTCTATGGTGGAATTCAAAGGTCTCTGAAGACGACGAGCCGCTTAAGCCGTTAAAGACAATGCAGCAGACAACCTTTTGTGGTGTAGGAACTGAAAAGTCAACTGTTTTCGTCCAGATTTCCTTCGAGCGCACTGCAACTGCTCTTCTGATTAGATTGACCACCATTCTGGTGATCAGCTTATTTGTTTGATTATCTATTTATATATTTAACTGCGCATTTAAGTGCGCTAAATGTTGAACTAGTTAGTAGGACAAACAACCGAAGAGATACTGGAGAACGCTAGACTAAAAACGACTCACAATCAGATGGTTAGTTGACAATTAAAGCAATTTCTAATTGAAATTTCATTCGTGACATCTTAGAGAACTCACATTTCGCATTAATGACTCTATTCAAAGTTCTAGTAGTAGAGATGAATGCAATGTGCTAAATACGTCTTCAAAAATAGGAATCAAATAGTCACCAATTTGCAAAATGAGAATTGAAAAAAGGTCAAGACTGGATGTATTAGGTTGTCCAATAAGTTCTTGCGATTTCCATAACAATTTTCAAAGTTTCACAAATTTTGACTGAATCAACCTTACCCATCGAAGTACCGCCCATCTTTGTCAATGACTGTCCTCCATCGATTCGGTAGGGAATGGATACCGTTGCGGTAGAACTCCGGAGGTTTTGATTCGAAGAAGTGGCGAAGGTCGATTTCGAGTGCAGCTCGATCATCGTATCGTTTTCCTTCCAGAAAGTGAGCTAGCGAGCGGAGCAGATGGTAGTCAGTAGGGGCAAGGTCTGGTGAGTAGGGTGGGTGGGGAATCACTTCCCACCCCAGCATCTGCAGCTTTTGGCGGGTCAACGTGGAAGTGTGCGGTCTAGCATTATCATGGAGAAAATATATTTTGTCGATTTCTGGACGAGTAACACAGGCAGCGTCGCTGAGTTTTTGCAGTTGGTTGCAATACACTTCGCTGTTGACGGTACTACCAGAAGGACAGAGCTTCCAGTACAGAATTCCTCGGACGTCCCAGAAAACTCCCGGCATCTCCTTCCTCGGTTTGGGCCCACCTTTGGGAATTGCTGGTGGCTCTTTCTCTGCTGGGACCCATGCATGTCTGGTTGTACGTGACCTACAACACCCACTTCTCATCTCCTGTAGTGAGTGAGTCCAACCAGTCAAAACGGCGAGAGCTATGAGAGTCAAAGCGACAAGCTTGGAATCCGTGAAGAAGGCGGTGACGAAGATAAATCTTTGATGACTCATATAGTTGTAAACAACCGGCTGATATAAAGCGAAAATGTTGTGTACGCATAAGCTAACCTTTGACCTTTTATATACCCTACTGCTAAACGATAATACGTCTCAACCAGGAACGCCAGGTCAAAACACAAAATCGCAAGAACTTATTGGACAACCTAATATATACGAGGAAGAAGGTGCAGAACTAAGCTCCAAATTCCAACCATAGAAGGATCTACGCTTCCTAGAACACGTACCCAAGGGCGGCCTTCGCATTTTAGTTTCTGTTCAGTCTCTGAGAAAGCATACCTTTTAACTTCACAAGCCTAACACTCTTATTGGAGAATCACTCTCAAGCTCTTTTATCATAGACATCACCTTTTTAACTCGGCTAATCGCTAATCTCTCGACGTTTTCACTGATCACTGACACGCGACGGGGGCGGCTGTGCTTCCAAAAGACCAAATGGTTCAGTGAGCTTTCCAACTGAGCTGCAGCGGACTGATTTTTAGACGCAAATAATTAGTGGGCTCAATCGGGGGACGCGCTCGAGTTTCTCGTCGCCTCGATCGGGTCGGGCCGCGGGCCGCGAATGGCGTGCCGTCGGCAGCCCCTCGGCCTCTCGGCCCTCCGAATCGGCGTTTATTGGGCACTTGAGAAGATCTATGGGACGGCACTGCCTCTCCAAGGAATACGCAATCGCTGACGACGCGAAACGCCGCTAAAAAACTCAACGTCCGAAGTTGTGAAAACGAGCCTTTA
The DNA here is from genome assembly GCA_030553155.1 of Nippostrongylus brasiliensis. Lineage (NCBI taxonomy): Eukaryota > Metazoa > Nematoda > Chromadorea > Rhabditida > Heligmosomidae > Nippostrongylus > Nippostrongylus brasiliensis. Next base: position 21,964,018 of record CP130734.1, read on the forward strand.
ATATCAACCGCTTGAAAAAACCTCATCACATTCTTCGATTATTGAACAAATACATGCTGAACATAGCGAGAAGTATCGATGAATGAAGAATGTGATCCAAAGTTTTCTCACCGACAAATCTCTGCATTGATGCAGGGGTTGCTCTTTTGACTCTCGTTGCCTGCGAGATGATAAGTGGAAATTCATTGGGCTAGAGCTATTTTTCCCTTTTAGCCTCCCGACGCGAACTTGTCAGAGCGCCGTGTTTTTTCTTCAGTTCGTTTCCCTTGGCTTCCTGCTAGCTCGTAGGTGGCGCTCTAGTATTGATAATGCGAAAGCGACACACAGAAAAAGACGAGTGATGACGAAAGTAGAATAACAAGAACACCTTCACTCACAGGGGCAGGGGCTCAACTGGTGTCGGACTTTTATGAGATGTATTGAAATATATAAGTAAAAATAATCTAGTGCGATCATTATAGCGGCGTTAGTTACATTGAAAACAATATTCAAAAATCAAACAGAAGGCTTTCGATAGCGTGAATAACCACGAAACTGAGGAACGCGCAATGCAACAATAATCAGGTGGTTACCGAGAACATTTTAACGATTTTTTTTCATAATGAAAATCTTATCAGTGAAATGTTCCAGATACAATAGTTAGTGAGTCCTTATTCTTTGACTGCCGAACGTTCCGTCTCTCTTCTAAAATTTTTAACGTTAAATGATAAGAGTAGCGATAGAAGTATTAGCCAATAAAACAAATAAGTTTGATAAGTGATACTTTCTTAAGTTTGTAAAAGTTTATAAACTTCGACAAAAGTCTTCTTCTTGCAATCCAAACCTAATAATTAGCCTTGCCAACAAACTGAACATAAGTAAGCGGGTTGAAGAGTCGAATGATGGTATTTTCAGTTGCTGATCGACTGGTTCGCACCGCCGGAGGCAGGATGTTGTGTCGCGGTGTGGTTGAGACAGATCGGCTTCAGCACCTTTTACGGATCGATTGTGCTCAAGATTTATCGGTGAATTTGCCGCTTGGTAATCCACTATTAATCAAATTTCATTGAAATCAATTTAGAAACCTGCAAGAGTACCGCGTGCGAAAGGCGCAACACGTGTCCGTCCGAGAGAAGGACATGGTGAAGTACCTGGTCGGAATGCTTGCGCTCACCATCACAGGTTAGTCCTATTCGTTTTCCTCTTTATTCGCATATTTCATTTTTACTTTCCTTTGGATGATGGTGAATAATTTCACGACTTAGGCTAAAAATGAACAACTGAAATCAATTATATATCCTATTAGGGTATAGGAGACACATTGAAATTTCGGCCAACGTTCGTGGGCAAGCAAAAGAGCAAAAGTAAAACGGCAAACTGCAAAAGTTTCGCTCGAGTGAAAACGATTAGCGGAGAAAGCGGAGCTGCCTGAAGAAAACCCCTCGCTTCCCTGCTGTCGTCTTCTTGCGAACAAAAAAGCGGCCTCGCTCTGAGGAGTACTCAGATTCGACACGCATTTTTGATCTAGAAAAATGTTCGATTTGCTTTTATGCCATGTTGATATAAGATTTGTGGTTGACTATCGAGCGACCAAATTTTGGATTAAGTCAACATGAATCCGCTCTATAAAGATTGATTTGGAACCTTTCCTCACTGTTCATAATTTTGATTGCTGATCTTTCTAGCTTCATGCTTCTTCCTAAATTGAAGCGCCTTGGGATGTACTCTCATTTGTTCCTTTAAGATTATGAAGAGTAGGCAAAAAAGTGCGATGCAGCGTGACCGTTTCCTTGGCTAAAGGTCCTTGAATATCTTGGTCCTGACTCTTCGTAAAATGGAAACTGTTCTAAAAACCCTCGGGAAGTTTTTTTTCGAGAGCGAACATGGCTCAATAACGCTGCTACGATGGCGATCTAAGGATCGGCTCTGTGCAAAATATTGAAATAAGAAAGGAAATAAGAAATGTCATGAGAAATGAGGTGATAAAGAAGTGAAAATGGCAGTTCTCTTTCATTCTTTATGGCTTTCGAGGTCATTACAAGTAATCTTTACCAAGCATACCAAGTCTCGTCTCTTGTCCACCTCTCCTCCTAGTTATCTCCAGAGGCCTGGTAGTGAGAGCAGTTCGTGGTTAGCGTCCCGTCAAGTTACCCTCCTGAAAGATCCTTCCCAGCATTTAAGGCAAACTGCACCGGAAAACTGCGTGGAATACTAATTTACAGTATCAATTCCTTCCGGCTTCCGAGGTTGTTAGATGTAAATATATGGTTTAATGGTCTAATGTTTCGACATTCCCGTCCCCTTCGGTGGCCTAAGCACAGTCGGAAGTTAGCGACTTATCAGGCTGGTTCCGTCTTTCGGGATTTCTCGTGGGAGTTCTATGTGATGAGACAGTTGTGAGATGAGACATGATACGGAAACACTTATCCATTTTGGACTGGGTTGAGCGTTCCAACGAAACAAGAATTTCCACCTCAAATCCTCGTGAGCGGAGGAAATCAAAAAAAAGTAATTACTTCGAAAAACGAGAGTCCTTCGAGATTCTGAAACTTGAGAGGAGTCTGAGTGATTCCATCCCGAATTTGCCGACTTCTGCCGAATAGCGGAGTACAGATTGGACTTCACAAGCTTCAAATTTTCTGAAGCAGCTCTCTACATCGCTTTGTTTTCAGGCCTGATGGCATGGACAGTAGGGTCATGGGGTGATCCGGTGCTGTGGAAAACCGCCTGGCCGCAGTGTCGGATGCAGGGCTGGCATGTCATCTGGCACTGTTACGAGCTCCTCTTTCTATTATACGGCATGCGATTGTGCTACAAGGTTCGCCGCAGTTCACCTCACCCTCCCCCTCCCCGAAATTCTCGAGATTTCCTGTCTTTCAGGCCCGAAACAGCGACTGGTTGGAGCGATGGCAGTTCACGGTCGCCGTCTGCCTGGAGGCCGTCATCACTCTGATGGCTAACCTAATCAGGTACGTCCTATTGCATTAGCTTCAGTTTCCATTTAGCTTTTTTATCGCTTTCGTTGCAGGTACTCCATACGAAATTCCGGGCACAGCGACACGCTCTTCACCATTTCGTTTGTTCAGCTGCAGCTAACCGTCTCAGTGAACATTGTGATCATAATCGCTCCAAAGTTCTACTTGGTAGGTTTGCGGTATGTCACCGAGCATTTTTTATGAAAACTTGACGAGTTCGTAAAGGTAGAAGGTAAACGCGAAGTGATCGGCGCTGACCGTCCATCTGAGGACGCGCCATGCTTTCCTTTTACCATTCAAATCGTAGGGACATGGTGTATGCGTATTTGGCCTATACATGCGACTTGCGGGGGCTGTTCATATCATTGTCTCCACCTCCTCAGACAGCACTGGCACCAACTTACCCGACCGCGAAAAGACAGAATACTTGCATAGCTCGTGCAAGGATCGATCACTCGATCGTGCGGATGTCAGTAACACCTTTTTCCACCGCGCGCCCTTCACGAACTCGTCGTTGATGATTTTGTGGTTCGGATAGGATGATTTTTTTATATTCTTGAAAAAAACGTTTGAGATCTCGACATTCATTCTGTTTCCAACTGTGCAGCTTCTTTCTAAATCCCCACATCTTCTGCCTAAATCCACACATCACCGCCTGCTGCTCGCATCTGTTCGAACTACCTAGATCCAACTTTAATTTTCACGTCGACAATTTCGAAACGGCCGAAACAGTTTTTTCCATTCACTTCTAGCGGTTTCTCGATTTACATATTGCAGTTTTGAAAAAAAACGAATTTTTCAGGAAAGTCTCTAAGAAATTTTGAATGGCCTGCTCTAGCTAACGTTCTTGGCTTTTTTTTGTTATTTATACTGAAAAGTTACCATGCCAAACTTGTCCGTGAGCAGCAGTATGTAACTTCTTCCATGCTATCCAGTTCCACCAAATACAGCAGCAACTCATAGGAATCAGTATATGGAAGGAGTAGGGAATACATGAAAATTTCGAGAGCAATGTACTTGCGAGAAAGTGGTTTTACTACGGCTGACTTTCTATATTCACGATCTTATATGTACATCTTTTACAATAATTCACGATCTTATATGAATATCTTTTACAATAGAACTTTTTGGTCATCAAAACCAGAAAAGCCTTCTTTTCTCGTTGTTCTCAATCATATCGTTAGCCTCTAGAGAACGAACGTCTGGATGAGCAAACTGGAGCGTCTTGGCGAATGTAGTTAAATAAATCGTTGGCATTTTCAGGTGTCTGGCGAGTCGACGCGCCGTTCTATGACTCTTGGAGGCCACTCAGAGCGGGCACATCCGTCGTTGGCCAAATTGCGAGACAACATCCTCAACGGCACCATCGACTTCGCCGAGGTGCCCATCGCCGATATGAATCCCGAGGACATTCGAGTAGGTCACTCTCATCAGCAAAAAACATTGGCGATACTCTATAGCGATAAGATTCCAGAATGATAGTCATCTGTGAGTACAAATTAGAAGAAAAAAAAAGAAAAGAGAAAACAAAACATATCCCGAAGGTGTTGCCAGACCTCCAATTGTTGCGTTCAGCTGAATACCAGCTCGACAGAACTACAGTATAATACCGTGCCGAGACGGCAGGAAGGCGTGAGCGGCGCTTCTGTGCGCCTAAAAGCGCCCCTTTGAGGAATGTAATTCACCAGCGGAGTGCCGAACGGGTAGTGGACCGAAAATCGAGGGGCCAACAAAATCGTTTCATAAAACAAGTCCCACGAATTTGGTAAAAAAAAATTGTGCGCAAAGGATTAAATATAAGGTGCTGTGAGCTCAATTTCCAGAATCATTCTCACGGACAGTCAATTTTCAGAGTCGCTATTAAAAACTTCGCTGATTTGTTGTTGTGACACGTTCGATGCTGTATTTCGAACTTCAAGAACCGTACTCAGTTGATATCCGTCTTTCACCTTAGTCAACGTGCCATTCTCATCTACCACGGTGATGTAAATGGTACATGAAAATTTCTAAAAATTTGAAATCGTTAGACGGAGTTACGTTCAAAACAGTAAACCAATAATTATGGAACGAACCTCTATAACTCTCTGAACGGACGATCATTTCGTTTGACTCCATACCTTTCATTTTAGGCAGAGTTGAAACGTGTTTATACACAACTTCGGATGTATAAACTGAAGAATCTCTACCAAGACAATCCGCACATCTCGAAGAAGCGGGGTGGTAAAAAGTGGAGCGACAAAACAGGAAAGGTAAGTTTTCTCTGCTATCATATCATTGCTGAGGCTATACTGTTAGTTCGGAAGGACAAACTTTATTCCTTCATACTTTTTCGAATATTACCAATGGGCACACAGTATCGAATCTGTGTGTAATGAACACCCTGGGAACAGAAATCAGATCGTAAGAAGCTAAAGAAGTCGGGCATCAATAGAATCTAGAGGGAACATAACCGTCTAGGGGACACACAAAACTACCTGTACGAGAAAACTATTTTTTGACGCGGTTGAGGATGATGGATAGTGTTTGTATTTGGCTCCATTTCTTTTGTCTCGATGAAGCGGATATCGTCAAACCATTGGTCAAAATGAGACGTGGTAGCAAGTTTGTTCCGATTCTAAAATAAAAGGAACTGCTAACGCGATTATTACTTCGACTAATGAAAATCATTCGTTCGGGCAACAATTCGGGAGGTTTCTCTTTTCATTTTTGAACCTCGCCAAGTAATTTCGTTGCACATTCAGTTGTTATACTTCTCAAGGTCGTTAGAACTTTACTGAATGGTCCATCAGAGGTACAGGCGAACATTTTCTAAATAGTGACTCGTCAGGCTATTCAGCTAAAAGTACCTATCCTAGCATTTCTGACGGCTTTTTCGTAATGGTGGATGATGAGCCGGTGGATGACGGGCTCACCTTATAACTGTAGAATCGATTTTGTCGATTTTCCGTTTCCGTTTTCGACAAGAAATTCTCTATGGGCGACGGAGGGTTACCCTTAAGGCCCTCGTTATAGGTTCGCTCGCACCCCAGCGTAACTCGTCCATTCAGCATCAGACAGCGTGGGGCCAGACACGTTTGTACGAGTCGCGTCGACGGGATAACTCGTACAAACGTGTCTGGCCCCACGCTGTCTGATGCTGAATGGACGAGTTACGCTGGGGTGCGAGCGAACCTATAACGAGGGCCTAATACTGAAAGGGGTCAGCTGATTATGGATAGTTTTAGACACGTCGCATATCAATGCCCGGCACCTCGCCTCAAGGGACGAAGCCTCGGATCGAGGAGGACGAGAAGAGCGACCTCACCGTCGAATCAGCGCCTCACAACGTCTATCTTAGTACATATAAACTTCAGCTGGAGCCGAACCACTCCGTGCGGGTCTGAATCACTTGTAATTTTGTTCCGAATCTCACAATGTGTCTCATAATTATGCATATATATTGCTATTGTTGTATTTTATAAAGTTTTAATTTACTTGGTGAAATCCCCATTCTAAAGTGTCGTTCAACATCAACATCAATTTTCTTGATGATTTAGTGTTTTTTTCTTGAATCGCCTAGACAATCACTACTCCGCAACGATAAAACAAAGGTATCTGGAGACAAATGGAAGGTTTGCAACTAGCAAGCTCGCCGAAAATTGTAGGAAACAAGAGTGAATTCAACATTTATTGGTGCCCTCTATGAGTTCTTGTTCAGCAAGACTTAGTCGCACAATTTCACCCATTAATGTATTCATGCTATCCAGCATCTCAACGCCCGTTTCTTGCGTAATTTGAATATGCTGCTCGTTTCTTCAGCCTTCAGGGTTGTATTCAATCCCGAAGCCACTAACAATCGCTTGGTAGGGGGGTGATCCAAGAAGTTCAGCAATGGTGATGAGAGCTTCGAAGGAGAAGAAAGCTGCAGTAGCTTAAGTGAGATGAATGACGATCATTTGAAAGTTCTGAACGAATGCGATTGTTGATAAACTGTAGAAGAAGTTGCCCAAAGTCCAAGCATTGACCGCATGAGGACGGATTATCATCTGAAGCAACTACAAAGATAGGAAAAGGAACAATGTACACTGCGTCTTAAAAGTATAGGGACACGCAAAAATATGTGTTTGTTCCGCCCATAATTAGCAAACGATCTGATTTTTCACTATAGAATTCAGCAATGCAAGAAACACACTAGCGAAAGATTTCAACGAAATCTGATAAAAATGAACCAAGTGCTAAAGAAATATTTGAAGTCACACTGATTTCAGCTGTTTCAAAA